>JBAHVQ010000013.1:752609-773821 GCA_036872915.1 Nanipora kamurai
ATAGGATTATACAAACTAACAAGAGTTATAAATGAAGAAGCCGGGTCAAGCAAAAGCAACAGAAACAATGAACAGACTATGGCAATTAAAAACATTAAGAAAGCAGACGCCTGAACAACTCTCATAACATGAGCTTCGACTTTCGAGTTCCAGTTTGCTCACAGATCCGTCAAGCCAGCCTCAGACTGTTTTCATATAATTATTGCCTTTGAGTAGGGTGGATTGTGTACCAAAACGATTTGCTTTACCGCAGATAAAAACAAAATCAAAACAATTAAAATATTCGTTCAAACCGGAAGGAAATAAAACAAATAATAGTTAGGAAATGAAGTTGATAGAACTTCCTAACTACAAGTTCTTGTTTTAGAATTTCCCCAAATTCAAAAGGTGAAATTGGCACGCGATTCTTTTTCCTTTTTTATATTTCCGTTGACCGCCAGTCAACCGTACTATCGCCACTGCATGATCTGATAAAAATATTGATAAAAGTTGACACCATATTTGACCTCAAGCGGAAGTACGCCGCCAAGGACTTTAATTTTATCTGTGGGTGGGCGATACCATCAAAATAAAATCGATACCACACTCATTAATTTTAACTCTAATATCGACGGTATCAATTACTACACCATTAGTACCTTAAACAATAAGCAAAAGACGTTATTTACATTAGGTAACGCGAAACAGCACGAGGGAATGAACTGGTAGCCCTGTATCATATACATCATACTTTTAAGAGACCAAAATTGATAGCCAACAATCCGTCAAAAACATAGGATCGTTATGTTTGACTTAAGTTACCAAGTAAATGATTACGAGTTTAGCAGAAGAAAGTCTGATTTAGGGGTACTTGCTTTGGTGAGGATACCTACTTATGGAAAGTGCACCCCGAAATAGATTATAGACGAGTGACTACGACAAGCATTAATTATTATATGTAATGCAAGCATTTTTATTTTCTTCTACATACAACAATTTTCCTAATTTACGGAGAACCGAAATGGAGAACATTTGTTTTCACTTCGTATAGATTTTTACTGTTATCCAAATATAATAATTCCGAATTTTAACGTGGAAATGGGCGATACGTATCTATAACAGTGTCACATGCTCTGTAAAAACTCGTAGATTAATTAAATTATTAATTTTTAAAAATTAAATAACTGTTAATTATATATTAATAAATTAATAAATAATTTAATTAAGTAAATAATTGAATAAATAAAATTCTGTTTTGATGATATATCCTTAGGGTCGATGAAGTAGTCGTCAAGAAAATGGGCATTTTTCACCTTTTAATAAAGAAGGAAATGGAAACCAGTCATTACTTCATTACCGGCCGAGTAACTGATACTACGGAACTTTAGCTGGCGTAATTCGGTACGGATCGATACATCAACCAACGCCAAGACGTCATTGTCCACGTGAAGTCTGATGACCGTTGGGAACAAAAGCTTAAATATCAGAGTTGTTCTGTTAAATTAATCAAGAGTTTGACTTTAAAAATTATTTATAACAAATATAATTTTATTAATTCCTTGAAAGTTTGCATGGTGATAGTAGTAAAGTGAATATAAGTTTGTGGAAACACCACAGTATTTATTTAAATCATGCTGAGCTTAACCAGGCTGGTAATTGCTCTGATAACAACTTGAGTCAACAAGTCGAAAGCTCAGAATGATTTAAATAACTACTGTGGTGTTTCTACAAACTTATATTTACTAAATATAATTTTAGTAATAACAACTTTTAACCGTGATTATGTGCACTTCAGTCAGAAAGGCATTATTTTATAATCCTTATTTAAAATATAATTATTTATTTGGCGCTATTCTTCTACAATTTAAAACTCCAAAAGCTGCATTAACCACACAAACAAACTTTCAATGTTATAAAGTCAGAATCTGAAAGTTTGGATCCAGAAGGAAGGAAGGAATCAACAGTCGAACCTAAAGACGGTACTTGGTAAATTCAGCAAAAACATGTCACCATTTTTGAACGTAACGTTGAAAATTGAAACGAAAATGAAACATGACCAAACAGACAAAAACAAGTTAACAAAAAGATTCCATTTTTCAGTTGTCTGTTTAGTTAGAAGAGATGCACAGATGACGTCACAACGTAGTAAAAATAAAAAGGTGGCCCAGGATGCGATAGTCGACCAGGTCATTGATGTTTTTACCAAGTCGTGACGTCTTCTGTGCATCCATAATTGAACAGAGAACGGAAAAATGAAATCTATTTGTTTCATACAATAAAAAATAAAACAATCGAACAAAAACATTTAAAATGGTGATTGATAGGTTACGGGGAATTTTCGGAGCTTTGAAAAACACGAAAATAGTTATCTGACGTGATCCATGATCTATACAAATCAAGCAACGTCACTGGTTCGCGATGGATACGCAGGGAGTCGTGATTGGTTCACTGTTTTAGTGACGCTATCCGTGCGTCTGATCTTTAATAGATCATGGCTAATGACCAGTGAAAATGCACGAGCAGTGAAATTTATTGTATAACACATTTTAATTCATAAAAATGTTCGTATGGGATGAAATTGGACATTATAGTGTAAATAAAAATCAGGTCATAACCATTTACTAGACAGAGTTCACTGAAAATATTGCAATGTTAACTAGAAATGTATGTACACTAAGTTTTGAGATGAATCCACGTTGGAACGAATATACTTCCATTTGCAGAACTGTCGATTTCAGGGCGTTTATCACCAGTTTATCATCAAACGAATATTGATTTGGGCGAACGTCGCTTGAGTGAAATCATATTCGTCAGATGTTTCCCGATTTGCTGCGACAGGTCCAGACTTTCGTAGACATCAGTGGACACTTGAGGGAGGGGAGGGCGAGCGGAGCGACCGTCCCCCGAAGTGCTAAGCAACAGCAAATCTGTTGAATCGTCAACTGTCAATGGTGATTATCACTTGCACGACGCACTAGTACGTGCGCTACTTTATTTAAAGTTCAAAAGTCAAATTGTCTCATGCTTGTTCCTAGGTTCTAGTCCTCGCAAACCGAGCAAGAATAACATGGTGGCAAAAATTCACCAGATTTAATTGCCTGATTATCTCCCCCTGATACTTTATGAAGTGTCCGCCACTGTTCGCAGAGGAGTTGTGACGATATTTCTCCAAGAACACAGTATTTTTTCAGGGGAAGACACTGGCTCTAAACAACTTCATGATATTTCACGAACAATTCCAATTACCAACCGTGTACTTTACATAAGATAAGCCACCATGAATGAATTGTCCGAAAAAGCTTGTTGGGAAAGTGTAAGCATCAATGAAATCACTCGGATATTTGTCCTCTCTGAAGTCCAAATCTGGTCACAAGAAATGGCTCACCTAGCTTCAAAAAGTACGGCCAGCATTAAGGTCCCGTTCATACGTGAGTCCCGGTATTCTTTTCATGTGTGCATTATTCAATTACTTCCTTGGGCAGTCTAGAAAAAAAGAAAGCCAAAGTTAATTTGCTGGTGGAGGTCAGGAATCATCTTTTCGTGACCCCTCGACGGCCAGTTGCTTGTAGTTGGAACCCGTAACCTACCACTAGGACCCAGACGTTTAGTGGAGGTTTAAGCTTTCTCACCTCTTCGGCTCCGTGGTGTGCGCTGATTAAATGTTTTCATTTCCTTTATTTACATCTCATTACATAGTTCATTTGACGACCAGCGAACTTTTGTCAAGTTCATTATCTCAGAAAACGATTTCTGAGCCTTAGTCGAACCCGCAACTTCTGGTGACCGGTGAGACGCCCAACCATTGAGCTACCAAGACCCAGATGCTGAGCTAGGGTGCACGTTCGTCATAAAAAATGTAAAGTAAAGTTCCTTTATTTATACTGGATAACCCTATCAGCTAAACTACGCTGTTATCTCTAGAGGTCCAGTAAGGGCCCTCCCTCATGGGTCCAGTGTTACTACAGGAGGAAACCGGAGTACCCGGAGAAAACCTGCCATGTTTGGTAGAGTCAAACTGGACAACACTCTTCTCACATGTTTCTATGTGATTGGTCAACTTTATGTCACGTGATAGTTTTCTCAAAGGTTTGCCAAACTTCCAGTCACGGTTCGTTTCACAGTAAATGGCCGTTACTATCATTCAAGTTTTTTGAGCCTACAAACCAGCAACGCACATAAAAGAAAACTTTTTTTGATATATTTTTTAAACGTAGATTACAAACATTGTAGTTTCGAGTAAGAATTAGAATAGAAATCTTGTGAAAATCGCTAATGTTGAAATCGGACACTGAAATTGGATATTCAGGGTGCTAGACCGAATAGGGTTAAATTAGACCACTTACTTCAGTCATTGGAGATTTAATTGGAATGGCTGAATTTCGTTTTCGTCCACTTTGTCGGGGTTTTCCATGACTCTGTTGCGGACGAGGTTCATGTTGTCGTGGAATATTTTGGATATTTTGTGGATAGTAACCAGCCTGTGGCATCTCGGATTGGTATATCTTAAGTGAAGGCATAACAGTCAATCGTTACGGAGCTATGAACATGATTATTCCAACGAATGCTTGGAGAAACAATATAGAAATATATATATATATATACACGAACAACCTGATGTGACTGTAGACACACACACATATAGGCAACAACTTCCATCATAACGAAATGATTCTAGCTTTATAGCAAGAGTTGCACGAGATGATGGTCGAAAGAAAATCTAACTTCTCGAGGGCTCAAATAGCATGAAAATATTCATGAAAAAGTATGAAATATTAATTTTCAAATATAGAAATAAGGATGTGAAAAAAGCCAAACAAGAATTACTTTGCTTTTAAAAATTCGAGACATTTCGTTTTTGATAACGTTTCTAATTTGCTAATTGACATTCCCGAGCTGCTATATGGGAAATTTAGCAAGTGCTATATGGGAAATTTAGCAACCAATCGTAAGTATCATTACATTAAATTTATGTCATAAAAACGACATCTTGTTTAACTGACCTGCTGAGGTATAAATGGTTGCATATTGGTGACCATTTGGAACCTGCACAGAAAAGAATGCGAGAAAAGACGGCGGATTTTAGCATACATATTTATTAAACGCAACCACAAAAAATTCTTATTTTTGAGAGTCCCGTTGTTAAAACGTTCTAAGCTTGCTTTGGATAAAAACGTCAAGGGTCATGGTACCTGTTGCTAACTTAAGATCTAAGTATGAATATTAGAGCCCAGCTCAAAATTCTAATATGAGTAGCCATGAACAAATCATACAAGACATGTCAATTTTATGAAAACTTTACTGACGTTTCGTTGCCAACGCGCAAATTTTCAAAGTGAAGTTACATAAATTCGGTAAGGATATTAAACTGGGTAAACTGATATTTACAAGGTGTTGAAACATAATGAGCCAAACTTCCCTCTCGTTAGCTAACTATGTTTCAACACCATGTAAATATCAGTTTAATATCCTTACCGAATTTATGTAACTTCACTTTGAAAATGTTCCGCGTTGGCAACGAAACGTCAGTAAAGCTTTTACAAAATTAACATGTCTTGTATGATTACATGGCTATTCAGATTAGAATTTTGAGCTGGGCTCTAATATTCACACTTAGATTACGATTTCTGCCTGGTAAATCTCTGGTGAATGTTCTAACTTAAGACCATTTTAAAGGTACTTTCACTCCACAAAAAGTTGCAGAGGAGTTCCCAACGTTATATAAAGTAACGCAAGGAGGTACGTTACAGGTGTGTGAATATCGCCAAAACAGTTTACCAACAGAACATGTTGGCCAACAGTTGCTGAGACGTTGAAACATGTAAACTTATGTCTACAAACTTTTTTGAAAACTTTCTTTTGTCGTGTGAAAGTGCCAACTTTTTACAAGACTTAAATTTAAGACTTACTCATCTTTTTTACAAAGCCTGCACTCGACAAACCAGGAATCCCAATCTAAATTAATTTATTTTATCGATTTATTAATCACCCAAAGAGTCAATGTATATCAAGAAATATTTCAACGTTCGATCAGAAGAGAAAATAATCTCAATTTGAATTTCTATATAAGATCTTTTAAGACAACAAGACACAACTAGATAAACAAGGAAAAGACAAACAAATGAAACCAACTAGGAGCAGTTTTTCAAAGCCCGGATTGCCTATTCGGCGAAGAAGTTGTGGCGAGTGACCAGTGCTACATAAGCATTGGACAACCAACCTTGAATTTTATTCACTGAATAAGGAGACACCAAATGGATAGTTCTATTAGGAAGATAAAATTTAGGTTCGGGTCTTGAAAGCATGAACAACGCGCTGATAAATTATCCAGGCTTTGAACAACTGACCTCGGGAAGTTGCTAGCACCATCTGACCAGAAACACCTACTGTTGCGGGTTGTAAACCATGCCCGTGTTCGGATCGGCGTAGTTTTGGGACGAAGGGTCAAACTGCCCTGGGGGCATTGTGGCCATATTCGGTATAAATTCCCCCGGAGAAGCAGCTGCCGGCGGTGCAACAGCGTACTGACCATTTGGGATCATCATTTGACGTAACATGGCTGGATTGATCTCTGAAAAAAGAAGGCAAAGAGAGCGAAAGTTTGTTGGAAAGCAAAATTGGTGCCAGCTGCTTTTTTGGACAACTTTACTTCAACGAGAGTAAGCAGGCCCACCCTGAGTTTGGGGGGCTGGGGGAAATAGAAACAAAATACCCTGTTTCACAAGCGCATCTGTTGAAGGACCCCTCACTGAACTCTATATAGACTGGAAGGCTGACTCCAGTCAATGAGTTAATCAAAAAGTGAAGCCAAGCGACATGGACGCCTTTTGGTCCTTTTCCCCAGGCCCCCACTCCGGTTTAGTCGTTAGTGTTTAGTCCTCTCAGTACAATTTTCACGGGGGGTTTCCAGGGGTTACTAAATAACATGGAAGTTTTAGTTTCCAACCTCTCGGAAAAACGTTGGTTGTCGAAACCCTCCTGGATAGCCGTGTCTTGGATTGGATCTGATCCCCTGGAAGTCAGAATAAATATTTGGTGTCCAGGGGGTCAGTTATAGGTTCCGGTTGGCGTTAAGGTTAGAGTTACTGTTTGTGTTAGGGACTGGTTCTAACTAATGTGACCGCGTGAGGGACTGAGGGAAACGACCAGAAAGGCCACATGTCGGCCATTTTTGGCTGCACTTTTTGAGTGGCAGTCAGTCTTCCAGTTTATAGAGAGTTCGGTGGGGCTTCCCTTGAACTAGGGACCTGGGGCAACAATCAAAGTTGCCCACCACCACCCTCTGGGTGGAGCTGAACAAAAAGCATTTTATCAAGTGTTTGCAGCTTTGACTTGTCAAATTTACGTGGAAAAAATAATGAAACAAAAAAATAAAAGAAAAAACTTAGTTATAACTAAATGGATCATACCTTGTGTCGGAAGAGCTGGTTGTTGGGTAAAATACATTCCAGGCTGAGGATAACCTTGACGAAAAAGAGATAAATTTTTAAAGAAAAAGTTTTTTTAAATTTGTGAAACAAATTGCAAGGGAGTTCAAAACAACCCTACACCATAAGTAAAAACGAGCGAGAGAACAGACCGACAGCAAGACGAGCAAACTGACAGGAAAATGGACTGCAAGATAGACTTATGGAGGGGCCAGCAAGCAAAAACTGATGAGAAAAATAAATTGAGAAACGTTACAATATAAAAGAATTTTAACGAGGCAATGATGAAGGGAACATTAGGGGTGTCAGAGGACATAAGAGCAATATTACCTGACTGATTAACGTAAACGATTTGTGGTTCTCTCGGTGTCGCGTCATGTACCGCCACAGGTTGCAAATGAGGCTCATGTTCCGTAGTTACGACCCCTTTTTGACGTTGAGAGGAGTACCGCTTCTTGCCACTGGTAACAGGTGGCTCCGTCGGTTCTGGGACACCTGCAACAAGAAAAACAGTGACAAAATGAGTATTATTTAGTGGTCAAAAGTCCAACTCTAGTCACCAACTGACCACACTTGCCGCGGAGGTTGGGTCTGCAGTAAACGCTTGGAAGTCACCTATCTGGTTTAGACATTATACTCTTATGATGAAGGAAAATGCTTAACCCGTAAATTTTACTTACTTTTTACCTCCTCCAATGACTCACCAACGTATTCATCTTCAGACTGCAAAAGAACCAGGAAATTAAAACGTTTACCAATCCCCCAGAACACGCACGGGATTAAGATGTTCTCAGAGTGGGAGACAAAAGTGGGAAACAGCGCGGGCAATAAGAGAAGTAGTAGGCGGGGGGAAACCTTCCAGGCAGGTCGCGAGATCACTTTCGTGGGTTTGAATAGACACTGCTCTTACTGTTCTGACTTTATCTAAGAGAACACGTCGATATGTTAATAACTGAGTGGTCCGCAAGAATATACCTTACAGGAGGACATCGACAAACTTCCTCAACATTACACTGATTATCGTATTTTCAGTTCACAGAGCCAGAAAATTTGCCCTGACGTTAAAAGCATCCTCACTTGGGACGGAGAAGTCAGAGGAGTCCTGATTGGTATAGGATAATGCAATCGAGCATAAAGCACCTAGTGGATTTCGGAGTAAAATATAATAAAATTCACAGACGTAGGACATATCCCCCAGAAAAACCTTACCTATTTTGGAGTCACGGTCTACTTTTTAACTGATAGTGCAAGTATCCCTTTACTATCATTAAAATGTCAAAGAGTACGTCAAAGGCCATCCGTTCTGATAATACACTGACATACATATGTTCGAAATGACATTTGCATACTTACCACGTATTTCTCACTTCCAGTATCTACAACGGAAAGGCACAAAAGATTATAACAAAATGGGAACGACAGAAACTGAAGAATTATCATAGCAACTAAAACCAGTCAGTTTGATGTAAAATGTTCATTTGACACTAATAAACGGAGGTTTTAAAACATTTAAAACTTTAGTTGACAATTAACCAATTAATTATGAATTTATCGTTTCATATTACCCTGAGAATGATTTTATTTGACAATACAATATATAAACGAAAAGCGACCATACATATCAAAAACGAAACATTAATGAGAACACTTCCAACCAATATTACCAAAAACGTTTTTGTTCTTCTTCCCTTCTACCCCCTAAATATATTTAACGAAAACTAACTCCATACCGGAATATCTGCCGGGTTCCTCATCAGCGACTCGCTGTTCTTTTTGCTCTTCGCTCTCACGCCGTTTTCGTTCAAGTTCATTCTCGCGCGCAAAATCTGCTGCGGTCTTTTTTGGCTTCGCAAGCTTTTTCCCCCGTCCTATTCCTCGACCACGCATTTCACTCCATTTGCGTGGAGCCCGCGTATCATATCCTTCGTTTCGTGACGAATCTGATCTTCCAGGCGACGTTTCATTACTCCTAATAACGGCAACACGAATACTTGGTCACTGGGAATTTTCTTAACTCCCTCCCCCACTCCATTCCTTCCTCCCCACTCACTCCCTTTCTCCCTCCTTCACTCACTCCCTCACTCACCTTCCTCCTGCCCTCGCTTCCTATCTTACTTGCTCGCTCTCTCCCGCCCTCCCTCACTCACGCCTACACTAGCTCCCCCACTCTCTCGCTTCCACCCTGCCTCACTCACTCCTTCCTGCCCTCCCCCACTCCTTTCCTCAATCACTCCCTTCTTCACTCCCACATTCCACCCTCCCGCCTTCCCTTTCTAATTCACTCACTCCCTCCGTCCTTCCCTCCATCCTTCCTTCCCTCTCCCTCGCTTTCTCCAACATCCCCGCCCTCATCCCTTCCTCACTCATAATCACGCCCTACCTACCGCCCTCCCTTCTCCACTCACTCACTCCGTGACTCCCTACCTTGCACCTTCCTTCATTCATTTTCGGGTGCAAAATTCCTTCCCCATGATCAGCCATATCACAACATGGTTTCAAAAATTTGAGAACCTCCTTAAGGTACTTCCATAATAAAAAAATCGGGCCACTTTCACACGACAAACAAAACATACCTCATGTCACGTGTATTTTCGTCGTTAGTTCTCCGACGATCCTCTTTTCTCGCCTTCTCTTCCTTGCCATCTAAATCATGGTCAGTTTCCCTTTGCTTCCGAAGATCGTTCACTTCTTTTCTACCTTTTCCACGGTCCCCCCTTTCTTCCATCTCATCCCCCTTTTCCGCTCGCTGTCTTCGGGATCTCGGTTCATCCTTTGCTTTGTGTGGACTTTTCTCGTCTTCATATTCCTCGTCAGCCGGTCGACCTCTATCATCTCGTCTCCTCCTCCTGGTCCTTGGTCTATCTTCTTCTTCATAACTATCGCGGTCGTCCTGACCTCGACCTGTTTGTTTCGTAAATCTTCTACCTGACTTTTCATAGTCTTCATAATCCCCACGATCGGTTCGACCTCTAGGTTGTTTCTCAGATCGTCTATCCCTCCTGTCCTCTTCATAACCATCACGATCCCTCCGAATCCGGCCTGGCTTTCTCTCCTTCTCCCTCCTCTCTTCATATTCAAGGTCATCCCGTTGCCTGCGACTATGATCTGATTGCTTTTCGTTTCTTGTTTCCCTCCTCTGATCATCTTCATGATCATGTTCTTGTCGACTCCGTCCTGGTTGCCTCTCGTTCCTTTTGTCTCTGTTATCTTCCTCCGCGTAATCACCACGAGCCCTTCGAATCCTGCTCGATCGTTCCTCGCTTCGTCTCTCCTCTCTCTCCCCGTGCTTGTACCCATCGCGATCAGCTTGTTCCTTGTTTCGTTGATGCTCTCGTCGTCCCCTGTTGCCACCCTCGTCCTTATATTCGTCGTGGTTCCGTCTATCACCCTCCAACCGGTTGTTCTTCTTTTGGCCTCTATTCCTCTCGTCGTCTTCAAAATAATCGTCGCGTCTTCTATCCGATTGTCTCTCACCTACTTCTTCCCTTCTTCTATCGTTCCGCCTTATATCCTTTTTATCATTCTGTCGCTGGCGTCGTTCTTCCCTTTGTTCTTCGCGGTTTTCGTCCACTTGTTCATTCCGTCCGTCATTTTCCCTCGCAGGCTTTGGTTGTCCATCCTCACGTCTCCGTTCGTCGTCATCTCTTTCATAATCTCTTCGCCTGTTTCTGTTCTTTTCGTTATTGTAAGTGTTCCGTACGTATTGCCCCCTTCCTCGGTTGGTTTCTCTTCGGCTGTAAAATCAAAAGAATAAACCGATCTCTAACGAATTTGTACTCTAAAAGAAGACAGGCATTTCATAAGATAACACACCAAAGAGTAGCGCACGGCGACACCAAATGAAAAACAGTGCATAATACCAGCGAACATCACAACATCACGCCGCACAGAAGGATCCATCAAAACTTGAAACAGCGAAATGCAATTAAACACAACACAACGGCTCTGCGTAACACAGGACAGCACAACGACGCTGAGAACTGCACAGGACAGCACAGCACAGCACAACACAACAAAGCGCAACAGAGGACAACACAACGCGTAACAATTCAGAGCAACTCTGCAGAACGCTGGACAGCAACGCACAACCAAACACTACACAACCCTACACACATCACAACACAGAGCTGCATTACACGACAAAACACGTCAGATTTCCAAACTCATACAACACAACACGTTTTAAAACTTCACAACTCAACATAACACCAGACGGCACAACGTAAAACCACACACCGCGAGGCAAAACCCTAAGAATAACGTGATAACACGGGATAACACAAAACCATACCCAACAGAACAATACAACCGGTCACCAATCCAAAACCATACCAGATAACTGAAAAAAAACTTACTTTGCAGTGTACCGATTCCTATCCTTTTCTATAAAATCTTGTAGAAGGCGAGGGTTACGTTGGCGGCTACGTCGGTTTTTAAGTGACTGAATAAATCTAGAAGATTCCTGTGTAAGATAACAATACATTGGCAGTGGGAAATGAGAGAGTTGTGAAAATTACCAAGTTTATTGCTTAACTAAAACAGTTCTTCAACTTTTAACTTTCAAGCTAGCGATGGTGTCTGCACTTGATGACAAACTGCGTGTTGTAATGACTCAAGCAGCCCTTTTAAAAGGACACAACTAGTTTCAGCTGCTCAAAAAGTCTCAACGCCATGCAAGTCAGAAGCTAACCGGTTTTCAAAAGACTCAATCCAACTTCTTTCAGTAACCGATGCTTCTTTTGAGTAACTGTACTAGTGAAGAAAAACTTGATGGTAATTATTCAAGTAGAGGAAATAAAGCAATCTTTTCTGAAGAAGTTTCAACTAAGTTCCCACCAATCTAACAACTTGAACTGATTCAACTTGTCTAAGTGAGGACTCAACTTGACTCAAGCTAAGCAATCCACACAACTTGGACTCAACTCAGCTAAAAAGGATACATGACTACCCAGGGGCTTGATGTAACTCAAAGGTGGACATGAAATGACCTGATTAAACCATTGAAATAACTGTAGGTGATTTGTCAGTGTAAGCTTTCAAAAGGCCAGAGCAGGGGGATAGGTCTTGCAATGACATGTACTTTATTTAAAAAAAAAAATCGAAGCAAGATATTTTACCTGAAGTTCGTCCTTGGTTTTTGGACCCTGGTCAGCCTCAACATACAAATCATGGTCCCATTTTACATCAGTTTTATCCCACAGTTTTCTATTTCTAGCATTAGTCCTAAAAATAAGGCAAAAATAATTAATTTTGGTATACCATGAATACTTTTCATCAATGGTTCCCATATGACCTAATCATAGCCACGAACAAAAGAATCTTACTAATTCAGAGAATGATGTAAAAATGTAGGATGCTGCATAGGCAATATATAAAACAGTGTAGAAAGAAGAACAGTGTAGAAACATTTTCAAAGTGAAAATGTTGTGTGTCGGCAATGAAACATCAGTAAAGCTTTTATAAAATTAACATGTCTGCAATTTCTCTTTTATGATTCGTTCATGGTTATTTGTATCAGAATTTTGAACTGGGCTCCAACATTCATACTTAGGTTATGATTTTCACCTGGTAAATCTCTGGTGAATGTTTTAAGTACTTCTTGTTCATGCTGAGTAATATTGCTGAAGAACTACCAGATATAATAAACTATTTAATACTTGTTTATCCGAACACACCATACTAAAAAGTCCTTCACTCAAAAAACACAAGATTAGTAGCTTCTCCCCATGAGACTTCCAGAGTACAGTACCTTTCTTCCTCGATGTCCATCCACCGATTGTCATGAGCCCAGTACCTCATAGCTGAAATATCTTTCACCTTATCATTTTCCTTCACAAGAAATTAAATATATATTTTCTACGTTAAAGATTGCACTGTAATTCTGCTATCATAAAACCTAATTACCAAGAACTGGTTTGTATGCAAATCTTACTCCTTTAAGTTAAATATGCAGTTACAGGTACATTTCAGAATATCTTTCTGATGTTTCAAATAGAACCAGTCAAAACAGTGGAATTTTTTGACATAACATAAATCAAATATTACCACAAGGTTTCTCTACACCCTGCCTACCTAATCTCTTGTGTTCTCTCTCAAGAACTCAGCCCAGCCTTTCACAACCAAATGTACTACTACAGTACTTACCTGATTATCTCCAACTTCAGCTGATTCATCTTCTTCCTGTTGGTTTGTTTCTTCTTCTTCTTCCCCATCTTCATCACCATCTTCATGTCCTTTCCTTTCTCCCTCAGCATGATCATCATCTTCCTCTTCAACCACAACATCCTCTTCATATTCATCTTCACCTTCCACAATGTCATCCTCCTCATCTTCAACCACAACATCCTCTTCCTCCTCCTCCTCTTCTTCTTCTTCCTCATCTCTCTTCTCTTGACCACCTTGAGCATCTTCATATTCTTCATCATTCTCTTCACCCTTGTAATCATCATAATCTTCTTTTACATCATCTTCGTAATTATCCTCCTCTTCATCATCATTCTCTCGATCACCATCTTGGTCAACATTATTTGTTCTATTTTCTATATGTCCACCCTCAACATCATTGTCTTCATCATCTTTTAAAATATCATCACCAGCACTCTCTTCAACTTCACCACTGTCCTTGACAACTTCATCACCATCACACCTACTTCCACTACTATCTTTCACCCCAGTTTCCTTCCCATCCTCCTGGTTGCCTTCTTCCTCTTCAGTATTTCCAGATTGTTCCTTTAATTTAAAAATTAAAGAAACATAAAAACCAAGTAAATACAGCATTGTAGAAACAATATAGATTCTTAGTTGAATCATGCCTAGCTTTCAGTTTGTTGACTCTAGTTGTCTTCAAAGCAATGGTGTTCCAACAGTGCCATACTTACTTTGACAATTACCACCATGCAATCTCTTACAAAAATTAAATAGAAAAACATTTTAAAATATATAAAATTTAAAATAATACCAATGATTGAAATAGTGCAGCCGAGGCTTCGGCGAGAGCAGTGGGCAACGAAATTCGTTCGTTTCGCTAATGATCAAAGGGTAAAAAATACCAATAAGTCTTGTTCACATTGAAATTATCTGATTCTTCTCACACAAGTATGCTCCACCTCAAGTTTGGAGATAAACTTGAGTTTGAAACAGACAGACACTTGGAGAGATTTGTAATTTCAGTCGACCAAAAGATGGGAAAGCCATCCCCAATACAGATCTCTTGGCAGATCTCTGGATGTCATCAGTCAACAAAACTTCATCTTTTTTCGACTCATCTCACACAGTTTCAAGATATCTCAAAAAGCCAAGACAAACTATAAATGGCAGCAACTTGTAAAGGATTTAGTTAATATACACATGCAATACCTGCATAATCTCCCGTTCCTACTTGTAAATTCCTCGACCACTAGTGGTCAATTATCCTTAGTTTCTCACCTTCTGAATTTCTTTAACGTCTTCTTCGGGGTTTGTAGATACAGTTTTAGAACTCATTATTTATGTACAGGATCTTTTACTCCTCTAGCATGAGATACAGGTCGACAAATGGAGTTTTTCCAGTACTTCTCCACAAAACATTCAACCTTGACTTGACATCAGACGCTATCATAATTTACCGCTGAAAGCATATACAACTGGCTCAAGCGTTCGACTCCAGGCCTTAGCATTGGCGCGCGGTTTCAGTTCGTGGTAGATTTTCAATATACGTCATAAAATACTAAAACCAAGAGGACGAAACAGCAAAAAAACAAAAATTTAAAACATCAAGAAAACACTAGAAAATATTTGAATAAAAAAGAGAAATTTTAAAATAACACGAAAGTACGGAAGAGTGCGTCATTTCTCAATTCATTTCGAAACATACTTCTTCGCGCTAATCAAGTATTCAAACGACACAAACGTTACCAACTGCGCGGCAGAAACAATGTCCGGTAAGGGGGTTGCGATTCCCGTTCAAGATAATCTCACTGTTTCTCGTTTTGATTTAATGTGAGAATTATCCTTTCTCGTTATATCATAAAAAAAATAATATCTCGACGGTTATCTATACCACGCTGAGTCTACTGAGTAACTAACTTTTTGTTGGTTAATATCAACTACTAAATTACGTGTGACGTCATAATTCAAGGTACGATAATTATGCCATACGTCACAGAAGTCATCCTCTCATGAAAGAGTAAACCCTCTTCGCTTAGATTTTAACTATTTTAGGCGTGCTAAAATAAGTATTGCCATTGTATTAATTTTTCCCATCGTGAGTATCGAGCGATAGGGAATTGACAAATGAACAAACAAAAAATCCACAGCGCAAATCGTAGAGCGGCACGCAAATCCACGCTCTCTTCAACTTTCTTACCAGTTTGAGAACAAAAACTTAGACAGAAGACTAATTTTGAACAGTATAAAGCCAAAAATGTCAAAAAACATGTGAAAATTTTAGAATTAAAATTCTATTCACGTTTCACTATGACGACGGGCCTTCACTCGAAACTTCAGTTTTCATAACCTAATTGTTTGGCCATTCCATGACGGTCGTGGCTTCTAATATGCCATTCAACACTTCCGCTACAGAACTGGTAAATCAGGTCAAGGGTCTTAAACTGATAACGACGCCTGAAGCTTTCATTGTTCAGCGGCTTCGTCAAAGTAAATGGGATCGTTACTTTATCTTCGCTACCCATAACATTCGTCGGTTCTCCAAACTTGGGCTCCTGGTGTGCTCGAATGAAAATTCAGCACCTTTCCAATCTTGATATTCCTATAAGATCGATCGGGTAGGCCAGTCTTATGTTGACTTAAATTGATCGAAAAAACTACTACTACTCATAAAAAAACTACATGAAAGATCGGTTCAATTAAAAACTTATTTCTCGCATTGAAAAGACGTGCTCTTAATCTCTTAATGTACAAAGCGTTATTGTGTCAGCATTTCCACATTTATCGTGTAAATGTAGGTTCGTCTAAAGGTTCCACATTTATCGTGTAAATGTAGGTTCGTCTAAAGGTTCCACATTTATCGTGTAAATGTAGGTTCGTCTAAACGTTCCACATTTATCATGTAAATTTAGGCAACTTGACAACGAGCGATGTAAGATGCCACTGGGTATGAGTTGAAAGTATCATACAAGTTACGATGGGCTGAGGAAACCATACTCTGTCTATGATCTTCCATTCCTCGACTGTGTGTGCCAAGTTTTCGGGATCACGAGATATATTTCCTAGCATCGATGTGTGAAACATCCATGATTGTCATCATACTTCAGGGCTAGTGCCCTGTCTCGACCTCTGAAATTGATAAAAAAAAATAGTTATGCGTTGCCCCGTGAACAGACGTTGTTGCCCAGAATATATAAACAAGAAGTATACAACATCAATGTGCAGTTACGTAACCTGTGTGCAGAAACTCCCGGTCGAGGCAGCGCCCATGCTATCATGGGCTATGACTAGTCCAGTTGTGGCCCCCCGCCACTCAATGCCCCCGCAGGAAGAGGAAACGGCGGGGGGAGGGCCAGAACCGGACTAGGACTATAACGCGTGCTCTCTAAACATTCGCGCGATCTCAGCTCTTAACCGCTGGCGTAACGACAGGGGGGCATGGGCAGTTGCCATTCGAATAATGGGGCGCCAAATTGTGAAGTCGTGAAAAATTTGTACAAAAATATCGCAGAGGCCATTACAAAATTCATCCCCCCGGAATATTTTAATACCGTCGTTGGATATCATTTTAGTCCCCAGTTGTGGCGGGGTTCTATAGAGAAACAGGAAAAGACAGAGAAACAGGAAGCAATATGAATGGAGCTATTCAATGAGAGAGTATGAAACTTAAACTAAAAGTAGTATACCTTTTGGTTCGTAAGATCAAATACTCGTGATTCGGTCGATCTTGTTCATTTGTAGTGTTTGTGTCGTTGTAAATGTCAAAGCACATCTGAAAGACAAGAATCGCGCAACGAGAAAAATTATATCTATAATTTGCCAAAGCTCCTTGTCACGTAAAAACAGAATTGCGCCTTACTTGTAATCTTCTCAGTTGATTTGACAACACGTTGTCTTTACAGTCCCCAGCAAACAATTCTTCATAAAACACATTCACTTCGGTTTCTAACGCCTTATGTCAAAGTCGAGAGAGAAATGAGCAAAAACGAAGGGTTAAGGCAAGAAAATAAAAAGAGGGGGGAAAGGAGGAAGAGGGAAGAGAAGGAGGAAGAGAGAAAGAATAAATCGAGCAAGAAGAGAGACAGGAAGGATGAAGATAGAGAAATAGAGAGTGAAATAGAGAACCGACAGGACTCGGTAAATAACTCGATAAAAATACGGCAAAGTAGAAGGGATACAGGGAGACGGAAAGAAAGAAAATGGGCCACAGGGGACTGGTGGAGAACGGAACACGGGAGAGAAGCGAATGACTGAGAGGAAATGAAGAAGAGAAAGCCAGAGACGGCGACAGAGTAAGACTGTGGCCTAGGGAAGGAGAGTTTGAGGGTTGAATCTCCCCGTTCCTAGAACAAACATAGAAACAGTGCCAAAAGCCGTAACAAAATTATCATTTTGATGATACCAGACACTAACCACTCAAGAGAAATTTCTACCAACATGCTTGAGGAAAAGCATAGGAACTGGGAAAGGGACAGCCAGAAGGATAAACCTCCAGACACAGGCTGACAAGATACTCTCCGTCGCTAAGAAGTTCACCGACTAAGCCAAGATACCTTTAACTCTACTAACCCTGACATAGTCGTTTTTCATGTAAGAACCATCGCTTGAGACAGCACAAGTAAACAAAGGAGGTCTGTCGGGATAATCTGAGAGAACAATTACAGCCGCGTGCAACTTTACTGGAAGAAAGAAAAAATCCAAAGGCATCAATAATTGAAGTAAATGGACCAAAAAAGCGGCTTTAGCTTAAGGTGTAAAAAAGCCTTGGGAAAAAAACGCTTTAGATTTGATTTTTAAAGTTAGTAGAAAAGTTATGTTTTCTCCCACCAAATCAACGATTCTATAAAAAAATGACGACCTGTTGTCATTGGATGATGATATTTTCACTGATACGACCGTACAAGTATCTTTACTAACCCCACTTTGACAATTCCCATAGTACAGTTCGTGTGTGTCTATGTGTGGTGGAGTTCGCATAAAAACAAATAATTTCCACTTTATCAGAGATTTTTGCTGCATTCGAGTCTTCGATGAGATGCGACATGCGAAAGCGGTCAACTGAATATACGAATAATGAACACATATATGTATAAATAAACTTTTATTTCTCAGTAATGAACTGTTAAAGCGAAATGTGTAAATTGGCCTCTTTACCTTTGTCGTTCGAGAAAGTTGCGACAAACAACATATCATTTTCGGTAATGCATTCAAGATCTGGCGAATTGTCCAGGAAAGGTAACTCCTACAAGGAACAAACAATTTCTTAGAACTGTAACTGGCGAATGTTTTTCGCAACGAAGACCCATGAAAGGAATGTTAAAATAGTTAAAACGCCCACAGACTGGGACATGAGTCAGCAAAATTTGGCTACACTTGTTCGACAATACTTAGCTGGAAAAGTCACTGTATTGTCAGTAGTATCAGCAGGTTTGTTCAAACCTGTTGTCCTTTTAATCCTTTAACTTTCAGATATTTCAAAAGAAATTATATTTCATTCAATCTATTCAAAACTGGTTGGAAAATCTATTGAAATCTGTTTATGTGTGCCAATTTGCAAACTAATGCATACCAAATCGTTCTTATAAGCGCGGCTGGAAGCTAAATGGTTTAATTATCGGTGAAAATCGTTCATGATCAAAATAGAGTGTTACCGTAAAATCCGATGTTGATAACGGAGTCCATGATTCTAATTTACTCAAAGCTTTGACTGGAAACAACAGTCGTCCTTTACTGCTAACGTCTATGTTTAAAGATTCTAACAAAAGGAAAATTTAGATTAAAATTCACTGAATTTTGATATTACTTTACTAGCAGAAAATTATGAACTAGAAACCCCGCAGTTTTATATCCCTTTTTTGTACTATTTGTTTTTGTATTTTTATATCCCTTTTTGGTTTTCCACCCTTCGATAAATTAACCATAGCTTTACCCATCTTAGCCAGGAGATTATCACAGGTTCGTCTGATTTCTTTATCTCCGAGTTCGCCAGAATTTCTGCGAATAAACCACGTGCTTGTTTGCTTGTTTGTTTGTTTGCTTGTTTGTTTGCTTGTTTGTTTGTTTGCTTGTTTGTTTGCTTGCTTGTTTGTTTGTTTGTTTGTTTGCTTGCTTGTTTGCTTCTTTGTTTGAATAGTGGAGTAAAAGATAGCGTCTTCTTGGCCAACATAGTTCAGTAATCCAACCTTGCAACCGAGTAGGGACTTGGGACTAGATGCAATTTTGGGATTTAGTTACGGAGATAACCCAGCTTACCAAGAGAACGCAACTGACTCTGCAGTGATACTCTGGTCAAAATTCTTGACTTGATTGCTTTCACTGTGGACTCCATATGTGAAGCACTGACTGAAGGTTCGAGCGTGGGTGCCTGGAAATGTCAAGTAGAATATTTCCAAAGTATAAAGCTGTTTGTTCATCTATCAAAGAGGCTGGTACCTAACATAAGGCGGACCAAATAAAGGGAAAATATACCATCAAAATACTGTTCTAACCTCTGGTGATGTGGAGTCCAAGGAAGGGAAATTTAGGCCACAGATCTTTTGCACCCAGTTGTAAGGATGTCCAATCTTCGAAATGTGGGAGGGAAAGTCTTTCATCCTTTCAACAGAAAATGCGATAAATTAAATGATCTAAAAATTCTGTCTGGTGCTGGTCTTGGGTTAGATTTATAGTTCTTCATCAAATCAACCTTGCAAGGAGAGGAACACACACGACTTATCGACACAATCAAGTGCTCGATATCCGTTGCTGTTGGTAAGGGGTTGGTCCCGTAGGTGGTATACGCAAAGCAATTGAGCTGAGCAACTACAGAACACTCACTCGCAATCACTCTCAGGTAAAGATAAAGCAAGGATTTCCTTGATGAACCTACATCACGAATGTCAAATCAAAAAATTGGATTGACTTCAGCGGGATTCGAGCTCGCACTCTTGCGTTTACCACCAATCACCTCAATCAATATCAATATATTGTCTCTTCCTCCTCGTCGTTGCTGTAGTTGCTGCTACTTTTAGTTTACCTAAAATACGAAGTTGCTCGCACGTATACTACAGTGACCAACTTACCCCAAGTTGCTTAATTGGTAATGATTAGCAGGATTTGGTGTCGTCTTACCAAAGTCGTCCGGAAAAAGACACGTCAATATAGAATCTGGAGAAAGCAAAGACCTGAAAAAAAAGACAAAATTAAGCTGTTTACACACACAGTGATACCACACAGTGATGCCACAAAGTGGGAATTAACGTTTCAAATGCGCAATACACAGTGAGGAAACCACCACAGAAAATGCTGAATACAATGATTAACCGTTTTGGAGGTGGGTTTCTTGGAGTTTCCATTCGACGAGTAAGATCGGTTAGCGTTTTCCTAAGTAGAATGACTTAGTGACAGGATAGTTTGTGTCTCTCTAAAAACGTTAACTTTCGGTGTATGGCCCCAAGATCCGACGTCAATGTGTCTAAGAGCCTACGTCGTAACATCAGAATAACATACAGAAACAAAAAAGACAGTTACCATAAAGGCCGAGACACACTATCGCTGTCGCTATGTCGCTAGAGCTCAGCGACAAGGCGACCGGCGACCAAACCACAATTGGTGAGACACACTGTGAAAATCGGTAGCGACAAAGCGACAAAAATACTTCACGGTCGTTCTACATATTTTTTAACC
>JBAHVQ010000013.1:773921-790626 GCA_036872915.1 Nanipora kamurai
CATGCCTTGGTAACCTGGCAATTTGATCGCTAGCCCGTAGCGACACAGCGACAGCGATAGTGTGTCTCGGCCTTAAGTCATCAACGAAAATACAGAGTGATCAAGCATTTAATAACATCAGTTGCATGGCTGTGCGAGATATCTGCGACGTCTAGTCACGTCGTTAACATGTATATTCCCACTAAGTAACTAGAAGGACGAGCAGATGATAGAACTTCAAGCAGGAACGCAACTGGGGTTTTTGCTAGGAAAGGTCCTAAGATTTCTATAAAGTTTTAGTGCAATATTATTAACTATCTATAGCAGTAATAATTGTCACCCGTAGTAACCTTTTTACACAATTTTCTTGTTGATAGAGTCCCATTCCCCAACTTGCTTGCGCATCTGGTTTGAAGATATCAATTTTCAAACTTTATGTATCACTTTTATTCAAACTTAAAAGATCAATAAGTTAGATTTTGCATTACCTTCCCGAGAACACAGGTGCACAAGCCTCTTTAATAAGATTAACTTGGACCGTCACAGTAACAATATTTAATACTGCCATGTAACTAAATAACAGGATCACGTTTGCTTCATCTAAAAACACAAAAACGATTCGTTGTGGCGCACCAATATTAAACCAATCATTATAGGACTAATCTTAGCATTTATCAAGGAATTAAAGCACTAGAAAATAGCTAAACTATCAATTGCTTAAAAAAAAGCTGCGGCAAACGGTTCATAGACAAGGTAGTATTTCACGGTCGTCTTTTCATACAGTCTTCACCAGTTTTGTTGCACATCTGTATACGAGAAAATATATCATATACATATATAATATGCCGATATCATGCATGTATATTATGATATCATATATACATTTCATGATGTATATATTCGGCGAAAAGATACTGTAGCTAACATCTGGAGTGAGTTTGAACTCATAAAAATGTTGGAATTTTTTAATTTTGGTAGTCTTCCAAAGATGAGTTAGCGTAAGTTTTAAAAGTAACGGACGCTTTATCGGAAACAAAACACGAGTCGACAGCCGAGTGTTTTAGATCTGATAAACCATCTTTTACGATCGCCTATACCTTTGCAAACGATTTCCAACTGCACTTGCAATGGATGTTTCTGAAGAGCAGCTTTGCATCTTTCTTCCTGGCGAACTTCGTCCGTAGCACGACGATGATGGCGCTTCTAAAATCAAAATTGAACCATAATTGCAACTCTAAGTTTGCAAAAAGGTGAAGAATCTAGCATAATTTGACCGCTACTCTGATCAGTTAGACGATAACTCTGTGAAAGAGCCGAAGAAAATGAAACACGAGGCATTTAATAAATTCTTTATTAATCATTTGCCTTCGGTTTTTTAGCACAGACCTCCCTCTTTCGTCGCCAGGTCTGTACGTGAACTACAGACAAATACTTTCCTTTCGGATCTTGCTGTCATATCCAAATGTTCTGTGTGGATTCAAACACACGAAAACGAATTACAAGTAGAAAAGTAAACCTTCGGATCTTCATGTTTTCCCCTTGATTTCAAAACTCGGAGAAATACATACCGCAAAGAGTAGCCAAGAAGTTCATAATTTGCAGTAATTTTCTCGTCCAAAAATAAACCGTTCATATTAACTTTAACCTCAAATATTCGTATAGTTTACGAATGTGTCTATAAAATTTGTTGTTTTTCAGGTTGTTTTTTGTTTCGTCGAAAACGTTGTGAAATCAAAATAAAGTATCTTAAATGCATCAATGAAAATTTCAGAAAAAAGAAAAAATAAACGAGTCGAGACAACATCAACAAACCTTCGGCACTTCTTCTGGTTCATCTTCCTCATTTTTCTCGCCATAACCAACATCAACCACTCCTGCAAGAGCAATGACTATACGTTAAAAGAATACTACACGTTTCAAAATGTCTGCATGAACATTTTGAAGTGAATATCATTCCTATCACATCCTTCACCCCGAGGGCTGACCTCTTATCTCCGTTGGGAACACACCGCATAAAGTAAAAAAGCTCAAAACGTCAGTATTTGCACTTCGACAGTTTCGGCTCTTCCCCAAATGATTTGGCTTTTTGCACGCTGTTCAACATTACCTAGCAAACATCATACTTCAAAACATAGTAAGACCGGTACGAAGTCAGATCATCACTAAGTCAGACCGAGACGGAGTCCGACTTGCACGAAGTAAGATCGTGAAGAAGTCAGACCAGCATGAAGTCCAACGTGCACGAAGTAAGGATGTGAAGAAGTCAGACCAGCACGAAGTCCGACTTGCACGAAGTAAGGATGTGAAGAAATCAGACTAGCACGAAGTCCGACTTGCACGAAGTAAGGATGTGAAGAAGTCAGACCAGCAAGGAGTCCGACTTGCACGAAGTAAGATGTGAAGAAGTCAGACCAGCATGAAGTCCAACGTGCACGAAGAATGTCAAGACGTTAGACTGTAACCTGTACCCTGGCCCTCAGGCATTCCCCAATGAATGCGTTTATCAACTCGGCCGAAAGTCATCAGCGCCATCTTAAATCTTCTTTACAGTATAGTTAGAAAACGGATTGGATTCTGACCGGTCTCGTTGGGCATCACCTGGCCACATTTGTAAGTACCACCCTATGCATCCCGTCTTAATCCACTTTCATCCACTCCATTCTTCATAAAACGTTTTTGAACCAACCGCTCAAAAAAATTTCAACATTTGACGGAGAGAAAATTACTGCACCTGGCTTGGCTTCGATCACAGCCTTCGCTGCCTCGATGTCTCCAATTATGCTGACTTTTAGCTCACGATCTAAACAAGCAATACAGTTGTCATTATCTCAAGTCAATATCCCAAAGTTGACCAAAGGATGTATTTACCAGTTAGGTATATTATTATTTCCATGTAGCTATTGCAAAAGTTCGTTCTCAGACATCATCAAAACCCAAAAATTTTCCTATTTTGCTCTAAAAAAATTTCCATGTTCCTTCTCCGAACATTTACATTGTTCCTACATCATATGGTGTGACGTTCTTACCACAAGCTTCTTGGTATGCTGTTGACTGGACGAACAAAACATACAAAGGTCTAGAGAAGTAAAAACAAGTTTGATTCTTATAGTAAATGTTACAGCAAAGCAGTGCAATAGTTGGCTTGCAAAGTAACACTATTTTCTACCACTTTCTATGCCAGACAGTCAAACTAACTGTACATGTACCTTGGCAAAAACTTAGCTGTCTTGTATTGCAACCTCTGGGCATCAAGTGGAACTCCCATGTAATCTTGAATTGGCAAAGTTGCCTAAAAGCAAGTCATATTAATGAAATCAGTAGTGAGACATGCCTACATATTAAAATACATCATGATGCACTTGCACACAACCATACAGTACCTTGAGAACAGTATTGAGTCTTGGCTCCAGACTGCTGAGGAGCTCATTCTTGGTTTGAATCTCCTGGGCAACTTTTTTCTTTGTTTCAACATGTTCTTGCTTTTTTGTCGTTAATCTGAAATAACAAAGCAAGAATATTTGCCTCTGTTTAGAAATGGCTCTACTGATTGGTTAACTATACAAAGACTTCATATTTTCACAATGATCTAACAGATGTCATACCACCTGTTATCTTTCCATGACCAGGTGAGATGCTCTAACCATTGAGCTACCAAGACTCAGATCGTGAGCCAAGTTGCAGGTTGTCATATGAGCAACCTAAGCAGAAGCCACAATATGATGATGGAAACATTAAAAGGTGAACACAAATGGTGTTCATGTGGGAGCTTGGAGTAGATCAGATGACTAATGAATGTTTGTCAAGCTCATGGAACAGCATTCGTGTCAGCTTTAAATGTCATACCATGTGTGACAAAGAATGCAAAAAATCAAGCTTGCATTAACAAATAGTGCAGTGTTAGTCACTCAACAGCAATTTTATTCGTGTGTATAATATTTACCTTACTCTCTCTTTCAGTTCCCAATCCAGCCTAGCCAGCATTAGCTGATGAACATCACCATCTTCAATATCCTTCACAAATATCATGTCAAAACTGGTTAGCCATATTTTGCATGCACTCACTGAGAAAAAGGTACCATCATGTACCTCCTGGATGAAATTTACTACATACAAGTATCTATCATTTCACTAGGGATTTAAAAAAAATCACATTTGACATTTGATTAATTTTTTATGGGAAAAAGGACATAAAAACCTACAGTATTTCCTCCTTTTTCTTTCAAAAAGTCTTCTGATGACACAAGATCAATCTCTTCATCTTTTGATCTAGTAAGAAGCAGTTAGAATTAGCATTCTTTTGATTAAAAAAAAACAAGTAAATGTTACCAATTAATTAACCCTTTTAATGAAAGCCTAAATGGTTCACCACAGCATTCCTAATGTAGTTCATTTATAATCTCATATCATCAAGAACTTTCTCTTGTTGTGCTCACAGTGCAGGTGCAATGCAGTTATTTTTTTTGAATATGAAAATTAATTTATCACTTAATTATACTTTTATGGGTATATTTGTTTGAATATATTGTTAGTTTATGGTAACTAGGAACTAGACATAGTGCACTGGGCATATGATCAACGTTGCTTATTAGATGATCAATCAATGTTTGTCAAGTTTATCACCTCAGAAAAACTTTTTCTGAGCGCTAGATGGAAATCAAACCCATAACCTTCATCAAAAAGTTGTCATCAGAAGGTTGTTGGTTTGATTCCTGTCTAGGGCTCAGAAACCTTTTTCTGAAGTAAAGGGCTTGATGAACATTCATTGGTTGTCTGATATATACCAACATCCCACATGAACCAGATTAGTGTTCAGCATTTAGCATAAGATTGCTTGTTATGGCAAAGGCCATGAACTGGAAGTCTTACTTGAACTGCAAACACTTGTTTATTTCTTTTTTCAAGTGCATGATTTCATACAGAAGATTCTGTAACTGCAAGTGTAAACTGTCAACTTCTTGTTTGGCCTGATTAAAAAAAAAAATTGATGTAAATTTATTTGATAAAAAGACCAAAAAAATACCTAAGAATACTGATGTTGACCATTTTGCCATCCATAATCTGAAAGCTGAAACTGACAATCAATACTATTGCTACATATAAACTATTGTGCTTGTTTGTGCTCTATGTACAAAACTGCACAACATTTCTTGATATCACAAACAATAAATTCAACCTGTGCAGTAAAGAAAGAGAATGAGATAAAAGCTCTAATGCCAACTAGGACTAAGTTTTCTTATTGGTTTTAACTAAAGTTGTTAACTAGTTGTCTTTTTGGTTAATATATTTATCATAGAAAAAATTATCACAGATGCATTCAACCACTACAAATTATGGCCAACTATGCAATAAGAACACATTAATTGCAGCTAAACAGAAACTCTAGTGATCTCCAATACTTCACAAAGTTTATCACTCTACCTCTTGTGTTTTGTCTTTGGCTTTCCTATTTCTCATGTGGGCTGCACGATTACACTTCTTCAGAACCACAAATGACAGTAAACACTGGATGCGAAGATTATCAATTTCAGGGCTCTAGAGAGTGCAAAGAATAAATAAAGAATGAAAGAGAATACATAGAGTTTACTAGTTTTCATCCAGAGAGGATGACTTTCCTTGGCAAGTAAAAGTATCTGGCATTAACTGGAGTAAAATAATAGAGGAATGGTCCAGCCAGCAAAGAACTAGTCAACCTTCAATGATATGACAACTTGCTAACAATACTAAATAACCAAGTTTAAAGTAGAACATGCTTAGTCTATAATAAATTTATTTATTATGCTCCATTAATAGTGACCAACAAGCTACAATGACAATATTGTAAATATTGCATCTTACTGTAAAATAATGCAATAATTATTGTAAATTGCATCTTATTTGTTATTCTTTCTTATGCTTCGTAATTAGTTCCTCATCCATGTTTGAAGGTAAAAAACTCTATTTTATCCACCCTGGCCTTGGCTTAGATTCATTGTTTGTGGCCATTGGACCAAATTTGGGGAAGGTCAGTTACCCAAGCTGTCGCATTTCTTGGTGGTACAATGTTGAAGTATTGTTCATCCAACAATATTGCAACAATTAGCATGATTTTTAGATGTGTAGAATTATTCAAATCATCAGATAGATCCTGAGGATGATTCAGTTAACGAAGCTGCATAAGTTACCAACATTCATCCCTTAAAGTAAACTGGTTATGCCTTCGAGCTTTATCCTGAATTTCAAATTCTGTAAGCTTACCGATGGATCAATGCCCTGGTCCCTCAAGGACTTTATTCTTTCAAACAATGTTTGAATCGATTGACAAGTCTTTTGGAAAGTGGTGACATCTTTGGCTGGGTCATTATCCACGTCGTTTTCCTCTGAGTAAATGGTAGAGGTAGTCGGTTTAACTTTAGCCTTTGTAGGTTCACTTGCAACCCCAGTGGCCTTGACAAGCTTTTTCACGGGTTGCTGAAGAGATGATCCGGACGCATCGGAGGAAGCACGAGTTCTTTTTGATCTCATTTTGTCAACAGTTCAAGTTTAACCATAAGACAACAGCTGTATGACCGAGCTTGGTGACCGAGCGAAACACGAACAGGTCAATCTTGCTTTAGAACGTATTACCGCTGACCTGACTAACGAATATCACGGGGGAAATATAGGAATAGCACACTTTAACAGTAATAAAACAGCTTTATTGTGTGAAAAAAACAGTACACAAAAAAATCTTTACGAATGTACTATATAAACAACCTCTGTACCAATGTTTACGGCTCTGACAGCAGAAACAAAAACTAAAGTGTCACGATTTAGTTATTCTACTGCAATTTTTAGACATGCAACCAATGAGGGACGTACTTGCAGTTACAATGGCTGGCTCTGTTTAAGACCTCAAAGGAGGATTTATGTACCTAGCTAGAGAAATGCATCCGGGATTTGTCACTTTAAACTCACATAAGTGACTCTCCTCTTCGTCTTACAACTTTCAATTCTATTTCGAGGTCTGCGTTTAATATACACGAATCAAAAAAATTAAGGTACTTCCGTAATAGGTCAACGGAACAAAATATCGTGACTTGGCTCCTCTACAAATGACGCATTGATTATTGTTAATATTTCCCGTTTTTCATAGAGTAAAGATTTGAGGGTAGGTCCTATAGATAAGGGTGCCTAAGTGTGTCCAATTTCTTACATCTTGATGGCGCCACCGTTCGTTCTCAAACACCTTTCGAAAAATCAAAGTTGTGACCCGAGGAATACTCTTTCCTGGTTAGTGTAACGTCAAATGTTGTGCCTTAGTAACATCTCACCTCACCAGATTGTGAACTGATAAGTCACTCATATACAGATACATATACATATAAATATACATATATATCTATATATCTCTTAATTTTAACCACGCTGTTTCGAAGTCTTACTGAGACTCGATTTCAAAACTTTCTCGCCAGATTAATGTGCCAAATCTTGAAGCTCTTTTTCCTTGGATTCGTTCACTGCCAAGGCGCTTCGGGCAGATCGTGCACTTGACTGTCTGCTGCTGTCTTTCTGGGAATTTTCACTGTTCTTACTTGGGATCTTCTGTAATGGTATTTTGTTGGATCTACTCGAAAAAGTTCCGTTTCTCGTGTGGATACGAATTTGACGACCTTGGAATACTGCTTTCCGAACCTTAAAAAAAAAACAAGAGCAAACTCCTGAAACGCAGTATAAGAGTATTGATCTAAGAGTATTGATCTAAGAGTATTGATCTATTACTTTCGATAGATGCGCATAAATTAGACCTCGTTGCCTTGTTATTTTGTATAAAAAGGATTTATACTTAAACGAGGTTATTTAATGCCGTATAAACATCATTTTCGTGTGTTTCGTTTCTTTTATCTCCGAAACTCGTACGGATTCTCAGTGTTCCACTATTAATATACCCTGAACGACGCCTTCAATCTGGCTTCTTTTTTTCCATGGGTTCTGATTTACCTGTACTCGACATATGGTTGAGACCAATGTTGATGACCTGATCAATTTCACGATAGTCTCATGAAAGTTTTCACACCATCCCTCTATTTCAGCTTTCATTATATAAAAGTAGTGAATAATTGAAGAGGAAAACACAAAAGAAATCAGGGTTTAATCAATTTCGGAGTACCTTGACACAGAACTGATTAAATAAACATCAGTTCTGTATCGCATTTACAGACACTGGAATGTGTATCAACAAGTTTTGCACCAGCGCGTGCAGACTCAAACTGAACTTTTACGCGGATAAATAACTTGTTAAACTTTCGTTTTTTACTAAATATTAATCTATAATGTAGTATAATGGACGTTTTATAAGTCCGTTCTGTATCGGGATATAAAGACACTAGGTTTCGCCTTGTGTCTGTTTACCCTGATACAGAATGGCCACTCACTTGGTAAACATTACTTACATTCTACTTCAGATAAAACCTTGGTTAAAACTCATTCACAGCGTTAACGTATGCAGCAATGAGATATTTCACCTCTGTTATAATTATTATCTCATGACACACCCACAATTCATTGTTTCAACACAAACGTTGAATTCTTTATTCAACCCATCAGTATTCAGAAGTGCGATAACCTTACAAAACAGTGCGATAACCTTACAAAACAGTGTGATAACCACTTATCACAGTGCTTTCTTTTGAAAACAGTGTGATAACTACTTATCGCTTGCTAATGAGCGTCTGTCTTAATTTCTAACGACCAACGTTTTCTTTATGGTAAAGCAAAAAGAAATCTATGTAATTGTGGGTGAGTCATGAGATAAGATGGTTAATCAATGTTCACTCGTGTGATAAAAAAATTAACATCACTCGCAAAGCTTGAACGTCCACTCGGAGTCCACGGCTTCGCGTGGCTGTTAAGCTTCACTTGCGATGTTAATTTCTTTATCACACTCGAGACCATTGATTAACCCTTACTTATCATAGCCATGGTTGATATTATTTTAATCGCAGTTATTATTACCTCTGCATTTAAAGCGCAGTGGAAGACGAAAATAAGGAGACCTTGAGATGCATTCAAGATAACAAATATGTACATGGCTGGGATCGCGTTGGACGTGAAGCCAAAGATTCCGATTAACCACGTGATCCCAAATATCGGCAGAAGAACAAGCAACGCCCTTATAGATGTCCTAATGAAATAAATTTGAAACGTCATTAGACCGACATACAGTAACAGACAGTTTTATTTAAAAACAGGGTACTATATTTAATAACAACAAAACTGATATCAACTGGCGCGATATTAACAATCACCTTAAAATATATCGAAACACTTAGTAGGATTTTTTTAACTGTGAGGTTAAGATAATGATAACTTTTGGTATACAATGTTTTTTAAAGGATTTAATGGACTTGGAGGACCTGTGTCATCAGCCCAAGGATGTTTTCAACCTTTTACTCAAAACGGCTCATTAATAATTCATGAGGAAAATACAAAGAAAAATCATAACCGTTTCGTATCTTTCTGTGTGATAAAGACACGCTAGTCTTTCTGGACGAACTTTTTCAGCTTAGAAAACACTCATTTTCAAACTTTCGTTGCAGATTAGTTCCTACTCGTTTTTTAAATATTAAAAAAATTCTAACTGCTGTCTGAAAATTAAAGTGATAGTGAAATAAAATTCCAGCTTGGACATTTTGCAATATACCACGCAATAGTGAGCTTTTAACTTCTATTTTATATAATATAAAAGCTAAATGAATATGGAGTTTGATATTTGCAACTGACTGTTGAATACATCTCACTATAAGTGGTCAGAATGCTAAACTTATCTGGAGTTAGGTAATAGTAAATTTTTATGTAAACACGTAAAATTTATATGCCAAAAAAAAACAGGTTTTAAAAAATTTACCTATTAGAACTTTTCTTTCTACAAACCTGAGTTTAAAAGTCATTTCTTTCGTGGCCACGATTTTTAGTTGAAGACGTTTGTGCAAGGTAATTACAGTAACGATGACGTTGATCTAAACACGAGTAAAAGATAATAGTCGAACATTTTTCTAATGAGAAAAAGTGGGTTGATCAAAAGATGCTTCCACACTGATTTTGATGTTCTACAGCCTGCCAGAAAAATGCAAGTCAATTAAGTGAAAACTCACTGTTATAACAGCTAGTACGGGCCCAATGAATGCCCATCGAACGCCATACTCATGAGACAACCAACACCTACAGTAAATAAAATTGTATATTATCACATTTATATAAATATCTTACGATTTCAAGTATTCTTTCTTATAATACTTACGTTTGCAGGTCTGAATAGTTATTCTTGCGAACAAGATAGGAAATGACTACAATCAGAACGGGGGAACCTGACAAGCAATATAAAATTATATTTAATATATCAAAATAAAAAGTTAGATAAAGTAAGAGCGTGATTTGGGGTTATGTTGAACTAGCTGAAACGATATGGTGGGTATTCAGATGAGGTGCTGGTGTCACATTGCTAGTGCACGTGTGTCTGATCTCTGCGCCTAGAGTTCGATACCTGGTTACGCGCCGTTTTCTGACTGACAGTTTGACTCCAGAAATGTGTTCACATCAGCGGATTCGGACTGGATTTGGAAATTAGCTGAACTAGTTCTGTTCACATCACTGGTTTGGACTTTCAGTAAAAGAGTTATGTCGAGGGAGAGAAAGGAAGGTAGCGAGTCAATTTAAACCAAATTAGTCCTCTCGAGTCCAAATCCAATCCAGCTGCGTACACACTTGATCGAATCCAACTTCAGTCCTTTCTCAGACCAACTCCAACTGGTGGACTCAAAACCAGTCCAAATCCAGTCCAAGTCCGCTGATGTGAACGCACCTTGGCAGACATCACAGGTTTCGTTATGCCACTGCAGATTAGTAAGGTAGTGGTGACGTAAGAAACGCAAGATACCCGTATGATACTCACCCCAGCCAATCAAATGACAGTAAACCAATCTTAAAGACGATGAGAAAATCGATACCACTTTCTTGTAGATTTGTATTCCTTCAACCAACATCCAGGTGAACACGCAAAGACAAAAGTAATGTAAAAATGCAGACATCACGGTGCAAGCACGCTGAAAGAAAATCGAGATAGGTCGACAAAGATTAAAACTGTGGAACGCCATAGACTCAGACGAACTCTAAGCCGGATTCATTTCCCTCATTTGGTTGCCTTTATCATTACCATTATCATCATCATTATTATCATTATCATTGTCATTATCATTACTCAAATTCTTTTTACACGGTAGCTTTTCAGTGTAAAAAACTGCTCTTCAAAGGGCCGTTACGATAATTTGGTGATCCAATTTCAATATTAACGAAAGCCAACCCAAGGATACACTATACAAACTTACGCCGATTAAATAAATACAAAATTGGATTAATGATTATGATTAACTAAGTACGAAACTCTAACAATATTTTTCAGACATCGTCTCAACGTTTGTGTACTGATAAGATTTGAAAATTATCCGTTATTTCGTTCGGGAGCTCGTTCCAAGAGAAGACAGCTCGATACTAAAAGCTTCTTTTAAGGAAATTTGTTTTTGGTTTCACCAACGACAACTTGGTAAAGTTACCTCGTAAATTGTAATTTGTGTTGTTGCATTTGCAAAATAGCTTGAATATGTATATCGGTGATCTCCCAGCTAATGCCTTGGACGTTAAGATAATTTCACAATTTGTTAAAATTGTGTCGATAGGCAAGCATCAGGTGGCCAGGATTATTGCCGTCATTCGTTTTCACGCGAAAACATTCCCTAAATATACCGCTCACCTTATTTTCTTTCACGTGTGATGCACTCAAGAAGAAGATCTGCGCCATGGCAATAGCAAAACAAAGATTGATGTGGATATGAAAATTAGGAGCACGATAAAGACTAAAATAAAGATAGTAAAGAGAGTGAGAGAAACGCGTGTCAGTGAGAAAAGAAGTCGTGATAAAGCATCTAATGTTGAGCCCTCAACTTGTTGATTTATTTTACTTTCGATACGACTTATCAGTAAGATAAATGACTCAGACTTTATACAACTGGCTACAGTTGTTCATGTACACTGAAGCGGTGACTATGAATGACATCAAGTGATAACGGTTCGTTTGTGGTATGAGAAGAATGTGACCAAAAGACGCTATCCAAGACAATGTCACGCCATTGTGATCAAATCTATCCTCCCCAAAATGTTACATCTCCTTTGAACACCAAACTGAGACTCTGTGGTGATAAAAGTGTCGTCACATTCTTCACTTTGCCAATCTTTACTAACAGTACCAAAGAACAAGGGAAATTTACCCAAATGCAATATAAACAGCCACGGTCACAAAAATGGCCGCCAAAGACAAAGAACATCCGATGTTTGTTAAGACGGTTAGTGCTCGTCTGTGATTTTTATCAACCTATAAAAGGAAAAATAAAATCTACTGAAAAACTGTATGAAATGTTCTTGTTACAAAGAAATAGCGAATCGAAATAATGAACGCTGAAACCATAGAACGCAGCAGTAACTATACCTGTGAACATGACACAAAACATTTATTTCTATAAATATTTTCTCTGCTAGAATGATATGCATTGTTGAAATTGTCAATAAATGTCATAATATATATATATATATATATATATATATATATAAGTTTGCTTGCATTCATCCATACATACGCAAGCGTAAAAATTTGTCTAGTAGAATAGTAAAAGATGAGATCACTGTTGTGCTTTGCCACGACGCAACAGCTGAACACATCTTCTCGATTTCTAGGTAACCAATAAAAAGATAACTTTCGTGATCGCACCTAAAAATCTTCTGAATTCACCCATTAGAAATATTCAAACGTAACATTTGTGGGCCTGGTTTCCTAAAGTGTAGATTAGCAATAAACGTTCATTGGATGTAGGTCTTACTAATTTAATGTTAAGCCGTACATCTTGACAAAACTTGTACATGTATATTCACGATACCTCGACATCTTCATATTGCATCAAAATTGCAAAGTTTGTAAGATGAGTACAGTTGCACTTAGTGTGAGTAGTATTCCATGACATCACAGTACAACCCTGTGTGGACCATACACCAGATGAAACATTGCTGTCAGGAAGAATAATAAGAAATGCAAATTAACTTGGTGATAATTGATGAAACTCACTTTCATCGATTATCACTTTCCAGGCAAAACCCCCAAATTCTTTCTGCAAGGTGAAACTTTCATGGCAATTCTGGAAAGATAATTTTTAATTACACAAAAGCTTTGCGATGAAACTGCCTCCACAAATTGAGCTATTTGACGGCGTTCTTGCCGAAAAGGATGAAAAAAATGAGTGTCAGTTAGTTCTGGAAGAATTAATCCATACAATACAAACCTTTCGGCGAGCTTCCAAAATCCACAAATCGGTGTTGAGTCTTGTGGAATAGGCTAAATTGAAAAAAAGAAAAAGGATTTTCTTTTTTATTTGATGAGGCATTCTTTGAAAGCACATGTCTGTGACGTAAGTCTAGGGTAATCAACTTTGTCAGTCGTATTCAAAGCGCTCCACCACATACTTTATTGTGTTCTAAAGTAATCAGAATTGTTTCGTTTGTGTTTTGCCCAAAACGAATTGGTGGGTTAACTTGGCAAGATAACACTTTGGATACGATGAGCTGACTCCAGTGTGACCGAAACCTAGAAGAGAAAACGAACGAAAGTGAGCAAATCTGAGGAGTAAAGAATGTAAGAACCATAGGATAGGAAAAAAACGAAAAGTTGAAACGAAAAAAAAAGGAAAGAAAAAAACGATGGCTGGGCCAGTTTACGAACCTTACACATTGGAGCCGAAATGCCCGGGGAACGAAGTTGCTCCGTTGCATTCCCAATTATCAACAGGTAGCTGTTGTACTTACATGAAATCTGTCTCATCCAAAGATGTGGGGAGTCTTTCATGAAGACTACTGTAGACATAACCTCCGATGTTAGCTATCAACGGAAAACGGACACCAAACGTCACATTCCTTTCCACGAACATGCCTTTCATTAGTTGGTTAGACGTTCGTGAAGGAATTTAAAGCATGTGATTCGTAAGGACATCGGTAAAAGAATTGATGAATGTGCGTGATTGGTTGCGGTGACAATGACATAGCGATTGATATAGTTGTGATCGAGTCACAACGACAGTTCTCTGGAACGTTTGTGGCCATGAAATCAATAATGAGAGTATAAATCTTTCTGAGATATCCTCTCCATGTAAAAAAATTGACATTTGTGAGGTTTGGTTCGTCATTTCTCGTCATTATATGGTCCGATATTTGCAATAGATATGTTCAATAGATATGTTCAATAGATATGTGTTTAACAGACCTGAATCTGAGTTATTAATAGTTGGCACCACGAAAATGTTCGACGATGGTTGTTCGGAGAAGACTGGATTCGAGTAGTTCGGGAAACGTAGCGACGTCTTATCGAAGGTATTCACTTTTGTGACAGAAAACACTGGAATAAGACAACCCAAGATGATTAGATCTGAGATATGGGAATGAATCATGGAGGGATACTGTCACTTCCTTGTTTTTGCTTCACTTTTTTTTCTCGCACACTTCTCTACTTTTTACGCGACTCTATATATCCCAAATTTACCCATACTAACCCATTAATTCCGTGGTCTCCGACACCGATTTAGTTGCATTCATCCCAAGTGACAACAAGCCTTCGGTAGCCGAAAGAAAGTTATCGGCCAACTTTGGATTCTACAAAGAGAAATAAAAACATCAACAACTGAAATCATTAAAGTCTTTCCCCCGCTACGTTACCGACTTAATACATTCTGTTCCAGTGTACAAATGAGATATCGATTAATACAAAACAGACGAAAATAATGAGTTAACTAACCAGAACTATGAGACGACTAGTGGACGTTCGTCAAGCTCGTTCTCTCAGAAATCGTTTTTCTACTTTTTTCTACTACCTACTTTTTTCCATTCCGACGTTGAAAGGTTCAGAAGTTTGCTGGATGAAGCAACAAACGCCTAAGAATTTAATAAAACATATTTAGTAAAAATTTCGCCATTAAAAACGGGTAATTCTGCGAAAAATAGCATGCAATTTTATTTTACAAACAAAAGCATGGCGTCTTTCAGAAATATATCTATTTCTGATTTTTCGTCGGCATGGGAAACTTCGAATTTTCTACAAAAGGCAAATTGTTCGCGGGAATAGGAATCGCTAGATTTGCGAAATCAAACCACACGTGTGACGTTGATAAAATTAATTTTATTTTAACTGTGAGCCCATTGAAGTTAGCGTGCAACTTGCGTTCAAGAAGGTTTCTTTAACGAATTCTTACAACACCACCAAAACATTACTCCCTTATATAAGTTCTTACACTAATGTAGACAACAAAAGTCGTGCCTTACCCCAACATCTAAGTCCTCAATACTTGTGGCATTTGAGATAAGCTTGTCTAGTTCTCCGGCTAATGAAGCACCATCTAACAATTGAAATACAGTTGAAATAATAACCCAGCAGCAAGACCTATCAAAAACTAAGTGGCTGTTCACTCCACTTTAGAATGATTTCTTCTTTGAATGAAAAGACACATCGTTGTTCTGTTTACATTGTAGTCGTTGATATTTTTGTAAACGCCAAAAATTAATTTAAGTCAATTTGTTGAGAGATTTTTTTGCCAAGGCATCGCAAATACCGTATTTTGCAATACATGTTAGTTGATTCAAACAATCGCAGTAGATGTATCTAAAGAGCAAAAGGACAGAGTTTCACATATTATTTGGTTTGAATAGTCTCTCATGTTTCCAAAGGAGAATATAGACATATTCTTCGTAGATTCAATACTCGTGAAAAGCTAAGGTGACTTAGTACAAAACATTTCGTGTGTTCGTGGCAGTTGGCAAACGGGAGTATAACGTTATCCGTTCGCCATAATAAACGTCAGTCTCAACCTCTAATAACCTCACCATATACGTACCTGATAAAATGCGATACACAGAGTTTGCCCAAGGACCTCCCATTCCATTCCTGCAGTCAGAGCTTGCGCCGTACTTGTTGTAAGTATTGTGGGCATTTGGTCCCGACCAACACTGGCCTTGATTCTGGACACCATACACTTTGTATCCACTGGCAGCTGCTTCTTTTGCACAACCTTGCACGAGGTCCGTATTTCGGGGAAGCTTAACTGGCATCGCACGAGAAGACATGTCTTTAAAACAACCAATATGTTCGTAGGAAGCTAGAACAGTGAAAAAACGTGCCCGTGAAATTCAAGAAAAACAAGTTTATATTGTGGGGTTAAAATAGGGGGGGAAAGAGGACTTCACTCGGTGTGTCGAGTGTCTATATGGTGAGGAGGTCCAAGAGTAATGGATGTTGATGTGAATATGGTCATGGTTACGGATATAGACTTAGATATACAGATACAGATATACAAATAGATTTGATTTCATATATACTTCAGTTTGAGACGCAAAATTTGGGTTCTTTGTCCGATTTATACATTTTCCGGTCATATAATAAATTGATTATTAACCTCGTTTGTTTGGTCTGTAGGGGAAAGTATTTGCCCTCGGAATTTACGTACATTTTCGTACAGTCTGCACGAAATCCTCTGGCAAATACTTTCCCGTACAGACCTCGCACTTGGTTAATAAGTAATCAATATATATATATATATATATATATATATATAAAAATGAACACGCTAATCACGTAAGACATTGCTGACGTGAATATATTGAATCACATCATCACACCATAAACTGTAAC
>JBAHVQ010000013.1:806549-854054 GCA_036872915.1 Nanipora kamurai
AGCTAACATGATTAATCTAGAAGATTATAAGAATCTGCGAAGTTCCTATTTTTCAAGCATAAAGACTACCATTCAGGCACTCACAAATACAATCTTTTTTTTTCATGAAATATGTGGAGACCCCTGGGCAACTGCGCAGCTTGCCCATGACTAAATCCGGCGCTGGAAATACAAAAGAAATTGTTTGGCCTCTTGACTGTAGAGGACGAGAAGATTCATCTTTTATTATTTTACGCTGGCTAATGCCTGACGATTTTACTCGTCAAGAGGAAACCCTCTCGAGGGCAAGGGGTTAATCAATGCTTGTAAATTCGGATACAGAATCGTCCATATTCACATGCACCTTTTCCTCCGATTTTCTTGGCTCAAATGCTTCGTATCCACAATATTGTTTGTAAACATAAACCTCAGATACATTCGTTGGAGAATATACAGTATCCCCACCCTAACTGTAAGGGATTTACTACAGTTCGCCTTGTAAATACCCATACAACTCATACTGTATATATTTCATAAAATCTTTAGGTCATTATGTTCATAAAAGAAATATTAAGAAATAAATTTATGTAAAAATTCAACAAAAATGTAATCAAAGAGGCAGCTAATTCACCTCCGGTAAAATCTCGGTGTTGTTTTGTATCCAAATTGTATCCAAATTAGCAAGTGAACACCAACAAGGAAAAGATTACTAAAAGCGAAATCACCAGACACTTCAGAAGCAGCGTGAATGCCGTATAATTACAAATCGCTTTATTTCTAGAAAAAATATTTTCATAACAATTACAAAGTTGTATGGTTCATAACAGTCAGTGGTTTACACAACATATTTTGTGGTCGGAGTTGCTCTCACTACCAATAATTTCGCAATAATATTTGGCGTTTGAAATTCAACAAAAAAAAATTATACCAATACGAGCGAATGACCTTCCATGTATCACTGAATAAGTTGCTAAAAATTAAAAATCAACCAAGGACAACTTTACAAGGATTTCTTTTTAAAGAGAAGAAGCAAAACGTGAAACATCGTTCTCAAGATATCTGCCAGCCGACGAAATTCTATCCCGGGCAGGCGTTTTCCTGGTAATTTCACGGTGAAAGATCTAGGTTGCATAATTAGTACTGATTTTCAAAGTCTTTGGTCATCTAGCCCATCACTCCAAACACGGGATTATGACGACAAATGCTTGGGCCTACTTCGTCATATTGTGCCTTCGTGTGACATACGGAGTAGAATTCAGGCTGTATTAAAAACAAAAAAGAAAAACAGGAATAAACAAAGTTAAAAATAGGGAATACATGGTCTAAGCAATACAGCATTATGATACTAATGCAATTAATGTTTGGATAACTACAAGACACTCACTGACTTAAGTTTAACAAATTGGTTAAACCGAAAACTCTTTAATAATTCTTGTGAAACTCATTAATAATTCATGAGAAAGATTCAAAAGAAATTAATGTTTAATCAGTGCACGTAAATGTGATAGAACCACTAGTGGGCTGTATCAGATTCCCATATAAGTTCTGTCCAGACTATAACACTCAAATTGAGTTTTTTTCCGAGTTAAAATAACTTCAAAATAATCTGTTAGTTGCTATTGAATGTGACATCCAAAATGGTCACTGTATCGCTTTCCTTTGTATTTCAAACAATAAATTGCTACCAACCCATTTGATGGATGGATTTGGGTTACCACAATTGACCACTTCAGAAATTTCGCAGAGACCGGGCTCCAGCTTGAGGCATGGTAGGTTCCGGTCATCTGCAACTAGTTTTTGTCCATCTACATAGCAGCCATAGCAGCTAGGAAGCAGTACACCCTTCAGGTAAACCATCTTATTTCTGGAAACCTTGTCTCGGAACGTGAGTGTTATTTTCGGACTGTGAACTGTTGTCACCTTCAATTTCCTGTGTCCGCTCAAATCTTCCCAGGAACACTTGCCAGACAACATGCATAAATAGACTCTTCGAACTTCTAGAGTGGTTAGTATACATTACAAATGATAATTACCGTAGACGCGAGCATACTGCCGCCAAACCACACGGCGTAACGCTGCATGTGGTGAGTAATAACTTGAACATCCACTGGCTTAGGCTAGAACGAAAGATAGCGAGTATTTTCAAGAATGTCTACAACTGTCTTTTCCAGTTTCCTTGAAATTCGTCATAAAAACACAAAACGAACAAATACCGGTAAACACAGTGACACATAATTAAGAATGATAGCGTGAAGAATAGTATAGCTGTCGTCCGTAATCCAGGTTAACGGCAGAAAAAACAAAGAGGGTTGGCTCCGACACAGCATTCTACTTTTATATCATTGTTAACAAGGAAATCTATTGACCGAAGAACAAGCGATTGATCGATGCACTCGGCACACTTCTACTTTGTTTTTTTAATCTTACGTAAGTTTAAAAGTGCTACAAGTCGGTCCAACTTCTTACCTTAATGCGACCTCCACTCAACTGTTCACTTAACTTAAGACGCGAATCCACCACTCTCTTCACATCACGTTGAAGACGTCGACCGAAGTCTCGGAACATAGTTGATCCACCAGAAAGAACGATGTTCTAAAAAAGGATACAGAAATAGACACGATTATGAACTAGAAACGAGTAAAGAGAATTCACTCAAAGCCGGAATTAGTGCAGCGAAAAAATTTAGTGTCACGTAGAAGATATTCTCCTCGAAGTCGCTCTACTCTCCACTAGCAACTGCTCAACCGAATGCAAAGTTCCTTTCAATTGATCACCCAATATTACATGGTTTTTCGAAATTTGAAAACCCCTTTGAGTACTTCCAAAACTAGAAGTTAACATTTGAGTAGGTGATCGGCTATTTGACAAAGATGAAACAATGTGGAAGGGCGAGTTACACTTGGGTAAGTTGCCGATCGTACGGAGGAGCATTAGTTAACACTATGTGAAAAAAAAGAGAGAAAGAAAGAGAAAGAAAGTGAGAAATACACCAAAACCAAGTTTACTATTCCCTTGAAAACATGAAACCTGAAAGATTGTTCCGTAAACACTTTTGCAAGCGCAAAATCAACCATGCCAACAATTACGAGATCCGTAAAAAAAGCCTCCTTGCAAGTTAAAAATCAAATTTACTTCGTTTCAAAAATGTATCAGCTGTTCGATTTGTAGAATGCCATTGGATTTTGAACATTCCAACCGTAGATACAGCTGAGTCTGAATATAGCACAACAATTACGGAAACAAAATAGTGACATCCCTGCTCTGTTTCCCTGCCTGTTGTGCAAAACACGAATAAATGTATAATGTATATAAATGCAAAACAATGAATAGATGAACAAACGAGCGAAAGAAATGGATCAACATTGATCATTAACCTTATACAATGGTCTTCGAACATCAATAGGACAATTTTGAATGACTGTGTCCACAATCTCGGAGATGGGAGTTGTGAAATCTGGATTGGAAAACTAGAAATAAAGAAAGAACAGTGCATTATACATTTATGAATAACAGTGACTGACCTTGTCCTAATAATTGTCAAAAAAATACTCCTAAAATGCAGTAGTTATATAAACTCTTTCTGGGTTGAAACTATTCCTCAGTTACAAGAAATCATCTGGCAAATGCCAGTTTAATATTCTCACAAAGGGTCTTATTAAGAGATAAAGGGTAAATGTACCCTGTAAATGCAGCAAGAAAAAATGAAGAACCTTACAAGGAGAGAACTCATATACTGCAATATATTTACCTCCGGATGGAAAAAGATTTCAGGTCCCAAAAATCGTTCATAACCCACATCAACAGCAAATTTCTACAAAAAAATGTTTGAGAACTTCATACAAAAACAGAATTTGCACAAGCACGGCAATGTGAACACAACTCTCATAATACAAAATAAAAAATCCTGCAAAACCTGTTTTGTAATTGAGTTAATGCTCTCATATTTCTTCATCCACTTTGATGGTTCACTGTCATATTTTGCAAATTCTTTGGCTATATCAGGGCAGATATAACCCCATCGTTCCTTTATAACCAAGCAACATTTATAATTATAAATGCAACGAAAACAAGAATGACAAAACAATACTGTAACATTACCATTACAGCAACAGTTATACACTTAATCCACTAGTAATTTTTGTACATGACATTTATTTGCATACAGTGACATTATAAAAAGTACCACTAATACAACCATAATTTATCATATGAAAACTATAGTTTATTTTTAACATTATATTACTGTATGCTACATAGCATGCACTATTTTGTTCAGAAAGTTAAGACTTTGGATGATATCCCAGCTGTGTGTTATTGTGAATGATCTTGAGATTAAAGATATTCCAACCGTAGGGTACAACTGGATATGATATAGCACAACAATAACGGGAATAAATTAATTGAAATACTGATTTATTCCCCTGCCTGCAGTGCACTAATTAAATTATTAGTTACTATTGATGAGAAAAAGTTCAAATTCTTGGACCCCTCAAGGTTTTTCAACCTTGATGGTTTTTTGCAACTTTACAGCTACCAAGGTACTTTGAAACAACACAATTCACAAAGATGACGAGTGGATTTGCTATGAACTGAACTACACATACTGGTAAACTTTGAACCGTTTTAATGTAATATTGTTCCCTACAAGAATATATATGTGATTATACAAAAAAAAAACTGAACCTTTATGGTTTTTGCTGTCTCCAGGGATTGTTCAGGAGGAATTCCAATCTCCCGTTCACGAAGAATTTGTTGTACAAAGTATGTGATGTCACGTCCAGCAATAGGGATATGTTTGATACAACTTCCAATTACATATCCTTCAGCCTAAATAAACAAAAAGGAATTCACATGTACAGTATCATGTGAAAAAAGTCAAAAAAACTGCCAGTAAATACATACCACAGGAATTACATGGGTAACACCATCACCAGAGTCAATAACTGTACCAGTGAGGGTTCGTTCACCAACTTGACGTGAAGTCCAAGATGCTGCTAAAGCAAGCACTGCCTAATAAACATGAAAAAAGTTAAGAAAGAACTTGTCAAAAGTTAAACCCAGTTAATCATTAGACCAATAAATATGTTCTCAACTGCCTGGCAAGTAAATATGTGAATTGATTCCCTATATAACAATCTGGTTAAATCGCCATATCCACAATGGCAATGCTAGAAAAGTCAAGTAAGCAAGGGGCAGGATAAGTCATCCCACCCTTTTCCCAAACTGCTTCTAGAATAATTTAAATTAAATTTGGAAATAGAACTACTAACAGGGCCATGGGGGTCAATTTTGTTGATTCATAAGGAACATCATCTCCTAATCAAAATTCTTGCCAATTTCATTGTACAACATCCACCTTGCTCCATCTTTGAAAATATTATCAATGCTAAGTCCAGACTGAAGGGTTAAAATACTTGGAACAACCTGCACTAATAATTATTCAAACAAATTATGGCACATAATGGACTACAACTGAATTTATTAACATGTACATGTATATTTATTAATAAATTAATAAAATAAAAATATTAAAAGGTGTTTATCAAACACCAGTAGTATTGTACCTCATTCATACATCGCTACACTCACCTGTACTGCTATGTAAAGACCTGGCACATTAAATGATTCAAACATAATTTCTAAAGAAAAATAATTGAAATAAATTTAACATACCAATACACACTGCTAGATAATGCTAGATCAGTTTTATATCCCAAACTTCTTCTCAACAAGATCATATACATACCAGCAGTATATTCCCTATTTTCTGGAGTATTTAAAGGAGGCTCTGTCTAAAAATGAGATAAGAAATTATTTGAATAAAAAATGTCAGGTGTCATTGTGCAATTTCAGAGCTACTTTTAATTCAAAAATGACAACCAAAGGAAAATAATTCATAATTCTTACCAGAAGGAAGTAATGGTCCTCAGGCTCAGCCCTTAGATATTTAAAAATGCACTGTTCCCAAAATCGTTCCTAGTATCAAAGCAAATGAGTATATTTTGTTTATAGTATACTACCAGTACACATCATATCAGCACCTTATTTATAATTCAGAGCACAGAGATTCTGTCACATTACCAGTTACAAAACATTTATAGCAAAGCACTCATTTCTCACATTGCAGACTTACCATCAGGTCCCAGTCTTCTACTATCCCATGACGAATTGGCCACTATGGAGGAATGACAAAAAAAAATGGAATGAAATATTGACATTTCTAGTAAAAGCTATCAATTAGCAAAAAAAGTGTTAAAATGAAAACAAACTAAGAATTTTATCCACAAAATAGAGTGGCATAAAAAGCCTTCTGACCCCTATGGCTAATACACCTCCCAATATATAAAATGTGTGGCATAAGTCAGAGTACAATTAAAACAAGCCAGTTTGGGTATTGATAGGATAAGAGGGATATGATTTAATATTTTAACTGGCAAACCAGCTAAGACATCCCCCACTGGTAAATACAATAACTAGTACAAAGTTGCAATAGGATGGTTTAAGGGTTAGATAAAGTTCAGAGGTAGTGCTCAAGCAAAAAATACTAATTAAAGGTTTGCATATTGATGTTAAGCAAATTGCAAACAGCATTAATTTTGAAGACCTTGTCATTTATGCTGTAGTTAGAGCAAACTTTTTAAGATCAGGGCACTGTGCAAGAACAAACTGTCTTTGTACTTTATTAGCTCAAGATATAAATTACTACAATTCCTTTATGAACTTTGAGCTGTCTTATGCAAGCTTTGTAGATTGAATCAGAGCTGTTTTTAACTCCTTCCTGTTCCGATGGGCTCTCAGTGACCTATGAAGACTTCAGTGTTTAACTCTGGATAATGCCAGATGATTTTATTCATCAAGGGGAAAGTCCTCAGACAGGAAAGAGTTACATAAACATAACACAACCTCATAAACTTAATATTCTACCCTGCATACTTCTATAGCAATTCCCCAAAGTAAACATTACCAACCTTTGTACTATAGTTGGGTTTTTCTATTGCTTCATCTCCAATAAAAAAATCTATACAAAAATTAATGGAAAAACATAAAAATCACGGCTATTCTTCGGGCAATGAAACCAACAGAAATGAGACTTCATACCAAGATCCTCAACTCCTTTAGTTACTCTTCGTTGATTTTTATCACCTATTTTTGCTGACTCTTTGATTGATATAGCTATAAGATCAGAATTTAAACAAAGATCTTTTACTAACCACTGCAATTATAAAATAATTTCAACATAGTTAAGTTAATTCACTATGACAAATCATAATCATATTTGAAAATATTAATCCAGGCAAACAAGTTTGATAAAAAGGTCAAATCACAAAGATTACACATGATTTTCTCATTCAGAATATTAAAACACCATCTGGTAACCAACAACAGATAGTGACTGAAATAATAGTGATATAATAATAGTAATAATATAGTAATAGTAATAATAATAATAGTGACTGACATAAAAAAATTATGTATAATCTTCTGGTATTAATATTACTATTACAGTATTCCAAGATAGGGTTGTTTATTAGTTATACATTTACAAGTATATTCAGTAGGAATTATCATAATTATTGTACATTACCTGATGGTAAAATAAACTGCGGTTCTGTATTGCCAGCATATCCCATTTTGGTGTAGCTGTGAAAATGTGACAACCGGAGAATCATAAGGCACTGTTACAGTATTTTCTGGTTTTAAAGCAGAATAACCAATAGCGAAACAAAACATCTTTATGCAAATAAAGACTGAATTTCGTCTTGTCCAAATCAGACAAAAAACATACATCCTGGCCCACAAATGTCCTCAGATTATTTCATGCAGTGTCATTGTATGAGAAACGTAAGTAAGTTCTTTTGTTTCTGTCCGATTGCTCCGAAAGCTGGATAGCAAGCTTTGATAAATTCTTATGTTTGAGGACACCAACAATTCATAAACGACCCGGCCCAGGAAAACAAATTCGTTAACCAAAAATGGTAATCATTTGAAAAGCCAGAGCAATCTTTTGGCAAGTCCCTTTGCTTGTACAGTGTACTTTTTGGTACTTTTGTTTCGATTAAATATCAGTGGCAACCGCAGTAGACAAACATATACACTTTTCATTTTGTATTTCCTTGTCCGCATGTACCAAACCAGTTTCAAATTTCTCGTTACAATGTAAAACTCACCATGGTACTCAAACGCATGATTATAACTTGTAATGCATTATATGAAGTGTGACTGGGAGGACAAGCAACTGTGCCCTGTACGTTGTTACTTTCTTTTCGCGTTAGTTTACTCAAAATTCAGAATTTCTCTGCCAGAATAAAGCTAGCAAGGAGCAAGCAAACGCGATTATTCTACTTACCCAGTTCCATTGTCAATAACACAAGCTGGCAACCTGCCTTGGACAGACATGATGTTAGCACAGCTCGAAAACCTGACAAACTTGAGCGGTTTTCTTCGTTAAGGTCCTAACTGTCGACCAGGATTGATGTCAAAAGAGTTAGAAAGACACAAGACGGAAGCTGGAAAGTTGGTGCAAGATGGCGACCAGGAGGGAGGATCCGGCACGAGACTCGCACTGGTGCATGGGTAGACAAATATGGTGGAACATAAAGGCCTTGAAAGGCGAATTACATAAGGGTCGCTACAGTGTCTTCTTTCCTCCACAGCAATCCGAGAACCTTTTTTGGTATTTTAGCAGAAAAGACGAACGTGAATGAAAAGAAACATTTAGGAAGGACTGAGAGCAGTTTCTGGACGTCTCTTTTAATTCACGTTATTATCTTAAGTGGAACAAGTTCGTTTGACAAGATCTGGCAATTTACAAACTATTTAATTAAGGCTCTCCCGCGATATACTGAAAAGGCACAGTTAGTTTACAGTAACTCAGTCGTAATCCCCTCTCTAATTTCTAAAGTAATTTGATCGAGGATGTTGTTAGTACTGTGGATTCCAAATTACTAGTCTACTGTTGCAGTGACTTGAATAAACCACAGCCCCTGTGTTCGTGTTCATTTCCAACCTATTTTCCTATCAAATTCCTACGTTTGACAAAAAAATATGTTTACTGCCCCTGAATAGATTAAACACTTGAGCTAGGAAAGTTTATACGGAGTCTGGTAAAAATGAATTAAATTCACACAATGACATGTTGCTGTTCAAAGACGACTAAAATTTGTGTTCTTTTGAGAAAATATAATGACGCTAAAATTAAGATACAAAAAAGTCTAATCAGACAGCTAGCGAATGCCGTCAAGCTCGTTATCTCCGAAAAACCTTCTGGAACCACCACAAGGTAGCGGGTTCGATTTCTGTCCAGGGCTCAAAAATCGTTTTTCTAAGATTACAAGGTTGACGAACATTCGCTAGTCGTCTGATCTATATCAAGCTCCCACATTGAACCAAATTTGTGTTCTGCATTTAGTAAAGTCAAATTAAATACACAAATTACAAATGTTAGTTAACCGAACATTTTTGCACCAGTTAATTCTAGTTTTTTGCATTTTATTTAGAAAAACCACTAGATTCGTCTGATAAATCCGTATTGTCAATTTGGGCCATCGATCTCGACTACATGAAGAAGGGCATAGGATTAAACTCTTTCCTGTCCGAGGACTTTCCCCTTGACGAGTAAAATCCGTCTGACATTACCCAGAGTTAAATACTAAAGTCTCCACAGGTCACTGAGGGCCTATACGGACAGGAAGAAGTTAAAGCGATCTGAATGTAATGCGGAAGTCATACGATGTACACACCTGGCCAAAGGAATAATATTATTTATTATATCGCAACGTTCGTTTTCCGGTCCGTACGCAAAATGACGCACGCTGATTGGGTGCCTAGCTGTGCAATAAGTTTTTGGTACAGACTGGCTAGCAGTCTGAGGAGCAAAATTTAAATGATTTTAACAATTTGTACATTTTCCGGCCATATAACAATTCATTATTCATAACATATTCATTATTTATTCGGTCTGTACGGGAAAGTATTTGCCCTCCGAATTTACGTACAGTACGAAATCCTCAAGCAATTACTTTCCCGTACAGACCTCACACTTGGTTAATGAGTAATCAATATTTTACGAATAGGAAAAAAAAACTGGATGTCACAATACATGCTAAGTGACGTAACGTAGAATTAATGACTTTTGATAATCCGATTATATCCAAGCATTTAGGTGGTAATTGCAAACATTAACCAAAGTAATCGTACATCTCCTGCTATATCAACTTCGTGACAACTCATTTATTCAAATATTAAAAGGAAGTGAATCAGAATTATACGACAACAAATGGATAAAAGTTCAAACCACGCATGGCAAATTACGACCAAATGTTTCAGCTCGAATTACAGAAGTTGCCATGACTATAACCATTTGTTTAGAGCTGCTGTTTACGTAGTCGTGGATTTATCATTTCGAATAAATGTTAGCTAGTCACGAAGAGTCTACAAGAAGCGAGAAATCCAATCATGAGACAAGGTTTTGAGCAAAAGCAAGGTGACGAGGAAGTTGCTTGGTTTCAAGATAATCGCACTGGGTGTGAAAAGCAAACTTCTTACTTTGAACGGATGAGATATCTTCAAGCTGAACTCATAATGGTGGAACAAAAGAACTTGATAAGTGCCATGGAGCGTTTAAAACAGCTAACGTATCCAAGAAGAAAGCCTGTAATTATAAATTATCTTGGTCGGCGAAAACAGTCAAAAAGTGAAAGAACGGGAGTGATAATTCAACAGCAAACCCTCCGTGAACACAACCATCGTAATAAAGGAAGAGTCCGGCCGGGCTATGAGAAAAGCATAGGCGAGATACTCTCGCTTAGTCCTACTCCAGTGGCAATCTCACCAGAAAACAAAAGAAGCACTAATGCGTGGGGGGCACAGTTCCTTGTTAAAAACAAATCAAGTTCCAAGATCCAAGCGCTACAGTCTCAATTTAAATGTGAGCGAGATAGTGGGTTCAATCATCTGATTGCAAAGGATGCCAGAACTCCGCTCTCTGGAGTTCTTTTCCCTAGTTTACCATGTATACCCAGTGTCGGACACCGAACCCACGTCGAGGAAGAAAACAAATTGAAAATACTGGAATTAGCGAATGCGGAGTTCCAAAACTGCAGAATTTCTCCGCAATCGAATGTGTCTTGTGGTCGCAAGGATCCATTATCTAAGACTAAGGTAAGAAGTAATACTTCGCGGCAAGGAGACACCCCTGGACCATCCACAAACTGCGATGTGTCGTCGAAAGAGGACGGTACAACCCAATGCGAGAGAAATTGCACAGAATCCGACATGGGGAAAACACAACAGACCCTGGAAAATTTTGGTAAATCTGAAAACAAAGTCAAACCAGAGCATCCAAGCAATTGCGAAGAGACCGACAGAGAACTTGTTCCCCCGCCAACACGAGTTAATTCACGGCACCAGATCAGAAGAAATTTAGAACAGCACAGCTGTGGTGCAATCACACTCCCTTTTTCAGAAGAAAGAAATACGTGATGAAATGGAACCAGTAAGAGAAATCTTCCAAACTGGGCTCTGATTGAGCACATTTAGACACCAAGACAGGGAGGAGGCAGTTCGCTTTCCCTGATCCATCTGATAACAAGAGCAATATATAATCATTAAACGGAATAATAACGGAATAAAAAACACACAGTACATTGGATATTATATAAACCTAGCGCATATCTAACGCATGACTGCAAAGACAGCTCCATCTGCTGAAGAGGACAGTTTGGTATTGGTGTTTCATAACGTACCTAATCAGTGGTAACCTTTTGTACCAAGTCAACACCCATGGTCCCTTGACAGATGGCACCAAGATTAACCGTTCCATTGAATGCTGAACACAAATTTGGCTCGTGTGGGAGCTTGGTATATATCAGACGAGAAGCGGACGTTCGTCAAGCTCATTATCTCAGAAAAACAATTTCTGAGCCCTAGACGGGAATCGAACCCGCCAACCTTCTGATGACCTATTTCAAGCATTATCATCATATCATGGCTTCCGCATAGGCAGCACTTATGACGAATCTGCATCTCAGCTGACCATCTGAGTCTTGGTAGCTCAATGGTTAGAACGTCTCACCGGTCATCATCAGGTTACGGGTTCGATTCCCGTCCAGGACTCAGAAAACGTTTTTCTGAGATAACAAGCTTGACGAACATTCGCTATCGTCCGATTAAACCATTCTAAGGTGTGCTAAAATAACCTGATACCTGGATTGCCAGTACAACATAACTCAGAAACCAAAAGGATCAGGCAACTGGCAAAACTTCCTCGTTTTACTCCAACGAAGGGCATTCACTTTCGAAATGTCAGTTTCTCAATCTCAGAGTTACAGCAGTTCCCTACCACTTTCGGCTTTACACAAGTCGACCAACTCTACCTGTGCGGCACAGCACTTTACTTTTATATCATTGTTTGGATGAGCCAAAAGCCTCCTCAATAACTGAATAGTTCAACTCCTTGAAGACAGAATTATATATTTGAGAAATTCTGATCACACTGAAGCAGTATTCCTGCAGAATGTTAACCACGGTGAGGCATACAGTATAACATACCTGATACAATGAAGGAAAGATGCATGTGGATTGGATGAATAGTTATTAATTTCTACGTTATGATATCGTTCTGACAAAATTGCACTTTGCCTTTTTCAATGCCGAATAAAATGAAAGTTCCAACGACAACCAGGTAATAATAGTAAATGCTTTCGGCACCAAAAAAAATTATACACCATTCACAGCAAACTTTAAACATGTTTCTCAAACTCATTAATAATTCATGAGGAAATCGTTCAATCAGATGCGCTGAATTATACCACGTGAGCAAGTTTGAAATACCAGGGTAGTACTGGGCAGAGGAGTTGAACTGGTTTTTCCAGTCCTTGGACTAGAAATAATATTTCAAGTCCTAGGACTTTTGAGATATGTTTTTGAGTAGTCATTCAAAGGCCTCAAATTCGGACTTGACCGGACTTGAATTTGTTCCAACAAATTCCTCGTTTGTTCTTGATTTGTTCCTCCTTGGAACAAATTCCTCGTACTTGAAAACCCGGTCAAGTCCGAATTTGAGGGCTTTAAATGTTACTTTTTAAACCACTTGAAAACTTTTTAACCAAATATCAACCAATCCAACTTTTCAAAAACACAACATTTTTGTCAAACAAATTTGGTAGTTAAGATATGGAAAGCACTTTTAAGCTTGTGTACATCAACTCAGAATTGCAGCAATGAATTCTGGTTTAGATTGGCAAAAGGCAGTACAGTTAAACATGTTGTGTTAGTGTAAACAGGACATCAAAAGATTTGAAACATTTTAACAACATCAGTACCACACAACCAACGACTAGTACTGGGAAAAAGTTGATACTGAATTGTCATGCTTAATATGTATGTTTGTTCTAAAAAATGTTTTTTACAAGCAATAAAGAATTTGCTTCAAGGTGTTACTACGTTTTCAAGAGTGATTTAACCAGAACTAGAAGAAAAACGTGTTCAACAAAAAGATATTTTTTCATCTATGTGTGGTTATACATACGTCGGGCAGGGCTTGAATTTGCGGTGTGCCGATATCCACGGGGTACTAGATTTTAATTTTGGATATTGGACATCATAAGCTCAGTATCCCATTGGGATACTACACAAAATTAGTGAAAATTTGTCCCGCGTCTGGCTCGATTAATTACAATCTTCCGTTCTTCGTGTCTGCGTACTTTGCATAGTATTTTGCAGTGAGTCTGCTCATTTTGGCGGAAAACTCGACCAAATTGCGACATGTGGAGCACTTTGTTCCGATTTTTGTCGTGCCGTGGTTCATGGAAATGTCTCTTATTTCGCGTTGATCAGCTGATGAGAAGCTGCTGTCGCATGTGGGATACTAGATTTCTAAGGAGGATACCAAATTGCGAGGTGCTAGTATGCCACTGAATACTGCTGAAAATTTCAAATTTCAAGCCCTGTCACTTAATTATTTCACGTCTATTTTCATTGCAAAATTGCCATGTCTGATAGAATTGAGAAAAACATTTGTTTTCTTTAACCAAAGGAGAAGTGAACCCCTCCAGGATATCGTCCTCCTGAAAATGAAAGAATAAAATGAAAAAGCTAATACCATGTTTGATGACATAACCGATTTTATTATCAGAACAAAGAGATCCAAGCATTCCCAGCAACATTATAGCTACATCATGACATGAAATAGTCGAAAATAAAACTTATAGAAGACTTCAAATTTTTTTGGACAAAACAATCTGTAAAGTGAGGGGCACCTCTTCCCTCCAGACCGTATTAATTCTTGTATAACATTGACCATGTTAAAAAATAAACAAATTGAAAAGCTGGAGTCAAATATCCAGTAAATATTAAGGATAACCTTACCATGACTTGTACCTCCAAAGTGTGAATGAAAGCCTCCTCCTCCACCGCCAAAGAAAGCTTGGAAGATCACATTAGGATCAAAATCTTAACAAACAACACAGATTTAAATAAATACCTCGTGTTATTAATGAAATAAAATTAATTTAGTTCTCTGCTTTATTGACTCCAGGCAAGAACTGAATGCTGCAGGTATACACCACGATATACACTCTGGGTGCTAATGCCGAGCGGCATTTACCTCATACTGTCAGTGAATGCCTTTTACTTTTTCGTTTACCGTTTCCCTTATCACTAAATAGGATGTTTTGATTGATGAGGATTTACCTACTTATTTTGCAAACTTTACTGAATAATATGAAGAGACATAACTAGCCGTAAGTTTAAGAAAATACAAAATAAAACAGATTCCGAAAAATGTCATTCCTAACTTGTGATTCAAGTAAAAAAGAATAGACAACCAAAAATGCGGTTTTTGTCTATTCTTTTTATTTTATTTTATTTTACTTAAGTTAAAAATGGCATTTTTCGGCATCTCTTTATTTTGTAATACGGGGAGGTATTGGCCAAACCGGGGCCTTAACGCTGTGGTGATATGGAAACAGCTATTGGCTCCCCTGACTGAGATCCTTGCTATGCCACTAAGAACTGTGAAAACAATACCTGTTGGGGAAAAGCCATTGTCCTCTATATCCTGCCCATTGTCATATCGAGCTTTTTTCTGTGGATCTGATAGGACGCTATACGCTTCATTAACCTAAAAAAGGTACCCATGGCTGGTATTAGGGTAGCCTGCGAACGCAGATTTTTCTCCGCACTCGTTCCTCCCACGCAAAATAACGTCTGCGAACCCAAACGACTTTTTGATTTCCGTCACGCAAACCCTTTTGTGTGGACACAGTATCCTGTTACGGCGGACTACAATGTAATTCAGCCAGTTTCTACCAAGATCACCCTTAACTCACGTCCCAATTTCAACCCAACCGAATAAAACTCTGTAGTCTTAGCTAGAATTATATAATCTGGCATTAGCCTAAATAAAATAACAAAGGCTGTCTTAGCCAAAATAAAAATCATTGCTAAACACAAACCACCAAAACGCCGTCAATGTCCCTTATATCAGTAACAAAATGAATTGATAATCTTCTCTCGAACCTCTTTAAATAACCGCTCTTCCTCTTTTTTTGTCTCTTCAGTAGCCCCTGAATGTCGATCTAAGGTTATAAATACATTTTGGGTTAACAGAATTCATCTTGTGCATAAATATTTCAAAATAAAAAACAGAGTAGCTCTTAGCATTTACAGTAATAAGGTTAATATCTGATTTACGTTTGGGCAGCTAGTAGGAATTGTACAAACAATCAGGATAGTTTTACTTTACCTGGATGATGCTTAAGAGCCTCCCTTCTATACGCTTTCTTGATGTCGGTATCTGTGCAATTCTTCGAAAGTGACAACGTCTTATAGTAATCCTTGCGTTTACTCTTTTTCAGTTCTAGTTTGGCTTCTTGCAATAGTTGCCGATGTTCTGCCAAATCGGAACGAAAAAATTTCATTAAGAATACTTCAAAAAAGCAAACTACTAAAATATACAATTCGTCAGTCAATATTGAGGTGCAATTATAAAATATATTTTTGCATACCACAGCTTAATATATACGAGCATGGTACTTTATATTTCATTAGATGCTATACATACAATGTCACCATACCGGACCACAACAGACCCAACTGACACAAGATCATACAAGTCCATACAGACCAGAGAGCATAACACATCCCCACAGATCAGACCATACCACACCATACCACAGCATTTACTTTTTAAGATATCACACCACATAACACTGCACCATGTCAAACCATACAACAGCTCACAGTACTATACAACATGCCATGACAAATCACATTATATCGTAACATACCAAGCTATATCAAATGCTATATCCAATCAAATCACACCACAACACACCTACCATAACTCACCTACACCATAAATCATACCACATCGTATCACACTATATGTATACATATATGTATATATATATATATATATATATATATATATATACTGTACTATGTCATATATCATACCACATTGTACCTCTACAAATCAATGCCATACCATTATTACCTTACCACATCCTACCAATCATCACTCTCAAAGTCACCTCATTTTTTTCCTTGCTGGCTTAACAACTTCAAAACAGACCAACACAATGGTCACATTAATACCCAAGGTTTTGATAAAAAAGGTATACCTCTAGATCCATTCATTCTGTAGATTTTTTCATAATCACGCACTGCCTCTTCATATTTTTCTGTTTCCATATAACTATATGTATCATTGTTAGATCATTATTAATTAATAATAACGGTGCTTTTTTTTGCTGTCTGTTCATGCTGCACCCCCCAGTTTCTCCCTGCTTTACCTTCCTTTCCTTCTTCCTCTTTTGCTTCCTCTCTTCCTTTCTCCCCAACAACAACCTTACAACTCCCTTCTCCCCTCCCCTTCTCTCTTACTTTCTATTCTCTCCTATCCACTATCCCTTTCTTTCTCCTTTCCTCCTGCTATCCTTTTCTACCTTTCTGGGTTAATTCCTTGCTCTCCCACTTGCTGTCCCAATCTGCCTCCTTCTTTCATTCCAATTCAAAAACCACATCCTACTTCAAGACAAAATTCCCAGAAAAACTAATTACTAATCAGTTCAATTAACCCATCAAGCGGCAATGGTATTGTTACATTTTACTCTGGCTAATGCCAGACAATTTTATTTGTCACAGGAATGAGCCCTGCCCATTGAAAGGTTACACCAATGCCATGTCAAAAAGAAATATTTGCCATAAGGGATAGATACCATTTAGCTCTTTTCAAGTAAGCTTTCAAATAACTTCCATCCAATTTAATTGCATCTGTACAGTCGTCGATAGCTTCAGTCATTTTATTTAGCTTCATAAAGTAACGGAAAAAGAAAAAATTAATAAACATAAAAGAAAATACACACATACATTGATAACAAGATATACCAAAACCAACACACCAAATTCTGGCCCACACCTGAATGATAGTCTTGCTAATTGACAAATAAGTGATCTGCTTCTGCTTCATTTATTACTGTATTGTAACCTCATTTTAGATGTTTGTGGAAGTTGATTATCCAGGTTAGTGTAGTCTTGAGGTTGAAATGACTGACGTTTCGATGGCCTTAACAAATGGCTAGAGATGACTGTTGCTCAGGCCATCAAAACATCAGTCACTTCCACCAACAGAATTTCTCAGGACTACAGAAACCTGGACAACCAACTTTCACAATGATCTAACAATTCTCCCAGGTTCAAACCATTCACTTTATAACCTCATTTTATTGAACTCACATTTGAAAATAGTACATTTTTTACAGATCCTCTTATTTTACTATTGAGACTTAATAAATAGATCTTACACTTTAATCCTATTATACATAGCTTATTTTGAAGAATGAAATCAGGTAGAGAATAATAATGTTGGATGTCACTCCAAGTGATGAACCATGGTGGACAAGCAGAGAAAACTCTACTTGGCCCAGCAGGGATTCAAACCTGCAACCTGGGCCAAGTAGAGTTTTCCCTATTATACATGTTCTCCAGGAAAGTCTCCACTTCTGCTAGTTCAGTACAAGAAAAGAATTTAAAGTTTTGACTACATCTGTTTGGCTTAAAGTTAGTTTTGGTGCAATCTCAGAAATATCGAGATCGGCACTTAAAATACCATACACTAACAACTGAGTCAACTGCTTACTAAACACTTTTCAGACAAAAGGCAGCATAGAAAAGGTGGCTGCCTGGAGGTTTTAAGGTAGCAAAATGTGAAAAATCACCTTAGATGCAACCACTCCCCTGTTATAGAACAACTTAGCACATGTTGATACATTATCAGGGTCAATTGCAAGAGCCTTAGAATATAAGTCATAGGCCTCTTGAAATTTACCAATCTTGTAAGCTTCATTTCCAGCATCCTTGGTGGATTTTAATAATTTAGCTTTCTGTAAAAAAATAAAGATATCCAGCTGAAGACCATCCAGCAGTAGTTCAAGTACATTCTAATAAAAATACTCATTTCCTCTAAACATTACTGTACATAAATTAGTGCAGAAGCCTGGGTAGCCATTGTTAGTTCAGGTTTATTGAAAACTGAAATCATCATTACTGTTAGCAATAAAATGATTTTCAATAGGATGCACATGGTAATTTACAAGATCTAATATTTCTGAGAACCTCACTCATTTCTACAAATAACTACCGATTACCTTGCGAATTGCCTTTGCTTTCTTATGATCTGGGTCAACTTTCAAAGCATTTGTGAAACACTTAAAAGCTTGCTCTTCATAGTCCTGAATTAAAAATGATAAGAAAATGAAAGGATTCTTATCAGTACTTTCATGTCAACTATCAACAAACTAACCAAAACCATTTCATTACAAATAACAATAGCCACCAAATCAATGATTTTGTTTAACAAAAAAATTAAATAAGTTAATTTCATTTAGGTGCCACAACTGGGTACAAGAGAGGTTTAATATCATGCTGTAGTGCTGGCAGTTTTGTAGTGTAACAAAACTGAAAAGAAAAAGTGTGACAAAAACTGAGTCACTGTGAAACTCCTTGCCAGCAATGAGTTTTGCAAGATTTTTGACGGAGCAACAAGTTGGAGTTACGTTGGTATTACATGTTATATTAATTGTCTTTAACAATTTTTTTAGTTACATACAGTAGCAAGACTTACCTGATAATACAGGCACAAACCTCGCACAAATAAGGCATCTGCATTTCTCACATTTTCCTTTAAAATACAACTAGAAAATCCAAAAAGAAAATTTGAATTTCATTCCAAGTTAAGCATGTTTTCTACTGGGGGAAACTATCAATCTTTGAAGAGAGATGAAAATGCAGTCCTGTTGTAGAACATTATAATGCTGTACTGACAGTCTAAGATATGCAGAAATTCCATGTCGACTACAGTAGTAAAGATTATGATGTTGATTAATGCACATATCACTGCAAGTACTTATACACCATATCCCTTGTAATGTATATCACTTACTTTGCTTCCACTTCAGCTTCACTATATCTTTTTAGCAAGGCAAGTGCTTCAGCTCTTAACACTTTGTATAATACGCAGCCAGGAGACAGCTCAAGAAGTTTTCTTGTACAAAACAAAACCTAGAGCACCAGATACAGATTACAGCAGAGAGAGATATCTTTATTTAATAATGGAGTTTCATAAAGAATACAGTACATTTAGTTTTTTGTGATAGCTGTGCAGAATTAAATGTAAAATATTACAAGAGTATTAATAATTATTATATTATTTACAAAGTTGAAGGAGGCGAGATGTTTAGACTATTTTTTAACATACTTATTGAATGATTTTTTGTTTATCTACATTCAAGGAGTTCTATGCTCTAACTCCTTGATAAATAGAACATTTGAAGGGTAAGAGAAAAACAGACTGACAAACAGATGTGGATTTGACAATAACAGTCAGAATGATCAATTAGAATTATTAGATGGAATCAATGAGTTTATCAATATTCATTTACAAAGTATCTATCAAAAAAGGATAAAAAATATCTATGATTACAGTGATTGTCAAAGTAAATGATACAGTGACATAACTAAGTTTTTTTGGATTTAGGAAGCAAAGGGGGGCAGAGTTGAGAACTGTGGCAGCAAATTAAACTTACAATGCAAATCACAAGCCTAACCACGTGGAAATATAAATGTACGAATATAAACATAAGTGTGATTTCTTATGTTATTAGAAACAAGATTCAATTTGTGACTAGTAATGGTCAATACTGAACTTACTAATATGTTTCATCATCCCATTATGTGGGGCAAACCAACTGACTGGTTATGCCATTGAAATGGTATAAGTCTGGCTTGGCAGTATAATAATAGTGTGTAATGTTGCTGAGTTTGTCAAACTTTCAGTCAATTGAGAAAATTCTGGGACTAAATTTCTTTTAACTATATTTTTTTTATATTGTGTCTTAAGTTTGTCCACTATAAATGTACTCCACTTCAGTTCATACCTTTCTGTAGTCTTCTTTGTCATGTGCCTCAAATGCAGAAGCTTCAAATTGTTGGATCTGATGTACCCTAGAATACTGTTTGGAAATGACATTATTGTAATCAAACATACCAGTGAGTAATGAAATCAGAAACACAACAAAGAATGCTTCCTTCTAATTTAAACAGCCTGTTGGGCATGTAGAATTGGTTATACATCTGAGATGGGACACTATTTTAAAGCTTTCATTCGGCTTCTCAAATAATTCTTATTAAACATTTTAAGATACATTAAGTCACATTAAAAATATGATGGCCCAGGTGGAAATATGATAATGTGGGCGGAAAACTCAAATTCGTTTTCTGCCTGGAGCATCTATTGCTACTATTTTGAAGAGATACAATTAACATAGAAGTTGGTTTAATTTATGCAAATACATTATCTCATTACATATAAAGAATCATTAGCACTATATGATCTTAAGGGTTTTTCGAATGAATAATTTATGAATTTGAAAAAGAAGATAAATAATTTAGGAATTAACAGAAAGACACATATAGTAAAGGACCAAATCTTGTGGTAAATACAAACACAAACAGATTACAATAATCTAACAGATGGATAAACACTATGATGAGAAGACTATGATGGTCTGTATACTTCAGCTAGTACCGTAGTTGACTGGGTAAGCGCCCATCTTCAAGCAAGCGCCCACCCCCCTGTTTAACAAAAACATAATTTTCCTGGTTATTTTCAAACATTCGCTCAGTACAACTGACCACTGTCTTTGCAGAGGTCCGCCACCTATGAACCAATGAGAATTAGCGTATTTTGATCCTCAGACTGGATAAGAGTTTCAGTTTAACACTATAACGATCATTTTGTTACAAAAAAGCGATCATGCCACCTAAGTTAAGACAATACACGGTCGAATGGAAAGTATACTTTGTAGAATGGCATCAGAGAAATAGACACAATGTTTCAAAAATTGCACGATCTTTTATTGAACAATTATTGATGCTTTCTTGTCTTGTGGCATCTCAAACAATCTTGACGGCACCAAAGATGATCGAGTTTCAGACAACTTTCCTGCGTTAGACGAAGGCGACCTATGTGGGGACATATTGTTTGACTCGGACTCAGACTTTGACACGTTTGATAAACAGGATTTTTAGACTTTTATACCCTATAAACGCGTGTTTTAAAATTCATATTTTGTAATATACTTTTGTTTGTTTCAATCTATTAAGAGTATTAAAATGGTTTTGTTCGCTTTCGTATAAAGTCAAAGTGACTTTATGCATATAAAATCGCTTTTTCGCGTACAGCACATTTTTCTCGTGTAAGTGCCCACTGCTCGTGTAAGCACCCACCCCCTTCTTTTGATGAAAATTAAAACATCGTGATGGTGGGTGCTTACCCGGTCAACTATGGTACAGCAATATGTGTAAAATAATTTTATATCACATGGCACAATAAGTAGGACCATGCCATTATATTGTTAACAATTCTTTGCTTATTGCTTGTTTATTTTTCATTGTTTTAGCTAAAATCATATGCAACTAGCACTTTAGACACGGTTTCTATAATTCAAACCCTAAGCCTATCCACTGAGTAATTTAAAATATAAAGAATTACTGTTTTACAGTATACCAACTAACTTTTAATCCAAAAGCCTACCTCACTAAGCAAAGTTTTATTATGTGGATCTATTTCCTTTGCCTTTCCTAAAGCTCGTTCAGCTGACTCTGCCGATCCCAGAGCCAAGTTACACCTTGCAATACGAAAATAGCCCTGCAAAAAAAAAAGCACAGGGTTGGTGAAGAACAGTGAGAAAAGGACAAACTACAAAGAACTTTCTTTAGCTAACATAATACCTAAACTACTGTTGCAAACATTACATGTACCACACTAATCTATAGAGATTGACCAGCTGATTTTTATGCAACAGGTAATTATCACCAAAACCATAACATTACAGTCAGGCCTTTAATTTATCTCCAAAATGATACTTTACCTAAGAAGCACTTCTTGGTCAAGAGTTTTGTTACCTTACTCGGTATCTACTAAATGGTGAACGTGAATCTGGTTCATATGGGAGCTTGGTATATATCAGATGACCAACAAACATTCATCAAGCTTGTAATCTCAGAAAAACAATTTCTGAGCTAGGCATCTGAAGGTTGCAGGTTTGATTCCCATCTAGGGCTCAGAAATTGTTTTTCTGAGGTTATGAGCTTGATGAATGTTTGTTGGTTGTCTGATACAGTATATACCAACCTCCCACATGAACAAGATTAGTGGTCAGCATTTAGTATTTCCATCATTATCATATTATGATTTCTACTTAGGCAGTACACATGATAAACTTACATCTTACATGCAGCTCACCATCTGAGTCTTGGTAGCTCAATGGTTACAGTGTCCCACCAGTCATCGGGAGGTCATAGGTTTGATTTCTGTCTAGAGCTCAGAAATCATTTTTCTGGGGTTACAAGCTTGAAGAATATTCATTGGTTATCTTATTCAGGATCTATCAGTTACCATATATTATCTATTTCAGATATATTTTTAGTAGATTCTGATTGCATCAATAATTGTACCTTGATATAATTTTCATCCAGTCTGATGGCAATATTGGCATCATCCCGTGCCTTTGTGTAATCTTTCATCATAAGATATGCAGCAGATCGATTTCCATAATAAGATGCACAGCCCTTTTGAAGTTCTACATACATAAATGAAGATACATCCAATTCATGAATAAAAATAACATTTCAATCGTTTAAAGCTTTGCATGGTGATAATTGATATACTATGCATAGTTTGTGGAACACCACGTTTAAAAATAAAACATGGTGTTCCACAAACTATACATAGTATAAAAATAACATTTACCATGTTCTTATAAAATCTTTTAAAAAAATAAGAAATCATGGTGAAATTCAATTAAAGATTTAAGTGTCGATAAATAATATTTGTCATTCCCTCCAAAGTGGACTGTAAAATGTCAACAAAATTCAGTAAAAAGAAAAACACCTAACAATGGTGGAATATACAGGCATTGGACATGGGGACTGGAGGGCAGTCATTGCCCAATATTTTCTGAGTAAGAGTATTATCCCTGCAATATTTGTTGTATTTTTGGCTTGACACCTTGTTTTCTTGGCACAAGATGTGAATGAGTCTCTTTATGGACTGATCAAATGTGAACTGCACTAAGATTTTTTTTGCAAAAAAAAAGCTATTCATTACCATTCCTGGAAGAAACAGGTTTTGGATAGAATATTCAATGAATACTCAATAAAATATGCTGACAGTATTAACAGTTACAATTAATATGTATTAAATATAAAATATCCTTGATTGCTCACCAATTGAGCTTTTTTAAAAGACCACAAGTCAATAATTTTATGCAGACCTCTCAGGCACATGTAAATAATCTATTTATCACCGATAATCAGTCCCCCAGTTGTACATCAGAGTGAATATGTGGTAACAGGGAATGACAAGTGAAAATTTCAGGACACTGCTTTTTAGACACAAAATCGTTTCAAATTCAAAATTCATTCAAATTTATTACTAGCCATATCACATAGATAAACCCAATTTGCTAAGTGATTTTACGACACCTATTAATGATCTAATTGACAAGATAACAATTATTTTAATACTGTCTCAAACTGAATTATGAATGTTTAGCTCTTTTCCAATCGCATTAGTCTAGTATTATTTTACTATGGCTAACGCAGGACGATTGTACTTGTCAAGGGGATACATCTTGCCGGAAAAGGGTTAAAGAAACAGCTATAGTTTAAAAACCATTCCATGAACTTTATTACTTCGCGGTTTGGCACGTTTACAAAAAAAAGGTTCTATGAAACTCTACTAGGGTAGTTAAAGTTTGGCGGAAAAATATTAATAAAGACGTATAGACACGGTTTAAGGAAATATAATTGTCGAAACTGCTTCTCGTAAAATAAAATTGTACGATGTGCCCCGAATGCCTGTTAGATTTAACAAATGAGAACGAAAAACATTGTATATGTTGATTCGTTGATAGTTGTAATAAAATGATCAGCACTTTCATACCAATTGCCTCCGTATAAAATTCGACGGCCTTTGTATATTCTTTTGCCGCATAGGCACTGTTTCCCGCTTCCCTCTTCTTCTCAGCAAGTCTAAAAGCATGTTTAAAAAAAGTACCAAAAAATGAATGTAGAGCGTTAGTTGTCGACGTTTATCAAATGGTTTCTTATTTTAACGAAACAAGTATTTAGAATGGGAAACGCAACTGTTTACTAGTGAACTCTTCGTCTGCACTTTCGCTTGTCATTTCTACATCACTTTCATGATCAGTAGAATCATTTTCAAAGTTTTCATACTCCATCTCCGTTTCAACTTCGGCATTCTTATCTGCCATATTTGCCAAGAAGAAACTCAGGGGCTTACTTCCGCGACGCGCGTGTATACTCCACGCAGCAATCGTGTGCTGAAGAATATGAGATGATAATTTTATGTGAGCTTGTGTCAGCCAGCGATAATAATTATTATTACTATTATTAATAAAGATGGTAACAGTCACAGTAATACTATATCTAAATTGTGACGTCACAGTGGTTCCCACGACCAAACTTGAGCCTTTTTGAGAAAGACACGCCACGATCTACTTAAGAGATTTAGGTCTGCAAACACATTAGATCCAAGCTCAATGGGATTACGAGTTAAGGAATTCAACATTTCTCTTCGTTAATTCGTTTATTTACAATTTTTAAGGTTCGTGTACGGCAATCTTTAATCTAATGCATCGGGCGAAACATTTGAATACATGTTCTGACGACATGTTCAAGATGTTCTGATGACATGTTCATTAACCCACTCTTATTTGACTTTTAAAACAAGGTATTAAAACTGAATATTTCATTAATGCGCGTATGACTGATTGTATTAATAGTCATCTATAAAAAAACCAGCACGTAAACAACGGCCCAGTTCCCCTGAGAGTCTACACCTTTAGCCTTTCTAGAAAACCAAGAAGAGAATCTAGATACTGACGAGGCCACGCACAATCTGAAAACACGCAACAAATCTTTGGTATTTTTGTTGATAATTTGACCATTTGTGACGACGTGATGTGATGTCACTCTTGAGATTTGTACTTTGTCATTTTAATCTTCATGTTTTGATGGGTCTCTCAAGATCATTAAATATCAAAGAAACAATTTTTTAGATGAGTATGTTGCCGTCAAAAATGGGGCCACAAATGTCACAGTTAAAAAGATCCATCCTTTTTTCCTTGCAATTCATTTTTCCCCTACTGCTTTCCTTCTTGAGGCAATCTTAATTATTCCCCATGGCGGATGCAGCGATGCGTGTCTACCTGTTAAAGTGTGCGTCGAAATTGTGGAGTAGAACGGCTTTTGTTTTATGAAATCAATCAAAAATTATTTGCAATTTGGTAATGGAGCAAAATAAGAAAGAAAATTCGTATTCGAGGACTATATTTCTAACAAATTTTTAGTGAAATTTTTTTCTCAGTCCAGCTGGATATCGTACCCTTGTTTGCTCTAGGAATACATCGGGCGTCAAGGGAATTAAAAAATTTCCTCCTGAAACTGATGTGGAGATTACGGGGTGGCGGGTGATACCCATATGCTTTGAAATCGACTGGAAACATTTGCCTCGAACACCTACACTTATTCCCAATTCTTTCTCACCTCCACTCTACTTTCGATATCCACGTGGCCTCTTCATTTTTATCTGATTTTCATTTGTTAGGCGAACCCTTTCCTTTGTTACTTTTAGAAATTTGAAGAACGCAATATTTTTACTTCATGAGATTTTGATCGATCTTGAATTAACGTGCCTATTTAGTGGCTAGCGGTTTATGACAGCAATATTACTAATCAAGTAAACTTTAGTCGAGGCGAGGAAGCAAATACTCGGCCACTGTAATATAAAATCTGAATCGAATGGTTACTTTGTAAGGCTACTTTGAAAAAGCCGACTCGAAAAAGCGGTCCCTGACTTTCGACGTCTTTGTGCTTGTCAGTGCTAGCGTGTGGTGACATTCCTGTGTTGCATGTCTAACTGCGTGAAAATCGCGAGTTTCATATGAGCGTCTAAAGAATTTAGTGGCCGAATTACGCAATTGATGAGCGCCTCGGAGAGACTATTTTTGAGCTATGGATTCAAAAAGTGTCTGATACCGGTTCGCATTGGCCAATTTGACGGCACAGAGCAAACAAAGTGCATAGAAAAACAGACCAGTGAAGACAATCAAAACCTGCTAATTGGATTGACGAGGAGCAATGTATAAATGGTGTTCAAGATTTGTTTAACCTCAAATGCTAGAAATAATATATTCCAATTTCTTTGTAAACGCTGCTCCACTACAAAGGCAATGACGTTCGAGAAGACAGCAAATTTGGACTGGTAAAATTTCGATGTAGGCATTGGTGAAATCAATTAATATTACAACGTCTTCGACTAAATCCACACACTAATAAACAGTTCATCAAACCAAGTAAACAAACAAACAAACAAACAAATTATAAAGTAAACTAATTAATTTGTGCCTAAATCATATTTGACCATATTCGACCATATTCGACCATATTCGACCATATCTGGATCACAATAGGCCATGAAATAGAGCAAATATTTGGTAGCTACATCGATGTCCGTGTATTTGTGTTGGGTATAAGGAGTGATAAAGATCGAAGTTTAGTCGAAATTGCCTGGACAACCAGAAAATTGGTCGACATTGATCATCTCGCTGGAGTGTTCTCCTTAACTTGTACCCCTTCCACCAAAACTGGGTTACCGCGCAGACTTACTTTAGCAACTGTTCTCAGTTGCTTCAAGCATTTGACCACTGAAAATGCTTTGTTCTGTACGAACAAACAATTCTTACAATTTTTCGACATTGCTTCCACTTCAGATCCTAACCATGCGTTGAGAATTTGAAGAGGCAGCAAACATCTTCTTTCATGGAGACAAAGTGACGTGGAGGAAATTGTCGCGTGCACGAAAGCTGGCTTGTAACATTTCAATGTTCTAATTAGAAATTGTAACAAAATATAAGGAATATATTTCAATCTAAAATCCTTCACAAATGTTATGTTCCGTGTATCAGTGTTTGACCCTCAACACACTTCTAAGTTAATCCAAAGATGTAGAAGTAAAGTGTGTCAATATTGGAAAATTAACATCTGCTCAAAAGTCAAAAGTTGGTGGTGAAAAGAATAACATAAGCCCTACCTCCAAACACAAACTGGAAGAAATGATGTAATCTTCTGGGTGTGATTTAAAATTGTCGTTTGCCACGTTCTCAAGCCAGTATTCAGGCTTTCACCATTAACTGGACTGAAGAACAATTCTCTTATAAAGAATGAATGAAGTGTCTGTAATGCCTCAGCGGTGAGGTGACTGCTTATTTTACTAAAGAAAAAAAAATCAAGAACTTTTGAAGTTATTCCGGCTGACAGAGTCTCTCATGGAAGGGCATCTTTTCCTGTTTTAATCGTTTAAGAATTAAGATAATAAAAGTATGATTGCCATGCTGGTTTATCAAGCTTGGAAGGTGTAAATTTCGGTGTTTAAGTTCATTGCCCGGGCCATGTTTCCCTTCCCTAAGTCCGTCTCTGTGACAAATCGAAAGAGAAGTGTACTTCACAGTTGTTCCTGGTATTCGCATTAACTTGGGTTAAAACTTATCCTGGTCGCAGTTTCAGTTCTTTTCTGACGGAGGCAAAGCAAGTCGTGTGTGGAAAAGAATAAATAATCCCTCAGATGTGAAATCTGTGTCATTTGAATTCTCTGCGGTAACCCGTTTTTATCTGATTTCAATCACTGCTTGATTTTGGGGTCAAAATGACTGAATCACAGTTACTAAAGTATGGGCATGTTTACACAATCTTCGTTCCCAATTTTAAACCAAAATACCACCCACTAAACTTCCATATAGTAAGTTACAACGAATAAAATATCTTGAAACCTTTATTAGCTGAATACTTTATCTGCTGGCCACGATAGCACAGATCAAGGAAAGGTCGATAGACGAAAAAGTGAAAGTTGAGTTTACATTTGCTTTGATAAACTTTGATTACATCGACAGGTAGGCTTGCCGGGGGAGTTTACGGGAGTGCAACTGTGAATTTTGCCAAAATTTGCCTTCCAGTCTTCTTATATCGATAATAGTTGGATTCAGTGAATTCTGCCGCGGAAGTTGCGTTTTATGATGCGGTAAAAACCACTTCCTGTGGATTATCAATGAAAAAATTACATCGTAGACTTTTAGCAGGTGACTCGTCAAAACCGACTTGCTTCTCCATTTCTACATCTCTGACATTTAAAACACAAAATAAACAAAAACATATACAAGATGAGTGTTTGGTTGCTCGGAGGATTGTCATTAACCTGCTTGCTTGTGGATCTTGATTGCTCAACGAATTGCTCACCAAATCACATTATAATAAGCTGAACAAACGGTCTGCAGACTTCAATACATTTACAGGTGTAGGGTAACAGTTGATCTACAAAATTAATTCAATGATTTTCGAACGAGGGCACTGGATTGGTCGGATCGGACGATGATAGTCATAATGTTCTTCTCAGCTAAATTAGTGCTCCGGGCGATATGTCATTTGTTAATTGGTCGACCCCTTGATGACACGAGGAATTGACAGAACTTGCGTCGCGTATCTCGAGTATATCGATGGGAGATTGGGCTCGCAGCCAGTATCAAGTAATCCACGACTTCGTCGGACGTGTGAAATTTGGTTTAATGTCGACCGACGTGCCTTTGTTGTAGACGTAATCACTTTCGCGGAAGGTTATTGCTTCTTCGCTAAGTAATACTTTAGGGAAATAATCTTCCTTCAAGGGCCAAGTTTAAGCCATTGGAGTCACGGGTTTTTACACTTCTGACCTAACCGAAGTGGGATTTGTCGATCTCTTCTTTCAGCCCTCCATTTCAAGACGAAGTGTTACTTGGAAGACAGGTAGATACCTAAGAGGAGATTCTAATCATCTACGGATGCCACAGTTTTAACCAGTTGACAAGAATTAGTTGTAGAAGACACTTGGATTGCCCGAAGAGTGAAGTCGGTTGTCCGTTCAAAGCCAAAGGGCTTCGCTTGACCTCTTCACTTAAACTTACATAGGAGTTATCGTGGAATCTCTCGCCGACCAGACTACGTTCTTCCAAGTTAAAGCACGGATAGAAAGATCTCTTGGCAATGTTGGATGGACAAGGACCTTCCAGGAATTTTCAGTCCAACGAAGAAGAGCCAAGCTCTACTACAAGACCTACCAATAAGAAGGAGTCAAAGACGAGTTCTAGAGCACCCAAGACACTTTCAACAGCTGCTAAAAGGTATCCAAACGCAAACGGCCTTCAAAATAAAGCTCACTGTCTCCTACACAGTGTCAGCAATTATTTGACCATATTTTACATCACTACCCATACTTCTGTGAGTTACAAGAAGAGTTTATCCCTAACACTTTATCTCTCAAAGCCCTCCCAGTCGGGCAAGACTGACGCCCTCGTACAGCTTCATTTGCATCTTAACTTCAAACTCTTCATACGGACATCCAGTTGGTTGTGTGGCTTTTTAAATATCATGAGTGGTCTTAGAGTTCTTTTCTCTTTCAATTGAGAGTTTATACGAGATCGTAGCCCCAACGATAGTGGTTAAAAGCGATACTGCAAGGAGACCTGTCGAGTGTCGCCATTTCCTTTGAACACGGCAGAGGGTCTGATACGTTTATTGAATTTAAACAGTTCAGTTGGCGTTTATTAGCAGACAGAGGTCAGTGATGCTTTTAACTGTGCTCTTTGTTTTGCTGTTCCAGGATTCAAAGGGAACTAGCTGAAATAACCTTGGATCCACCGCCGAACTGCAGGTAGGGTTATTTTAGCTACGAATCCCGAAGTACTTGAAAGGCGCTCTTGTTAATACCCGGAACAATGAAGGCTGGCGGGGGAGAGATGTCCGTTGAGGGAGCATCAATAATTCGTCATTGAATAACGATTCGACAACAAGGGACTGTTGTAAAACTCCGAAAATTTGATAACGATGACAAACGATATTTTCGGCTAAAGACGAGATTTGTTGAGTTCAGGCTTCGCCAAACGAGAATTCGTCATATCTCCCGATGTTTAGATTTAAATATAGATTTAAAAAGTATTTACCAATTTTAATACGTCGGTGTGGCAATACTAAAGTCCAGTATTGGCTTTCACCATGGTAAATAGATATATACATGTTTTAAATTTATATTTAAAGTAGAACAGGAAAACTTCGTTGTTCTAATACTTAGGCAGAAACCACGTGGGGCTGTGCTCTGCGTGTTCATTGTATCGGGTTGTAATAACTTTGTTTTTACTTTTGACAGACTAACGTCATGTCAGAAATCGTCGGGTTGTTGGCGAAAATCTAAAAAGGATAGAATTGTGAAACGAGTCCAAACCGTTCGTGGTATTTCCCTTTGGTTATTTTATGCCATGCTGCGGGGCTTTTTAGCACAAACCTATCAGAAAATTTGTACACACTCAACTATCATTTACGTGAAATGCTAGAAATCTTCCCGAAAGCCTTGAAAGTTACGAGATGTATATTTCAGGAAAAAAAACGATATAGATTGCTACATTGATCGTCCGCATTTTACAGAAATGTAACTTCAGGAAGCTAATCGTATCATCGGCTTTTTAAGCGCTTATGAGATTCTTTCGAATGCAACAGCCCTGGCTGGTTTAGATAAGCGAGTGAAAAATAGCCAGAGTGACGACGAAATATTGCGCTGTCTATTGTACCAGCTATGTGTTTTAATGAAGTTATTAATAACATTGTGGTGTTAATTTCTTACTGTCATTTTCAGAAACGCCGACTTGTTAGTGATCATAAGGCTACCTCTTCGCACTAAATGTTAGTCTATTTGGCCTTTTTTTTTAGTGCGGCTCCTAAAGGAGACAATCTTTACGAATGGGTTTCGACAATCATGGGACCGCCAGGGTCCGTATACGAAAGAGGAGTATTTTTCTTGGACATTCACTTCCCTCCCGATTACCCGTATAAACCGCCAAAGGTCAGTACCAAACAGTGCGCTTGTAACCTTTAAATTCACAACCGGGCCTTGCTGGATGGACAAAAGTAATCTTTTAAAAAACGATTATCATTTTAACTCATCTGTGGACTCCCATGTATTTCACGCTCGATAAAGGGACGTTTGATCTGCATTATGATTTAGTCCCTGAGCAGTAGTTGTGAGTCTTCGCAAGGCGTGATCACGTTCTTGCAAATGGTAATGTTCCATCGCGACTTCAGATCACAGACAGCGCTGTAAGCGTCTCGTTTACTTTGGCGACTTTGAATCAATAAATGGCGAATTGATGTGTTTGTTTAATATTCTTCCGCAAATCTAAAACAGTTCCCGCTATTTGTGCCGCGAAAAGCAAAGCAATTTATCAGAAACAAGAATTCCGTCATTGCGCTGGAACCGGTGGATTGCGATTATCTGTAGCACTGTACACGTGAAACTGCTACAATAGGTTTCCTAGGCTTTAACGACGTTTAGAAGTTAATAAATCCTTTGTTTGTTTCTTCTCGGCTTTCCTCCCTTATTGTGATAATTTGGGGTAACGAGTTTCGTTCAGGTTCAGGCAGCGCCTGTCTTACAGTGTTTTTTAAATGTAGAGAAAACAGCTCGACGTTTACTGAACTTTTTAACTCGTTGAGTGACATTGACCTCTTATCATTCTTCACTCAACACCACTCTCAATCCCTCTTAATTTGCTAAAAGAATAATTTAAGTTCATAGGATTATTGGAATAATTTTGCAACTTCTGTTGCTTCTGGAGAAATGCGGTGTCGTGTCTGTAGTTCAAAGTTTCGTGCGCCGGGCGCACACCAGACAAAAAGTGAAATTGCACGATGGTTAGCTTTTAAAATTGTTATGGTTCCTTTCTTCGACAGTTAGTATGGCCTCCCTTGCGGACCAGCTGAAATTTACGATGCTTTCGAGGATTTAATGTGTCATCCCTTAAGTGTTGACTGCGGATAAAGCGTTTAATTAAAATCTAAAGATTTACCCGCTCAGACCGTTCTAGTTCTGCAAGGGCGTGCCTGCGGGAAATCGACACTTGTATTTACAGGAAGAACCAAGGAAGACATTTGTTTGACTAAAGATATTCACTCAAATGTCACGCCAGCTGAATACACTAACATTTCCCAAAAGCTGCCCAGCAACAGATACTTCCATTGCTCTTATCTTGAAGCATATCGGTATTGCTCTAATGTTGTATAAATTTTACCTTGGGCATTGCCGTCTGTTGCCAGTGGTTTGTTAAAGCTACGGGCATGTGACGAAAACATCTTCGAATTGTTACGGGAGACAGTGTAGAACTATCGTATGTTATCGTTGCCCGAAAATGTTATGCTTGTAATGTCTGTCGGTAATTTACATCGATATCACAATACCGTTCGACAGGTGACGTTCAGAACAAGAATCTACCACTGTAACATCAACAGCCAAGTAAGTCTAACAGTGTTCCCGTTGCGTTTATAGGGGATTAATTAGTGATTTGATATGATCCATTCACTTTTGTCTAAATATTTATGTTTCGATATTGTCTGATAAGTAATCAAAATTGAGACATCACTGCTAGGTATTATTTGAGACCAGGATTCTAGCATTATGCCTCCAATACTGTCTGGCTTTACTCGGAAATTTATGTTATAGTTACTCGTAGTTGTGTACTGAACATTTTGTTAGACCAGGCCTTCATTTATTGTGTTACAATGTTTTATGGACAGTTGTGTGTTATTTTATACAGCTTGGTAATACATGCATTGCTGGTAAAAACTTGTATCCTAAAAAGAACCTTCCAGTAAAGGTTACAGACGTGATTGCAAATTAGGATACTGATGTCACCAATAACCAACAGCTAATCATGATATTTTCAAAATAAAGGCAATCCCTTCAACTTGTACACCAACCCCAGACATGCTGTCATACAAGCATATACAGATTAATTTGAAATTTATATGATTAATTCCTTGAAAGTTTGTGTGGTGATACCAAAGTGAATATACGTTTGTGGAAACAAATACTAAAAAAAATAAGAAAAATACAGCAGATAAAATAACTAAATACTGTGGTGTTTCTACAAACTTATATTCACTTTAAGATAGATTATTGGTATACTGTATGTATCAGCAAATGTACATAACAATTGTAAAACAGTGCATGTATATACTAATATAAGTTGATCCTGATAAGAAATTTAACAATCTGGTTATCCATTTAATTAAAGCAGCAATTGACTCTCCTTTAACCATTCAACACCCAGGTGTGCAATATCTCAGGCATCTTAAACGGAAGACCGAATGAATGGACAAAGCAAAAATAAACAATACCAAAAACTACAAAACAATTTAGGCATTAAAAAGTTAACATGGTCCTGATAGAAATATCTTGTGCAATTTTTCTGATAAAATAAATTAACCAAGCACTTCAAAAAAATACTTTAATTTATAAGAGTGAACTTCAAAGAATATTAATGTAAATATTGGTGCACTGTATTTAACTCTAAACAAAAATTTCCTGTTATCTTTTTCTGCTCAAATTACAGGGTCAAATCTGCCTTGATATATTCAAAGATAGTTGGAGTCCAGCCCTGACCATTTCAAAAGTATTGCTTTCCATTTGTTCATTGCTAACAGATTGTAATCCAGGTAAGTTTGTTCATTGGTTTTTGCTTGTCAAAGAGTTTGGATGAAAGTTAATACTATTTTAACAGTGAGTCAGACCATGTATACAAAATGGAAGCTCTCAAGTGAGCTGTGCATATCAATTTCAGTACAGCTACACAAACTTAATCCATAAGTTAAGTTATGCATGAAATATAATCTCTCGACTTTAAACAAATATGATTGTACTTACCTCTGTGGCATATTTACATCAGTTTTAGACTCCTAGTTTTACATTGTGCTACATGTAAGCAGGAAGATCATGGAACTGTGCTTGCTCTTCCTGTTTCCCATGTATATCTTCCATTTGATGTGCCACTTATAATGAACTACCTTATAAGTAACATCTTAAAACAAAGTAGGTTTACATAACTAATCTAAATAAATAATATCAATTGGTTTTAGATGATCCATTGGTTGGAAGCATTGCCACTCAATATCAGACAAACAGAGCAGAACATGATCGCATAGCTACAGAATGGACCAAACGATATGCAACATGATCATATTCAAACTAGATCAAGTACCCCAGGGCACAACTGAGGACCAATGGTTTAGGACAAAATGTTATTCTGCTTATTTGAATGAATTTTTATTAGTTTAAAAAGTGACAGGAACTGAACCCAGCTAGGTATAAAATACATAAAAGAAAATATAAGAAGTATTTATAAGTGTAATGAAAATTAGTATTAAGCAACTTCTGTTACACAATGTTCAGTTAGAAGGGGAAAGACACAATGGGAAAAATTGCATTTATTAAATTTGCTAATAAAATGCTATAGCTAATACCAGTACATGTAGACAACTCAAAGCATAGTTCATATACCATGGCTTATGTTATGTTTCCAGATTCATTGTTTGCTATCCAGACTAGAGGATCAATTTGCAAGTAAAATTGTGTGGTGTTACCCAGGGTAGAATAATGTAATTCATATCTGAGCTGAAAGAAGTTAATATGAAAACAGGTAACACTTTTTATGTGATTAAAGTATGGCAGTATTACACAGACCTTGCTTGTTGTGCAAGTAACTTTCACGCAGTGAAGAAAAGATGTTAACATTAGCTGCTGCAGATTGAATGCTCTTCAGTTTTTAAATATCTCAAAACCCTCAGTAACAATCTCCACTGCAATTTTTTTTTTATTTTTAACTCATTGCCAGCCAAAGGCATCCAAATACTTTACTCTGGCTAACACCAGATGATTTTAGTCATCTAAGGGAGAGCCATGGCCTGGCCCTAAAAACATTAAATTAATACTAATCCTTTACATGATATTTGTTGTTTTGTGAAATCCAGTTTTTCCAATTAAAAACTGCTTACAAGCATAAAGTCTTTTTAAATTGGACATTTCTGAATTGCCATATTCCTTTGCTCTAAAATGAGGCTTGTTAGTAAATTTTTTATATGAAACTGTGTTAGCAGTTGAATTTTTATTTTCATATGAAGTTTTCATGCGGCAGAAGGAAAATGTAAGTCAGAAAAGCCTGTGATGCATGGCATATTTGCTGTTAAAAGAAATAAAGCATGCCTTCAATAAAATTTCCTTGTGTTTCCACAAGAGGTTGATAGTTTTTCAAGTATCAATTTGCAAGGATGGCTTATGTGTTAGTTTGTATGGTAGAAAATAAGCAATAAAACAGTAGCTCTAAGATACAAAACCCCTACAATATCAACTTACCTCCTTTACATTGCTTAAAGTAAGCAGACACTTCTTTAACCAAAAAGGAAAGTTTAAAACCACAAATGCTTTATATCTGGTTAAGTTCCATGTAAATGTTCTCATTCACATCTATTAAATGCTTGTCTTACATGGGGCATTGAGTACGATCTACTATGATGTTACCTGTTGGTTCACTTCGGCTTAATTTTCACTTGGCAAAATTTTCTGCTTGTGGTATGTTTTTTCGTGTCTCTCTTTGGCTCTCCAGAGCTCTTGGGTTGTTAAGAGTCAATTAATAAAAAGAGAAGAGCAGCACACTCCAAAAATTTCACCCAGTGGAAACTAGGCCTTAGGGAGACATACTGTGATTAGAACATACCTTCCTTTTAAGAACCAGGATCATGTATTTACCCTGAGATCACTGCAATTTCATGACCCAAAAAGTGTTTATAACCTGGCAGATGCATGTCCTGGGTTACAAACTCTTATATTTAAGGTGCTGGTGCTGTGACATGCGATGTAGATTTCATTATAAACAAGGTTTCATTTGTCAAATCAAAAGGGAGAAGGCAAATAAAATCAGACAAAGTGCACTTACGTAGGGAAATGAGAATGATAATGAGAGTAAGGTAGCAATCCTGTTGCATGTGGATTTACCTGCTTTTGGTATTAATCTATTAATCCTTTTATTCACTATGCAATCTTTGGCATTTTATTCTGGCTAACTCTGGACTACAAAGTAGATGTTAACATTTCACTGGGCCAGGTCATCTCTTGGACAAGTAAAATTGTCTGGTGTTAGCCAGAGAAAAACACTGAAGTGTGCCCTTGCCCCTTAGGGGGCTAAGGAGGTGATTTTTTAAAGCATTGGAACTCCAGTGATCCAATCCATCCTTTCACCTCTATTCAGAATTTTTTATCATATGAAAGTGATAACTTCAGTGAGTAGAAGCAGATGTATAAAGAGTTAACATTGCATTAACCCATTGTTTACCCCTTATGAAAAATCTTACAGGAATTCCTATAGGATACTGGATTCCTAGAGGAATTTGGGCCATTTGGATGAAATTTCCTATAGGAATTCTGATAGGATCCTATAGGGATTTGGGCCAATTTCTAACAGGGATTCGTACAGGAATTCCAACTGAATTTTTTCATTAGGGACCAAACTAGTCATTCTACCTTTTTACTCTGGCTAATCCCTACAAGACTTTTTGCAGTTTATAAGTAAAGAAATATCCTGATACAAGGGAAAGCTTACCACGGGGGTATCTTTCATTGGGAATAATTTTTTTTATTTGTACATGTAAGTAGCTGTAGCATGAGCAAAATTAAATCAGATTAAGCTAAGGAGGAAACATTTTGCATTGTAAAAATTTATTTTTGGCAAACAACATGCCCTGTTTTATTACAAAGGTTCCAATGAACAGAGTTCTTATAGTCCTTACAGTTCAGGAAATTAACCCATTGCTCCTGGGATTGCCAAATTGCAACTTCTCTCAGCTAAAAATAATTCTATGATTTTAGCCAGAATGAAAAAGAACAGTTAAACCTCAGCATGATAGGACTTAGACATAGCAGGCAAAAAGATATCAAGCTTTTCTTTTTTGAGAGGTTGTCTCTGCTTACAGGGGGGAAATATGAACTTAATAACATTTAACTTTAAACTAAGAATAGTCTTTTATCAAGCCTAAGCAACCACAGGCAACTAGTTTTTACTAATATAAATGTATGCATTTCTTTACATATTGTTGAAAATACAGAGTTAAAATATACAAAGCTTTACTAGCTCGTGCCACATCCAAAGGATTTAAATAATCATGAACTCACTATTTTCACCACTGTAGTTTGTGAGATGAACCATTAACTTCTTCTTGTCCACAGTGGCATTAACGGTTCTATTTAGCATTGTTACAGAAAATTTATTCTCGACGTAAATTTTCCAGTCTGCAAAGAAAAAGTTGCTTGATGAGGCAACAATAATATACCCAACTATTAAAAAAATTGAAATGAATGAATAAATCTAAAAAGAAGTAAAAATGCAACAATAAAATGCAAAAATTCTTTTAAAAGCTTGTAGCTTCACTGGCCTCATCCTGGTGTTTGTAAGCTAAATTAATTTACAGAACTTCTGTTTTCAAGTGAGGCTATTTGAGATTCACATGAAAGTATACTTAAACTGGTGGCCATTTGGGTAATTCCAGAAAATATCCACACCTTCTCCATGAAGGAAATAAAATATAGGTCCTCCCGCATTCTTTGGATATCCTAGAGCAATCAAACTCAACCCTAAGTCATTTTTGCACTCCTCTCCCTTTTGGACAGCACAAATTTCTTCCATAAGGCTGGTCTGAATCTTGAATTGTGGAATAACCCATTATAAATATGGGTCTTTAATAGTCTGTTTGAAGGTATCACCATGATCACCAACCACCACTAACATGCACCATCACTCACACAGGTCTATGAGACAGTAATATCCCTGGCATCAGAAACCCCTAATACAAGGTAACTCTCTCTACAGTAATTCCATACTGTACCTTGCTTGTAAGTCAGCATCTGCATCTGCTGCAACTGGTTCCTTGGTCCCAACTTTCCCTGCTCCAAGAGTACCACCAGTTTGAGGCAAGCCAGTTAACTAGACAAATAAAATGTTACTGTAATATTTCACATGATTACAGGTTTGTAATTTAAAGGGAATGTGTTTCGGTGGGTTTTGATACAGATGATTTGCACTTCATGTTCACATTTCAGATCTTTGTTTGTATACGAGTCACCCAAAAAGCTGCAAATATCCCTTGTTTTTATGATTTATGATCATATGCAGTGGTGTGTTAGTGTAAAATGGTATATACTGAATAAGGTTAGTGTAAATGTTGTGTCATGTACACGGCAAAATAATGACAAACCCTTATACGTATCATTGTACCAAGTATGGGTATGGTTTGACAGCTGTTGCTGCATGCAAACTGTTAAAATCACAATAACAAACCTCGTCATTTAACTGAAGTCCAAGTTCATCCAGAACTTGAGTTACTATTTGGTCACTGCAAGACAGAAGTGGTTTTGAATAAATAAACAAAATTATCCTCAGTTTTTTTACACTTTAAACTCACACTTGTTCAAATAATTTCTTTTAAACAAGAGCATGTGCCTGCTGCAGGAAAAGAGTATAGTCAGAAGAAGCAGCCAGGGATGGAAAGGGTTCACTATCGCTGCCCTGACAAACTGTTGCCAGGAAATATTTTTGCCAAAGACTTAAACATGTACCTCTCTTCCTCATCATCTTCATCTCCAAGAGCATCATCAAGGGCATCATTCATCATCTCTTCTTTCATGTCCATGATCTCAGACTATGAAAGAAAAACTTCACTTGATTCATAAAATATTCAGAGAAATCTACTACAAACAGCCTCACATGGCATGGTGGAGTACATAATTTATACTTCTTATCCCTTGGTAGAACTCTCCGAAGGGGCACTGTTGGTATAAAAAACCTGACAGTGCATCAGAATGTTTATCATAATTTGACAAACAACTATATTCAGGGATAAACTATACCTTTTAAGTGTGGTGGATTCTTTGTAATTTGGAAGCAAGTTTAAAATTTATTCATTAAAAGTTTTGGGTTTTCTATATTTATTCAACAAAATCCAGGGAAACTAAATTTGCAGTCCCAGGAGGCAGATTAAATTTAGTGTACAAGTAACTTACTTGTTTTTTTTTTTAATTTAATTTAGTTAATTCAAAAATCTTCTATGGCCCAACACAGTATTGACTAAATTTTTGGACTTTCATTCCCAGAGTGCCAGTTTTTTCTGTTGGTCTCTCAGACAGAACTGGGTCGGCCATGTCTAGGGTTCTCCCCAGCCAATAATGAGTGCCTGCTAAAATAAAAAATAGAGGACAACCCCCTATTCCTCACCAAAGCTGATAACATTGGTTAATATTGCTAGCTATCCAGTCTTACTGTCAGCATAAAACTGTAACTATAAGAGATACTGGTCAAAGGTATATTTCTTCTGGTTATTATATGTTAGTGCTTGTCAGGCCTGACCAACATAGGGAGAAACCTGTACGTCACCTGATCTATTATCATATCACAGAATACCTGCTTCTCAAAATCCATCATGATCTTCTGTATCTGAGGTAACTTCAATTGTTTATTCATTGTACCCATAGCCTGTTCAGCAAAGATAATAACTCATTGTTACATCAAAACGCTGTAACATTACATTTGGAAGTTAAATATACGAATAAATATCTGAAATAAAGATGTTAAATATATGAATAAGTATCTGAAATAAACCTTATGAAAAACTCTTAACATAAACCTAATCTGATCTTTCATATAACTTTAACACTAAACTAAGTATAACCCTAAAAGAAAGCAAGTATTTTGGACCTGGTTTAGGTTGATGAGATCAATTCATTTTCTTAAAATATACAAAGAACATAACTATGTTAAGCTTGTGGAACACTGTGTTTTATTTTAGTGATAAAATAAAATGTGGTGTTCCACAAGCTTAACATAGTTGCCAGATTATCACCATGCAAAACTTCAAAGGATTGATAGAAAGAACATACTTTTGCAACTCCTTTCATTGCCTGAGCCATTTGGTTTGATGATCGAAGGGTCTAAACAAATAACAGGATGATTTACGTAAATTGTTACAAGTCAATTCTTGCAAAAAGTAATCCATAAAATATCATGGTAATTTGAAAGTTACTAATTTCTTTGTTAAGTGAATGAATAACAACTTAACTTGTTCATATATCACCATATTCCAAACAGTCTAACATCTGATTCACAGTTAAATTCAAATGATGTGGTGCAGTGTGCTTAGGTGAGATGCAATGCTTTTCAAGCTAATGTGGTATATAAATTTTTGTTAGTAGAAATCAACTGCTAGTAAAACAGCATTGTAATTAAATAAATGTTAATTTGTAACAATTTACCTGTATCCTTAATGATACTGCCTGAATGTTTGTCCTCATCAACATAAATTTTTTGACATATCTTCTAGTTCTTACTAAATCCTTTGCCATAATTTTTACAGCATCCTGCAAAATAACATTAAATACCACTAGAATCTCTACCAAAACATTAAAACACCCCTGAATTCGCTACAAAGCATAATACCATCTGTCCTTGTTTTGCCATTTTCTTTATATCAGCAATAATTTTTTTCTCCTGCCCCTCTAACTTAGTTCTTTCTCTGTCAAGGTCCCTAAAGCAAACAAAATTTAGATATTTAAGTCACAAAACTACAAAAGTACACAATAACACTTAGAATTCCTGTTTATCATGAGAATTACTTGACACTATGACTTACACATTATAGCATGTCGAAAATAGCAATTACCTGTCAATGAAAATTCAAGTTTAAAACATAACTCCAAGAGAAAGTCAATGATGAGTGTCTGTGCAGAACAATTAACTTACATTGCACAATTTCCAAGTCGACTACTTTAGCCAAACTCACCTTATGGCTCGATTAAGAGCGCGTTGATTTTGTTTTAGCATTTCCTCGGGCGTCTTCCTCTTTCCAAATAAAAAGTCTAACGCCATTTTTATGGTCAAGAAATTAATTCTTGTCTGTCGTGAGTCTTTCTTCAGTATGTTTTGTGAAATTTCCTTTTGGAAAGGTAAACCCAGATCACGTGACAATACCGGCGCATGACGTATGATTAAACAGAGTTAAAAATAGTTACAGTGACGTCATAGCGTAAAAGGAAACTGCGTGGAATAGTGATGTGAACAATTTGTAAACTAAATAAATCGTTTCCAAGGTTTCATTATGCATAAATTTCCATTTATGAAACCTAATGTTTCGTTGGTCTTTGTTGTCCAAATAATATGGTATCTGAAGTACATAATAGTAACTCCGAATAGAGAAATCAGGGATTTTTTTAACAGGGATTCGAAGTTTCGACTATGTTTTAGTCATGATTGGGTATGCCATTTCTATTCATTGCTATTTGGAGTTACTATTATTATGTATTTTATTAAAATACTCAGTGGTTCTCGTAAATACAATACCCTCTTTTCCGTATTCTCTGATTGACTGCTATATTCATCACGTGATTTTGTTTTCGTTAATTCAAAACTGTTTTATGCTGTCAGTTCGAAGTGAAAACGTCAACCAAAATTCAACGAAATTAAAGCAGGAAATTTTATTTTAATCCTGGGTTTGTACTACTTTCTTTAAACTATAAAAATCTTGAGCTAATGTCGGCATTCTAAAACTGTTATTTGTGAACAACTTCACTGAAGGCCATTTATACGAGTGTTCGCGGCTTATTTTAGCCTAGGCTTATATTAGCCCCAGCTTATTTTCTCTTTTATAAACTGCCCCAATATGTATTACCGTCGTGCAATATTCTTCACGCTTTTTTTACGCTAAACAATAGTATCTTTCTGTGTCTTTTGCTGAATGCTGCTGACCAGCCGTTTCTCCTACTCTTTCCTTCCTACTTTCAATTCCACATGTTATTTTTTCTTCTTTCAAACGCGAAAATTTACTTCAGCAAGGAAACTTCATTGATGTTTAAGTTTCCGCAAAAAGTCGACTATCTGAATTAAACTTCCGGTCTTACACCACATTTAAAGGTTTATCTAATCGTTTAGCACTCTTTTAAAAATTAAATTACATAATTCAACTCACTCGAATCCCACCGATATTACTATCACCATTAATTCCTCCACTTAAGCGTATGTTGACAGAAATCCACGAACTGATGGGATCGTGAAACCCCACGAAACGACCATACCCATTCCCCTCTTTTGTTAGGACCAGATGTCTCCGAAATTGATACTGGAAGTTGTGGCAGGAAATCCTGAAGCTGCATGGCTGAGCTAGAGGTGTTTTACCTCAAGGTGGCCTTGGGAGTGTTTGCGATATTTCTTAAATTTCATTTACCACATGAGGTAGTTCTCAGCCTTTATATTTCCAAGACTCTCCTCGGTTCCAAAAATATTCCTGGGCCTACAATGGTTTCTCTTTTGAAGCGTTTTGCTTTAACGGTCGAAGATTGCTTGGTATTGCTATTGCGGAACCTTGTTAAACATTGGTCATATAAAAATGTGTTAATATGATGAATTTTTAATGTACTAGGATAATCTATATTTACTAAACTTTTCCGATACCATTTTACTGCACCATCTTGATCCAGGGATCTTGTACGAGAAACGCCCCCTAGTCTACAAAATTTTTCATACAGTAATTGTTCCGGCTGTTATGGAATATTATCCTTGGAATATATTGGTCCAGGATGTATCTGATTGAGCACCCTTACTCCTACCTTGTTACTTTGTAAATATTACGCAGGGGGAAGCATCGACCATCGTTCCATTTGATTTGTTTGTGTTAGGTTCCTTCTTCCGCAAATTCGACTGAACCTGGATTTCCGCGAAACCCAAAAAGTCGTTTGCGTAGGTTTTCAACCATAAGAATGAAATAACTTTCTCATTAGTTCCAATCGAAGCCGAAAAGGAAAATGTATCGCTAACAAGTTTTGCCGCGATAGCCAAAGATGGAATCTACCTCTGAAATTGAAAACCTTGAATGATCACATCTTCTGAAGGACCAGAAAAGCAAAATGAATGGTAAAGCGCGCGATGAATCTGTCCATAGCTTTTAGTTCAAATGACCAGCTGCTGTGGCTAGAAAGCGTGAGACTGCCTAGACTCACGAGTAATTCTGAACTGTATAGTTGAAAAATTTTTGACCAATGAGGCGGCTTAATTCAGAAACAAGCTGTCAATCACTGCTGGGATAATCAAGCTGATCTCTCAGTCGCTAATTTACACACTGCTTGTTTCGAAGAAGAAACACACCGGATCATAGATCGAGTAAAGTAATAATTTATTAGATTCACAAGTGATCAGGGACAACCAATCGGTGCTTCTTGACTCATGAGGGACTAGCACGCTTCGAAATTTGTAGGCAAAGCTGTGAAATGGACAGTACGTCTATTATTACTCAAGTAAATCGCGAAGATGAGACGTTGAGTATCAATACTCATCCAGTTGATAAAGGTAAGAGAAATCAGTGACGATCAATTGTTTAAATTACTGTTAGTGTAACTTCTTGTAGTGCTACCATGACTCACGATCTCAAGAAAGCAGTCTGCTCTGAAGTAAACAAGTACAAGATGTCGAGAAGTAAAGAATTCTTGCAAATTTACGATTCCATTGTTTCCACATCGATCACACGATTTATGGAATCCCCGATGAGGAAGGTGAAATTGATTGGGCTTAATAGTTTGCTATAATGCTTTCGCTTGGACGTTCGTCGTACATTTCTATCTCCAGCAGAAAGCTTTATCGACGTGAATTGCTTGTTTAGCTAGATTTGCGAGCACTTCGCTCTATCTGATAATTTTCTTTCTGCGGCTTCTGTTTTAAGTGCCACGGAAGTCGAACAAAAAGCGTCGCAACAGAGGATTTGTATCGTCGCTGTTCTGTTGCTTTGGAAGCCGTAGTCGTAGTCTCAACCAAGATGGTCCCAAGAGCAATGGTTCTACATTAACAAGTAACGATACCCAACTAGTGGCACCAAGTGCAGAGGAAAAAGAAGACAAAGTAAGTTTACATTTGTGATTTGCTTCGTTCCATAACCGATCACAACACCAGGTTCAATCCGCTGTCAGACTAATTCACACGTGCATTGGGAATATTCGATGTTCATTTGCTTGTGGTTAGCAAATTGATTATTTTCTTCACCAGTTTCTTCGATACAACTGACACACACAATGTAAATCCCTTGTGAGTTCCCTAACGCTTGACATGTATAAAAAGCTTTCAACTGTACACTGGCAAATGATTTTCAAATGATCAAGACAGCTGGGTACGGTGATCTAGAATATTCTCTTGTATTCTTGTGTACATCGCACGGCCAGTTTTTGTGTTTGTGTTTATGAGGGACTCTGTGAAATAGTTCGAACTTCTGTGTGCTGCTTTGTAATATTAAATTTGACGATTGAAGTATTATTTTGACACCGAGGCTGCTTATTATGTTGTGCCTTCGGCAATTTTCCCTTGAAGGATGAATACCTTTAATTGTGGCAGAACCCAACTTGTGTGAGAAAGGTCTGCAGATACCCTAACCACATTAACATTCAGAAAATGTAAACTGATCGGTTACTTGTAAGGAAAGGTCTGTCTCAAAGGAATCGTTACGGAAATGTCCTCCATTTCACTTTAAAAACGTTTCCCCGAGCAACAAAGTTAGTACAGTGAAGTGTCAAAGTTTCCGACGATTTCCGTAGCTGGCCCACGCGATTGTAATTTTTCATGGTTGTTCGTATAAATAGTCTGTTTTGCCAACGATGAGGTTGATATTTACTGTCTTGTAGCAAACTTCTGAAAGCAATGAACCTGCGACTTCCTCTGTTCTCAAAAGAATGTACCGTACTTGTGATCCCGTGGCGCTAATAATTAGCGAATGAGTTAATCGTGAAACCCAGCGCAAGTGTAGATCATTAGATTGTCAAATATTTTCGACGTTGAATTGAATTGTTTACCGAATTATTCCTAGACCAATTCCTGGGGCGTAGCCATAGTCAAATGTAAACGTGGAAAGGGACTAATACCATTCCTGGCATTTGTTTGCACAGTGGAGCTTGAGGGTTTTATGATTGACTGTAAACATTGCTGGCTTCGTTCCCGACTTTCTTAAGATAAGAGATGCCAAGCACAAAAAATTTATGGGTTGTACTTGTACTTTCCTACGGAAAAATGTCTCTGGCATTTTTTCAAAGGATATAGAGCCACACTGCAAATGAAACCGTATTGGCTATTATATTACTGGATCAGTCAAGCTCTTAAACCAGGGTCAAACGTCGCACATTTCATGAGTCGTATCAAAGACAAATGAGCCAAAACAATTAGGTTAGCCGATTTGCATTTGGTTTAACTCATGATAAGTTTGAAGTTAGACCTGGGTTCTTAGACCTTCGTTTCTCAAGACGACAAAGGCATGGAGTAGTACACTGGCAATGTAATATTTGCTGCTAGAGTTCATGTATTCTGCATTATTTAATCTAATGGGTGTCTTAATCTAGCAAAATTCAATGTGTTTACGTCCTTGTGCACTTAAGGTCTGAGAGAGCAAAGTATAATTTGGTGATCTGTATGGGCATAACTGGAATGGTTAAAAGTTATTTTTATCCCTGGAAAGCGTTTAGCAAAATCAAAAATTAAGCTTCCAACGGCATGTGCTTAAGCAGGATTGGAGAGTTATTTTAAATACAAATGTTAAGAATTTCTTTTTTATTTTCAACTAACTAATAAAGATTATGAAAATTTCAGTTAACATATTGTACGTGTTAATATTAAAACAGGTAACCATACAAGTAGTTAACATTGTGTTCCAGTCAGCAAATGTGCCAAAATTTACAGTGTTTTAAAGTCATCTTTCTGAGATGCAGAGCTTAACTTGGTTAATTTGAGATATAGGAAAACATAATGAAAAAACATAGACTTTTGGCATGTTTAATTTGACACGTAAAAACTAATCTGTGCAAACGTAATTAAGAGTTGCATTACTTTTTAGGGAAATAGTCTTTTACCAAGTCCAAGTCAAGAGCACCGAAACAAGAAATGTGTTGTAGTTGATCTGGATGAAACTTTAGTCCATAGTTCTTTCAAGGTAAAATGCTTGTGTAATTATTGGAAACTATAAAACATTTGTTTGCTTCAGGATCTGAGCTTGTGGTGTCAATTTGATACTGCAACCAACATTTACATGTAGATGTGGAAACTGTGATTTGGCTTCCAGCTGTTGCCAATATCGCCTTTCAATATCAGCTGTCATGATTTGCAGTTTGATCTACTGTAGGTGGTAAAAATATTTTCCATTACATTCTTAAACAAAGTGATTGAACTGAATATTTCAAAATTTTTCATCCCTGAGCTGTTCACAGTCCTTTCCTCATCATGTTCATTTCCATACAGGTACTTCTGGCCACCTTTTTTGGTATTCCTGCCATAAAATTTACCTGATTAAATTCATTCAAATATCTTTGTTACCAAAATCTGATAATGGACTATGTAGTAATCACTGCTAGAAACACTTGGTGATATATCTGTAATGCTTTGAAAAACCCCTTGAAAAAGAACTTGTTACTGAAAGGATATTAGGACAAGTATCAAATATATGAAACATTTCTCACCAGATCAGCTCACTACTTTGGTGATGAAAATTATTGCCCTATGAATGATTTTTAGGAATGCAATAACAATAAAGGTAACAGTAATTTTTTAACTTTACTGATGTAGCTTTAATTGTTATGGCATTCCTAAAAATCATTTGCTGGACAATAATTTTCATCACCAAACTTTGATTCCCACCTGGTATCTCCAGAGCTGAAACTCACTACTTCCTTATGCAATCTACTGTGCCTTCATTGTATCTTTCCACAAACCAGACATCCCAACAAACTCTTATGTGTATTTCTGTTATTATTTTTTATACATATTTGTGCATTGGCCCTCATCCAAGACTTGGGTTACCTCTAAAGGCATTACATTCTTTAGATTGCAAAACCTTCTCCAATATTACCTATATATATATATATATATATATATATATATATTATATCGTTATTATACCGGTATTATACCGCTCTGCTTAAGCATTGAGCACTCTCACCGTACGATTTTGTTTACGATAGTTTTTGTCACAACGATA
>JBAHVQ010000013.1:854154-869983 GCA_036872915.1 Nanipora kamurai
CACGCTCACTGCTTGCAGTTAGAGCGCTCTGGCAAATGGCTTTGATGTCCCACATTTGTGAGGCATCAAAGGTGACTATAAATAGCAGTTACCTTCATCCTGATCTACACATCAGCACTACACTGATGAGGCCCAAAAGACCGAAATGGTTTGGTCTTTAGTTAGTTATATATATATATATATATTATGTCAATTACCTGCTATAGTGACTTTTTGAGGTAAGTGATATAATACTATTTGCTCTATCTGTTTGGTACTGAGCCCTCTTTGTATTTTGTTAACCAAAATGTTCACGTGTATCCACATATATATATATATGTATATACGTGACATAATATATATAGTGACATAATATATATGTATATATATATACATATATATACATATATATACATATACATATATGTATGTATGTATTTGTCATACTTAATATTGTTGAATATAAATTTCAGTTGATGTTGAATATTTCTTCTAATTTTAGCCTGTGAGCAATGCTGATTTTATAGTTCCAGTAGAAATAGATGGGACAGTCCATCAGGTACAGAGAAAATCATGTATTCTATGGAATTAATTCAAGTATTGTTATTTACTGCCTACTGAAGGTCATGCTCAACAAGTCCATACTACTTTGCTGTGAATATTGTACCTGAACAAGTTCATTTTTAAAAAGATGCTCTTAAAAACATTTGAACTTGGCACATTGGTATTACACTTTTTCCCATTAAAATTACTTTCACTAACAGTTTATGCTAACTTAATTATGATCCATTTGTAAAATGTTTACAGCTTTCAACATTAGAGAAAGAATCTTTAGGATTGACTTGACTGTGTACAGCTAGATTTGGCTTTCCAAGAACTTGGAAGTGTTTAATCTCTTAAAGCACAAATTTTTTTTTCTATTGTTCTCTCTTTGTTTTTGCTTTGTTGTCTTGTCTGTCCTTTGGTTCTTGGTGTCCCACTTATCAGTACTGAGTGTGTTGAAGGGATAAAATTGGAAATCTGATCTGTTAGCAGAAATGTACTTGTAAAATTTGAATGCATAGTCAATATAAATTATATAATTTGGTTCTTGCCAAATTTTGAAAGACGGAAGCGTAGTTGTTATTTTGAATACTAAACAAACAATTGATGCATTTTTTCCAACTCTGCACTTTGTCTTGATTTAATTTCTGTAGTTTTAAAATTATTGATTTCAAGTATAATTTTAACAACTAGCATTTGTTTTTTACAGGTTTATGTTTTAAAGAGGCCACATGTAGATGAATTTTTAAGAAAGATAGGAGAAATGTTTGAATGCATTTTATTCACAGCTAGTTTAGCAAAGGTAAAGAGTGAATAAATCAGGTTGTCGAATTTGCAATATCTTGGTATCTTGCCTTATTGCAAGTGTTGCACATCACATTTACACCTTGCTGTACCAACTAACAACATTGTAAATTAAAATAAATTATATAGTAGAACCATAATGTAACATAACTTCAGTCTTGTGATAGCTGTTATATGTAATAGTTCATAGGAAATAAAACTAAAGAAGCAACTGCCTAATTACCAGTAGTTGTAAATTGGATGCAGAATCACCCTCATTTACAAGAACAGTTCTTTTGATTTTCTCAATTAAAATGACCTGTTTCTCCAAAACAGTCAATAAACATGGGTATTTACATTGGTATCATAAGTGAAGTGGTAGTACACCAAATATGATTTACAGTTATTTGCCTGTAAAGTATCTCCCATGAAATAGCTATTATTACCGATTAGACATGCAAATGAGGTGAAGGTATCATTTCTACATTGTTTGGACCCATTCACATGATCTGCATGCTAGTAAACAAATGAATATTTAACTGCAGGATTCAACTGGTGCTCATATTACAATTGTTTAGCATCCTGCCATAAAGTGTGAAAAAATTTCACAGTTAAATGCTTAATTTTGGATTGCATACTGCATATCCAGATAAATTTATCTGTGCATTTTTCCCCTCCAGCACAAGAGATTTCAGATGGAATTCCAATTCTTCTAATACCTTTTTGTGTGTTTCAGTATGCAGATCCTGTTGCTGATCTGTTGGATAAGCATGGAACCTTTGTATGTAGATTATTTAGAGATTCATGTGTATTTCACCGGGGGAACTATGTGAAGGTTAGTTTCCTGTTCTGATTCTCCACTCAGATTCACTTAGTAACTTAAATGCAGTGATGTTTTGGGTGAACAAAATATGTAATAGTATTACTAAGCAAAAATTTTACTAGATACTACCATCATCAACACTACTCAAGACCAGCAGCATCAGACTTTTATTATTTTACTCTGGCTAATACCAGACTATTTTACTCTGGCTAATGCCAGACAATTTTACTTGTCAACGGGAGAGGTGCTGCCGGGAAAGGTTAAACAATTGTTATTCCCAGTGCATGCACAAATCTGTGAACCCTTTAACCTAAGTGGCATGAGTTGTTTAAAAGATGCTTACTGCTAATCTTGGGTTAAAATTTAACTCTTGTGTTGGATATCTTCTGTTTGACAACTTTAGTTTATACTTTTTAGAATAAAACCTTTCTATATTTGTACAATACATGAACTGATAACTTGAAACGTCCTTACCTATGATAGTTGTTTGACATTTTTCTGTATATGTTAATCTTTTCCTATGTTAGCAGTATTCCATCCACAAAGTTTTAACTAATCCTGGGTTATGCTAATCACTCCTTGAACAACCAAGCCCAGATGTACAATAAATGTTGAAATTTTGAAATCTCCAAGTGGCAATTCTTAGCACTCTTGTGCCAGAATGTATAACAACTACTCAAGAAATGTCAAAATACCATACTTTAATATTTCTTTGGAACACAAGATAAAAATATGTAAACTATTGGTTTAGAAACTGAAGGTGGGCTTTTCTTAGTAACCCTTTGCCAATGCTGATGGTTTTTAATTTTGGCCTCAGACAGGCAGATTTATTTTTCGGTCTAATAATGTAAAGTGGCAAAGGCCGTACTATTTATCTTTTGTACAAGCAGTGCAAATTTTGTTCATTCTTGTGTAGTTGACCGCAGTCTCATTGTTTATTTTTTAGGATCTCAGCAAACTGGGACGAGACTTAAACAATGTTGTAATCATTGATAATTCACCAGCATCATATAGCTTTCACCCTGACAATGCGGTATGTATTAATGTTAAACTTCATGAGAAGTCTTGTGATCACATTGGTAGAGAACAGTTGGGGTTGTAATTTTATTCATGTTTGTACATGCTGTGTTAGCCAAAATGCATGTTTCCTGTTTATCAAAATTACTGACTTATGATATGGTTTGACAAAGTCTAGTCACTTTTAGAAGCTATTAGCTCGAGTTTTACTAAAATTATCTTGCCCTCCAGTTGTCCACATCTGTGCAAAGTCCACTCATCCATAGACATTAATCATAGCTGAGATGCAAAAGGTACACCATCTGAAACACAGTCTGCCAGTAGGAACAATCAGGCCCTGTACAGCGATCACTGATTTTTTTTTAAACTAAAACCTTTTTTTAAAAAAACTAAAATAATTTTGTAATCCAAAGCTGTGAATATGACTGGTGACTGAAACACATTCTTATCATATTATTCCTAGATTCCAGTTATCTCATGGTTTGATGACTACAATGACACAGAACTACTTGAGTTAGTTCCAGTGTTAGAGACAATAAGTAATGTGCAAGATGTTCGTGAACAGTTGAAATATTTGAATCATAATTCACCCTACACAACACAGTGCTATTTAAATAATTCAGAGACAACATAACTTTAATTACCCACATGCAACTAAAAACATAATTAATTTAATTACGTTTTTTGTTGTATTACACTAAATATGTGTTAAACTACAACACAATTGTCATTGCTAGAGAAATTTCTCATATCTTGTAACCTGAAATTTTTCTGAACAGTGAAGACATTTGTGTTGTGGTTCTAAAGAAAAACTGAATTATGCTGATGAGTAGGAGGGAGCAAAAATTTTCCAGCACATCTACAGTACCATACTAACAAAACATTAATTTCAGGACTCAGAATTTTGATCAGTGTTTTGGATTGGGTTTCATGAACAGATTTTCAATTACACTGCACTAATATCTGCTACAGAACAATGATAAAAGGTTGGACATAAGTATCTGAACATTGTTTGGTCAATCCTTGTTTGGTATAGAACATCACTTTTACTTCCATGCTCAGCTGAGGTTCTCTGAGGAATGACATATGAAAGTTGACATTACCTAGAGGAAATGGCCTACCAAAAACTTCATTTATTTGTGCAATACACAAGTAGTCATACTTGATAAAGTTTTAATGTCACCGAGACAGACAAACTGTCATGCCACAGATAAGAGTTAAGCTCATGGCCAGAGTCAGGAGAAAAATGCTCCAAGTCATGATACAGTAGATGGGAAGATGATGGTATTCAGAGTGAAGTATGTTAAAGATCTGATTAAGGCTGGTCCTGGATTAATATTTAATCTGATTTTATACTGTTTTCATGAAGATATAAATGACATATCTGAATTCAAAGGTAGTATTCAAATGAAATGTTCTCTGGTCTCAGAACAGCTAAGCTAAGAAGTGCTTAAATGAACATTTAGGACCAGTTTTACACTCGTGTATTTTAACAGCATTTTACAGTGTTGCTAAGACCTAATCTTGCTGAACTCAAGCACTGCAAAGTATTACTGCTGCCAGTTTTTTTATTTATTTTTTGTTTTCTTAAAAATAGGCAACCAAAAAACAGCTTTTGAGCAAAGCATACACAGCAATTTGTCTAATGGACTAATATAAAAAGTTTTCATTTAGTTTTCTTTCTGGGTTTAAAAAAAAATTTTAAAAATTTTGATTTTATTGAAACAGTTTCTTACTTGTCATGGTGATAGGTAGAGTTTTTCTTCATGGAGGTAACCCTTTGCCGCCCAAGGGCACACTCTAAAATTTTACTTGTCAAAGGGAGAGCCCTGGGTGTCAAAGGGTTTATAACACTATTTTATTTTTGAAAGTGGCTAAAGACCTACAAAAGGCAGTTTAGCCTTAGCAGCACTTAAAAGGAAGATAGGAAATCACACAACCAAAAAAAGGACATCTTATTATATGTACAGAACGATATTTCTATATATGATTTTCAATAATGCAGAGTATTTTTGTACAGGACTTTAATCAATTTTTTTAAAACTGTGAGAATGTAGAACACTTGCAAGTAAAAAAAACATCTGTTACATTTTTGTATATATCCATAGATATTATAATTTTTAATGTAGCACACTAAGATGTTTTAATAGAAATTTTCTAAATGCCTATTTTTTTAGTACAAATACAACAGAATAGTCACCTTATATGTTTGTGATATCTGGTTCAGCTGGCATGCTTTACCAAAAAATATCTGGGTAAAAGTGATTCTAAAATGGCCCTCTGTCCCTGGGATAAGTTTGGATTGGGGATATTGTTGAACTGTTTTCGCAGTCACTGTGATCACAGCGCTGTCCATGTCAGTGCAGAAATCTGCATTTAAATGCTGTTGATAAATCAAGTAGAGTAATTGTAATAACCAGTAGCCAGGTGTTGGGGGTTCAAACGTAGATGAAATTGCATCAAAAAGCTGTGAAAAGTGTTACATGAAGATGATATTTAACCCTAACTCACCTACCCACTACTTTTTACCTTTTTCTGTTCAACCTTTCGGGAAGTTTCTCCGTGACGAGTAAAATTTGCCATATGGTAACCGTGGCCAAGATTCAAGGAGTAGTTAATGCCAGTCGAACGAGCCCTTTTACGAAAACGCTGCATCATGGGTAATCAGGAATAAATTGAAAGGAAATACTTAAGCCGTTAAATCATGCATCAAGTGTTTTTGAAAGTAATGTATGGATCAAGTATTTCTTTTCAAAGTACTCCTGATTTCCCATGATACTTCGTTTTCGTAAAAGGGCTTATTGGATCCTCAGCTCCCCTTTAAAGAAAATTCTACCAACATCAGCCGTAACAATATACCTAATTTTTAAAATAATTTTTTGTAAGACCAATTTTTTAAATCCAATGAGTTTATTGCCAAAAATCTGTCACAACGGCCTCCTCTAAAATATTTAGGGATGTTGATCTTCAGTGAAATATCCGGATACAAATTTTAAGGATAATTTACCAAACATAATGTATATCTTAATTGGAATGTTTGAGAAAAAATGGCGAAGTTGCGACGCCATTGTTGCCATGATAACGACAGACATTTGCTCATTTTTACAGATATCATGTTTTTACGATAGTTCTACAGTCATTCTCCTCCCCAGAGCCTCTTTCTTGTTGGCGCGCGATAAAAGGCTCTAGGGGAATCCATAAATATAAGAACTCTGACTGGTTATTCGTTCAGAACCTTTTATCGCGCGCCAGCAAGAAAGAGGCTATGGGGACGAGAATGTTCCACAGTCAGATTTACTCTGTCCCAACCTTAAAGTTATTTTAAAGATGACGAACATACTGAGTACAGCATGTGAGTATAGAGACTGCTGGTAGCCATCTTTGCAGTACAAACCTTGTTTTTTGGTTGAAATTTCTGTCGTATAATTGGACCAGTGCTTCGCATTTTGAAAACGTCAAAAAGAAAGATTCCTTTTTGTCTGAAATATTTGAGGAATTTGACCCGTACCCTTCTGATGACGGCTGAGATGCTCTAACCAATGTCCTTGACGAACGTTCACATCTCGTCCGCATGAAGTAACAACAAGCTCCTAAATGCACACATTTCTTCTTAACATTCAGCTCATTCCCATTATCACATCGTGGCTCACAGCTCGTGTGACGAACCTTTTTTTTTTGTTAGCTCACCATTTCTGGGTGGCTCAGTAGTTAGAGCATCTCACCGGAAGGTTGCCAGTTCGATTCCCGTCTGGGACTCAGAAATCGTTTTTCTGTGGACGCGAGCTTTTTCTGCGTTATTTGTTATTGAGTTACTGAAAATATGATTCATATATTGTCCAGATGCCTCGTCTTTCAGTCTCTGCTGCTTTGTGGCTATACCAGAATGACTTAAAAGGTTATTAGCCTGGTTGTATCCACCAGATCATATAGGGTTGTTTTCTGAACATCCAGCACTTAAGTTTCAGTGGAGACTGGTGACATCTGAACCACTGAATATCTTCACCAGTTCATGGTCGATGGTAATCGTGAAAGGCTTCCCATTTAAATACCAGTGACACTTCTCACACTCACTGACAATTAAAAATGTCTCCTTTTTGATTTGACAATAACGAGCTTCTTCTTCTACGAGCGCTATCTTACCATAACAGACAATGCTAGGGATTTTTGGTACTCTTCAGTCCAGTTCCACAGAATCCTTTGTAAGGTTTTTAAGCGTTTATCTTGTCCATCCTGAGAAGAACCATAGATTTTTGCTTCTCCGAGTTCTTCAACTACGCTCATCCATGGCAGACGAGGTGCGACGCTCATGTGCACTGTACAATTTGGCTGTAATACGTTAACGCATATGCGTACTTCCTGCGAATAAAATGGTTCAGAGACTACAATATATACAATATTCTTCGAACATTGAAATTTTTTAAACATATACTTTTGAAATTTCTGCGACATTCTTATAGTTCATAATTTTCATGTATTTTCATCTTCAGGTATTTTTTTGTTTGTTTTTAATTTTATTTAGTTCAGGCCCTTTTTGAAAATCATCTAGGTGAAAAAAGTTTCCTGATTAAATATTATTATTATTGTATTAAATATGTTTCAAATCTTCTCTCATATTATAGCTGTTTTCCATATTCTTTGTCGGGCCTTAATTTTTGTCCTAAAGCGAAAGTTCTATTAGTTTTTCGTCATATTCGTTTTTCTTGCTCTAAAAAGGTCCCCCATCGGCTGCCCAAAGAACAATCAGGGTGGACTGCTGTTCGTATTGAGCTGCTGCTTGAAATAAAAACTCCAAAGTACAATGTTTAATTAATCACTTCCTTATAAATAAACCTGTCCCTTTGTCTTCTGATATTTCAAGAACACGTGTCAGCTCTGACATCGTGACTTTCAGATGGCTTGACCATAAACAAAAGACGGTATCAAGCAATACGAATCGTAACCACTAGGAAGAGATCGGATATTGCCCCCGGAAAAAAGGCAGTTCCAGTTTGCATCCCAAAAAAGGCAAAGCACCGTCGAGAAAACAAATACACTCCACGCGAAGGCAATATTTTTATTTGCTTGTCCATCGACGAACAGCTTGAGTATTAGAAGTTAACGTCTCCCGGGAAAGGTCACAATTCTTCAAATAAAAGTAGTCAGGAAGAAGCGACATTTGGTAAAAGGAACCGTTGAACGTTCAAAAAGCAATTAAACAAGCGAATTCCGGTTGGTATAAGGATACCCGAGTATGTTGGTAAAGCGAATCGACGAACTTCGAGAACTTCGCGAAACCGGAGAATTATCGGACATCCGCGTGATAGTGCAACAGGTCGTATTTCGTCTTCACAAATTTCCCTTGTTTCTCAATTCGGATTTCTTTCGCGCTTTATGTCGTTGCGGAATGACAGACGAAGACCAAGTAGAACTTTCGCAATTCCCCGGAGGAGCGAAAACATTTTCTCTCATAGCCGATTATTGCTATGGAGAGCAGATTGATATCAATTACTCGAATGTCGCTGAACTACGATGCGCCGCCGAGTTCTTACAGATGACCTCACGGGGAAACCTGGCCAGCGAAACAAGTGTAGCTCTGTCCAAGATACTCCGCTCTCCTCGGCATTCCATTTCCACTATTGTGGACATCATTGTGAGGTGTTGTCGCTTGGGAGCCATTGCCAAAGAGACGAATGTAATATCATCGTGTTTGACCGCAGTGCTTGAAGTGTGGAGAGCAGGAAAATTGCCGGAGGCTTTAACTGAAGTTCTTCTAGAACTACCAATGGATTGGTTCGTTGGATTAGTAGTTGGTGCGCGTGACCACATGATTTCGATCTCTTCTATTGCGAGTCTGGTCAGCAGGTACCTGACAAGTCTAGTGAACAAGCGACGGGGAAACATCAAAGAGTGTCTGCAAGGCGAAGAGTCGGTCAGCGACGTGTATGGTGAATTGTGTGCTGAATTGTTGGATGGTGGCAAAGATTTTGACCTGGGTGAAGTCTTGGACTTCATTCTGCTTGAACTACCAGAGAAAGCACCTCTTGGGGAGGTTATGGATGGTGAATTATTGTGCTTGTTGTTTCGGATTGCTGTGCGCATGCGTTGCAAATGCGAACGAATTCTCATTCGCGCAGTCAGCGTGAAACTAAACAGTATATCCAGAGAAATCTTGGTAAACATGCCAACTGATATTATCGTCAGCATAGTCGACTATACTGTCCAAAATAACGTCATATCACCAGCAGAATTATGCGATATACTTGATAAGTATCTCTGGGATCGGGTAAAACTAAAAGCCCTGGATTTCGGAGATTTTCAAGCCGTGATTCGAGTGACGCCGAAGGACTACCGACAACAACACGATTCCCTGCTGCTCATTGCCCAAGAACTTTTCTCCGCAAAAAAACCTCGAGAGGAAACTATGTTGAGCATTCTGGGAGACATCGAACCTCACCGGCTTCACGAGGAAACTCTGAGACGGGTTTCCGAGAAACAGGTCATCCCTTCGAACTTTATCGTTAGGTCGGCCCTGGCCGTGTCTTCACGACTGCGTAACGAGTTAGCCGAAGCGAAAGAAAAGCTGGAACGAGAGAGAAAATTGGTGCGCCAAGTGTATGCTGCCGTCTCCGACATAACCAAGGGACAATGGGAAAACAAAGGCGTCATCATCAATGTGACACTCAAAGACCCAGACATTACTCGTGTCCAGTTCGCCAAAGTTTTGTCGCGGAACACATGTTCACTGTCTATGGAGCACGAAGCCTACGAGGGCAAGTTAACCCTGTGCGTGCGCTCTACGAGCGAGGATCCCATGCAAGGACTATACTTGTTCGATCCGTTCAACGAGCAACTGATAGAAATTAAGCGTTCGAAATATGATAATCTTATGGTTGGCGAGAACTATCAGAAGAAAAAACACACAACGTCCTACTGGCCTTTTACTGACGTCTCATGAGGTACGGCGAGGAATTGCAGAACACAGACCAAAGTTTCTTATTTTGGGCACTGCAATACCACTCTACTGTAAAGTAAAAACGTGTTTTAGAGATGTTTTTCGTGAACCGTTCTCCTGGAACAGTCCGGACTATATGTAAGATGTGAAAGTTAATGTGAAAGATTCATGAAGTAAAAATTAAGTTGGGATGAAACTGTCTGATTTAAAGAACTAAATACAGCTAAATACATGTACGTGAATACAGGACATAGCATAATGAGTTAGTAGAAAATAACGAACGTCTCTGAGATTGTTTAATCACTCGAAGGATTTACATCGTGGTACAAACACACCTACACAAACATTTTAAGTGTCTTTGTTCAATAGCTTCAACGATATCTCTAATTTTACAACAAGATATCACGCACTAAGACCCGTACAAGGTATTATTTAAACATAAAACAAAATCTTATTGAGAGGAATGTAAAAGCCAAAACGTTATTTCAAATAAGGGAATTTCTTCCGAACTGGTGATTTCACCTTATACTTTACTACGGTAAATCAGGGTTTCGACAATAGAAATATAAAAAGGAAACATCCAATATTTTTTATGTACATTTTATTCAATATTATTTCCACTACAAAGAAAACACCTTCCCACCCAAGACTAAGAGGTTTCTTTGTCTTCTTTGGTCTCTTGACTTGCATCGGTGGCGTCAGCAGCCTTGCCTGTCGCCTTCGAAAAAGAAGAGAGGTTTTTACGAACGTTGAAGTGTGAAGCAACTGAGGACGCGCAGTCATGGCACAGAAATTTTAGGCGAACGTGAATGCTTGCCAAGCTTGTAAACTGCGACAAAGTTTCCGAGCTTGCAGCTGGAATAGAAACGGCTAAACGTCTGCACAACCATTCCCTAATCTGCTAACACTCACTTTCCGTGTTCGACTGTAAATGTCATCATAGACTTTTAATAAAAAAAGAACTGGTTCTCGAGTCAAACTTTATAAGGCAATGATTGTTTGATTGCCAATTTTCAGTCTTCGACGGGCCAAATAGGAACACAGAGGAAGCTCTCGTATTTATTTAAAACACACGCACATAACCGGTCTGGTATGGCGGGTGGTACAATACATTGTCCAAAGGAGGGATTCATAACTTACTGATTACAACAAGTATATTATTTGCAATGTATTTCTGTATATTTTGAGAGAAAGGGTTAAATACATATAGCATAAATACATATAGCACAAACTCCCCCTCACAGGAGTTCCCCCTTGGCTATGGCCAACAAAAACAATAGAGAGCGGCATGTAATATAAATCGAAAAATAATGAGCGGTTGGAGATAGCGGCAATTTTTTTTGAAGAAGGCTGGAGGGCTGTTGCCGGTAGTTTCTGTGCGTTACAGTCGGCTTCTTGTATCTTTGCGTTGTGCAAAGATCCCACAGGTTTTAGACTGCGGTCTAAAACTTGTCTTTCATCAGTAATGATGGCGTGATCTTCCGTCCAAACATCGTTGGCCCACATTTCATCCAGTTTAGTATCTCCGATCCGTTCCACAGAAGGACAAAGCTAAGGGGCACCGAGCTTTTAATATAAGGTCAGTAAAAAAGTTAAGTGCAGCGCTGAACACAAAGTGGTTTTTATTGTAGGCTTAGCAGATGTTCAACGAACCCAACCATGCAAAGGAATATATTCTATGTCAGTAAAACTCATTTAGCGTAAGATAAAATTAAGATATATTTATTTTGTCACTTGTTCATATTGCGAGGAGCAACGAAGCGTTAGTAAATCAAAATCAAGGACTCTGGCTGACGTTTCGACGGCCTTAGCTTTGACTTTAGAGTCAAGTGAAGAGTAAATGTCAGGTTCGCCTGTGTTTGTATCTGATATCAGATCCACAAACATGTAACGATTCTCCCAGGTTCAAACCATTTACTATATTATGATTTAGACCATCCTTTTAAAATACATGTATCGCGTTTATATTCGGAAATTGTCCGAGCAGTAGTCTTCCTTACCCATTTGAGGTCAGAATAAAATCACTACAGACGATAAATGCCGTTTATAGGCCTCGAACGCTCAACCCAGTTTAAAATATCAATAGAAATATGATAAAAATAAGGCAAAAGAGCACAACTTTGCAGTAATTGCCAAGGTGCCTGGTGGCACTGTACCTTTTTCTTCTTCTTCTTTTGCGTTTTTCGGTTGGCCGATGTCGCGAGGATCGTCTGCGGGAACAAAATAATTTTTTTGTTTTTTTTTACTGCTTGCTCACAACAAAGAGATAGTTTTAATACCTCACGAGCATGCCAAGGACCGATTGAGTGTTGAAGATCAAGTTCTGGCCTATGCAAACCTTAATTTTTTCATCTTTAATCGAGTTTTCACAGTCAATGATTTCGCTATCAAAGGGACCTTGAGTTATTCTATGATGGAGAAACAACACCTATTAGTCGGTAACGTACAGACATTTGAACATCACAAGTATTGCCTAGCCCTCAACAACTTGAAAAGCATCAGGAGTAACAACGGTCGAGGCACGAAACAATAGCAACAATAAATACCAGTAACAAGAACAATATAATAGCTACAGCACCATCAGTACGTTGTAGTACAGCAGCTAAAATTGCGACAACATCAACAAAGACCACAACAGCAACAGCTACGACAGCAACGACAATATCTACGACAGCAATGATAACAGCTACGATAGCAACGACAACATTTACGAAAGCAAAGACAACATCTACGACAGCAACGACAACATCTACGACGGCAACGACAACATCTACGACGGCAACGACAACATCTACGACAGCGACGACAACAGCTACGACAGCAACGACAACGGCTACGATAGCAACGGCAACAGCTACGATAGCAACGACAATATCTACGATAGCAACGACAACAGCTAGGATAGCAACGACAACAGCTACGATAGCAACGACAATAGCAACGACAACAGCAGCGATAGCAACGACAACAGCTACGATAGCAACGACAACATTTACGACGCAACGACAACAGCTACGACAGCAACGACAACATTTACGAAAGCAACGACAACAGCTACGACAGCAACGACAACAGCTACGACAGCAACGACAACATCTACGACAGCAACGACAACATCTACGACGGCAACGACAACATCTACGACAGCAACGACAACATCTACGACAACAACAAGATCGAATATAGCAACAACAACAGTTACAGTTAAACCAATTTTTAATGACAATATCCGTCATAAGGTAAATGCTATACCTGATTGGTCCGTTTGGCATAAGTAAAACAGTAAATTTATACTGAGCCACAAATTCCCCTACCAAGAGAAAGAATACATAGACTTTCTATTTAGGTAACCAATTTCAGTACTACGTTGGGCAAATGCACTTTTGTGAAAATAATGTAATTGTTTCATTAATAGATTTAATAAATAGTGAGCTTATTCCTTTCCCCTAATTATTTACTACGACGATACCTTCTTTTTCCCACAGCACGTTAAATGGCTCTAACAGACCATGTTTCACGCACTCTACGACTCCTAGTTTGGCTTGCTTTTCATCTTCAAATGCCCTACAAAAACCCACAGATAAACTTAATAGCAATAAAATTTAACCTTAACAGGAGAAAAAAAACAATGTCATTATGGAAGTCACCTTAGAGTAAATGGCATTGTTGTAAATTTATTGCTAACATCACTGTAGAATACTAGGAATCAGAAAATACATGTGAATTGTTAGTTTTTATTTTGTCAAACCTCAAGGATTAAGATAACTCATTAAAACCTCTGAAAGCTGTCATTTGTCTTAAACGTTGCACAGTCAAAATGTCAAAAGAAATTGTTTAGGTGGTACAGTGAATTTTCCTATGGTGTGTCAAACTTGTCAAGTCTCTTAACGAGTACGTGAAATTGAATTAAGTTGGTCTTATTTGAATGTACTATTTAAATAACATAGAATAACCATTACAGATGAGGTATTCCAAATATCACTTGATTCTTTTCATATCTAGACTCATTTGGTTTGTACATAAACATTTAGACTTTTAAAAAAACAATTGCATAAAGTATATTTATGGCTATTTAAAAAAATATGAGAAAGTTTGCATGTATAATCATCAACATAAAAAACTCCAGATAATAGTAGTAACTCCACCAAGTAACTCCAGTAGTATAAATGTATATATAATTTCAGTTACCAGTGAAAACCACTTCCTACAACCAGGTGTTACGTATACTTAGATGGTGCCATGGACAGCAAATAATATGGATACACTGTTTAACAACTCACTTTGTGATTGGCAAAATGCTAAAGGAACAATTTCCCCTTTTCTACAAATACCTCTAGAGGTCTTCATTTTCAAGTTATAGATGTTTGGGGTCCTTTTGTAAACTGTAGTTCGGGTTTCCTTCTCTTTTGCCTTGCCATCACCTGTGCTTATCAGCACATCAACAGCATAAACCTCGTAAACATTAAACTCACATTTTTCGTGTTCCTTCCTGAACAGTAAAAAAGTAGTTTCATTAAAAGAAATTTATGTCTTTGTACATTCATCAGTCAATGATCAACAACTAATTAAAATTTAAAACTCCGGTCACAGAAATGGAACTTGAAAATCTTTTATAACAAAGAAAAATATGTCTTACGGTAATGAAAGTTACATGTAAGTACAACTTGAAGCAAAATAACCAACTTAGATATGTCCTAAAGATTAAAAATTTAACATACAATCAACAGCTCTATTGCACAATGCTCTAGACCCACCACAAATTTCAATTTAGATTTTGTTACACTTGAGGTTAAAATTGTCCAGACTGTTCAGAGAAAATTAGGCACAGTTTTGTGATAACTTGAGAACACCATGTGTTTGGTACCTATGATAATAACATTGTTTTAAAATGCCAACCCTTGTACACCATAAACTACTTGTCTTTGCCTGTGAGATAATTAGAGAACATGCAGGAATCATTTCTAACCTTTGGGCTTCTGAAGGATTTTGAATAATTGCCTTTTCACCATCAATAACATTTCTAGTCAACTGATGTGACAGCATTCCTTAAACAACATCATTAGAAACAACAAGCAATGATGAGAAGTACTGTACAGTCTTTACCTTAAATCAAATCATCTTAAAATCTGCACAGGAAACTATGTACTAGTCACTGTATGATCTTTCTTTTTAAAGTAACACTAACCTTCTATTGGCTTACATTTAAATTCTTCAGCCACAGTTTGGATGTAATCTGTAACAGTGGTATTCTTGAAAAGAAATGAGATTAAAATATACCAAATTCAACCTTAAAATTTCAACAACCAAAGCTACACTCTACGTTTTAACATGTGAAAAATGAGTAACAAGAGGAGTTGATGCTTTCAGTATTGTTGTATCAGCACTGAGAAGATTGTGAACAAATGGACAATGTTAAACATAGCATGATGATTAATTTTCTACTAACTTCTTCTCCAGGTTTAACAATTCTGTGAGCAACTTCTGAAGCTAAATATGCTGCTTGAAGGACGTCTGCTTTGCGGCCAGTTATTTTATTTTCCTGCATTGAATAAATGACTATGTAATAAGAACTACCAAGTATTGTATTGCCAAAAGAGAAAATGTCCACATCTGATTGGTAATTTCTGGTATTTTCCAACATTCACAAAATCAGTCAATCAGTCAGTCCACCAACCGACCAACCGACCAACCAACCAACCTACCAACCAACCAGCAAACCAACCAACCTACCAACCAATCTACCAACCAACCAA
>JBAHVQ010000013.1:877752-888649 GCA_036872915.1 Nanipora kamurai
TTTCTAGAATTTTCTTTTCCAACCACATTTTACACAAAGTTTTATCTGGAGGTTACAATTTTACACTGTGGCACAACAAACTTAATCTACAAACATACAAGCTATCTACAATTTTATACTCTTGATATTTTTCCAATGTATAGATTTTGATGTCTGCCTTTTTTCTACATCTTATTTTTTCTTACACTTCCTGTGCTTCCCTTTTTTTGTTACTGCTTTAACTCATTCATGACTGAGAGCTCTCCCTTTGATGAGTAAAATTGTCTGGCATTAGCCAGAGTAAAATTCTATGGTGTTAGCCAGAGTGAAATACTAAAGTCTCATGGTTAGAAAACAAACCATGCAGTCATCAAGGAGTTAACAATTCATCCTTGTAACAGCTGATATGTGTGAAGATAATTTTTTTGGTTATTTTTGTTTTGTAGCTCTTACACTATGTTGAAAAACCAGAGACATATGTCAGTAGCTTGATAAACTGTGGTGCATATGTCTTTACACCAAGTATATTTGATGCCTTAAAGGCTCTTCATTGCAAGAATGTTGAAAGGACAAGGTGTGTGCTGTCAAAAGAAACACAATGTGTAATGAACAAAATTTTAAGTTCATTTTATTGTTTCTCTAAAAATTGTTTTACTTTTTAAGTTCCCAGTTTTAACCTTCTGCTTTTTGGTTGTTAGTGAGCAGCCATTCTCCAATAATGTTGGTCGTATGATGATGGGAGAGGAGCTTATGCCTTATTTGGCTGGTCAAGGAGCTGTTTATGTTTACAAAACACACAACTTCTGGACAGTATTAAAAAGTGCTGGGTATGATAAGTTTGAGTAAAACCTAAAGATTCAGAATTTGTTCTACAGATAGCAAAAGAGTACTAAACATTTCCTGGTGAGACAAGGGTAATAAAGCTGTGTCAGGTAGGAATGGGTTAATGAGACATAATTATATGCTGTATCGTAGTAAGAAATACTGCCTATACTTTGTTTTGTACAGGTCAGCAATTTTTGCCAACCGAAACTTTCTTGAGTTGTACAAGACAAGACACCCAGAAAGGCTGACTTTAAATGCCAATAATAAACCAACAATAATTGGTGAGGAAATGAACTACATAATTATATGATATTTTTAGGATATGGATTGGTTTTTTTTTAATGTTGTGCTATTCAGTACTGTACCTCATTTCCAGTGTTGAATTATATTGCATATAACTTAGTTTTTCAATATTATTGATACACAAAGGCTTAAGTGCTGTGGCATATTTCAGTCCATACACAACTTTTGCTAATTATAATGAATTTATAAGTGAACTTGCTACTCTGTACTAATTTCAGCTAAAATTTTGCAAATGTAACTTTAACTAGAAGATACATGATCCCTATAGTAACAGGCTCATGTATATAGCCTTTTGCAAATCATGTTAATGAAAGGCGACCATATGAGAATATGTTTACATAATATTAATAACAATAAATTTAGGTGATATGTACTTTAAGGATTCAGAGAATGCTGTAAGACTTTAGTTAAATTTGAAGAAACTGGAATTTAACTCAAAAGTTGCACACATGTAGACATTTCTATATTAAAAACTCTTTTGAAGTTTTTGTTCCTCTGTTTGCTTAAAAGCCTTTTCTATTAATTGTTCTAGGTGATGTATTTATCCATCCTTCAGCTTCTGTTGATTCTACAGCTGTTGTAAGTGAAAGTTTTTTCATGTTTTCTAGTACTGGATATCTATAATTCCATGACTTAAGTTTACTTTCATTTTTACCTGCCTATTGATACTTTGATACAGATTGGACCAAATGTCTCGATTGGAAGTGGTGTCATTATTGGGTCAGGTGCAAGAGTCAAGGACTCTATTATATTGGATAAAGCAGAAATCAAGGTAATAAGACACCTTTCAGTGAAAAAAAAACAAACATGGTACATTTTGCTGAAGTTCAATTATGCATTTCCAGGAACACTGCTGTATTCTTTATAGCATAATAGGATGGAACTGTGTCATAGGAGCATGGTCAAGAATAGAGGGAACTAAGTTTGAACCTAATCCTAATGAACCACATGCTCGCCTGGGAAGTGAATCACTCTTTCAGAAAGATGGACGATTAATAGCTTCTACAACTGTTCTTGGTAAGGAAATATCTCAATTTATTGTATGAAGAAATTGAAAACCTGATCCAGAAATTTATATAGCTCTATCACTATTGTAAGTGCTCTGTAAAGGGCTCCTAATTGACCCTCATTTGTGCAGGTTTTGATGGCTAATGTACCTCATTTTATATGAACATTACTGGTACTTTCAGCAGACCAAGACAAGATAAATTTACATACCTGAGATAAAACAGTCTGACTATCAAAATGTACATCATTGTGGAAGGGGGTTTTGTTGCTATAAAGTTTTGCTCTTTTTTTATCATCAAAGATTGAGACACCTCAGTTGTGATAATATTGTGGTGATCACTACACACTTTCCAACTAAGGATGCTTCATCTCCCAATATCATTTGCCTAACTATATTTTCTATTGCTATTTTGGTAAACTATACCACAAAAATTACATTCATTTTATTATTTCACTTCACAGGCCGTAATGTGGTCATCAACCCAGAACTTCTGGTGAGAAATTCCATTGTGTTGCCATACAAAGAACTGTCATCAAGTTTCAAGAATGAAATAATCTTGTGATAAAGGCCTGAAGTCTTAAAAACTTCACAAGAAATACTGTAACTTAAGCAAATAATAGAAGAGACATGGTCTTCTATTTCGAAGATAAATATTGGAAAGTGCTATACTGTAATAATAAGGCTGTGATAGGAACACCTTAGGAAGTAAGAGAACATTGCAATCCATATTTAATAATTTGCCGAAGTGTAATTATTTAAAATCAAGCTCCATGATTAGTGTCTGTTTACTAAACATTTCCCGAAATAGTTTTACAAATTGTTCACAGCCATCACCACCAATGAGATTAAATGCGAAAATCATTATAATTGTATTAAAGCTGACGTAATATGTTCCACAGAAAATGAAGACTGTCAATGTTTAAAATATTGACATTATTGTTTAAAAAAAAGAATGGCATATTAAATTTTTGTAAAAAATATGTATGTTCTAAATGAACAACAAGCATCTGAACATGATGAACATGCAACCTAGCTCACCATCTGAGTCATTGTGGCTCAATGGATAGAGCATCTCACCAGTCATCAGAAGGATGTGGGTTCGATTCTCGTCTAGGGCTCAGAAATCGTTTTTCTGAGTGAACAAGCTTGACGAATGTCCTCTATTTGATATTTACCAAGCTCCCACATGAGCAGACTTTCTGTTCAGAGTTTAAGTATGATGAACATTATTTTATAAAACAGAATTTCATTCATTTCTTTATAAACTCTGTCAGTAATACGGAAAACCATGATTGATAGGGTTTATCATTTTTTGAATTTAATATTTTGTTACACAACAATTGGTGAACAAATTTAACCTGGAGTGGACCAGTCACATTAAATTGTGTCCAACTCTGAACCTTCTTCAAAGTCAAATACTGGTTGCAAGGAAAAATATTTTTATTTGAGCCCATCCTTGCCACATATTTAAATGTGTCCAGCAGAATATTAAGGCAATAAAATTTTAGTGCATCAACAAAAGCACAACTAGTCAACCCAAATTTAACGTATATGTAATTCCACTTCGAAAAAATACAGTACAGTTGGTAATCTTGTAGTGCATGATTTCCTGTCCGTGACCACTCAGTAAACTTCAGAAAAAATATCTGGGGAATGAATTTACAATTAATATACATCCGGACCTCTGAGAACAGTCAAGGAAAATAGAAAGATTTTATAAACTTGAAATGTTTACTGGTTACTGGTACTTCTGGATGAAAAGGTGTCTGGCATTTTATATCCCTACTATTCTAGCTCTGATTTATTCTCTTATTATACTCTCTTTAATGGAGTAGCTTCACAACATACCTCCGAAAGTCTACCACTGCTAAGTTACAAAATAGTTTATCAAATTCATCAATAATTCATGATAAAAATTCGAAAGAAATGAATCTTTAATCAATAGCTGTAAATTGGATGCAGGATTGTCCTGATTTACATAAACTTTTCCCTCAATTTACCATACTAAAATCACTCCAACTTGAAAAATAGCTTGAAAACATGACTATTTAAATTTGCCCATTTGATAAGATAAAGCATTTGCATCCAGTCTGTATCTGATTTACTACAGCTTGCTTGCAGCTCACCTTGTAAATCAGATACAGATCAGCCGCTCATGCTTTATAAGACATCATCATACATCAAACTATGTAATACTCAAAAAACCTTGAGTGACAAAAAGGATACTCTCCTCCTGGAATAAGCTACAAAATTGATCAAAACAAATGTTACTACAGTGAGAAATCAAAAAGGTACAAATACTCCATTTGAAAAACTTCTGGATGCAACAAAAACCATACTGATAATTTTTAAGTCAATACAAGTGATTCAGTAATTAATATTTAAGTAAAATGAACAAAATAATTTGAATCTTACCATGGTAATATTGTTACCATTAAGAAGAATTTGATCAAGTTTTGTTACCCGTCGACCTTCTGGAGTATTTTCACTGTCAAAGTTAAAACATTGAAGATTGTGAAGAAAACAATAAAAAAAAACCCAGATTATTTAAAAATAGCATACCCATTGCTCATTTCCCAATTGTATATTCATGCTCTAACAGAGCATTAATGCTTATTTAGATTTGCATTCAGATAAAGTGACATCAGCAGACATCAGATTTAACCCTTTAAGTCCCAGGGTGGCTGCAACATATTCCCTAATTCCCCTTAAAGTTTGTTTGGCATGTTATTCCAAATTTTAGTTCCCACAAAGCTGATCAACAAACAACTGTAATAAATAACAACAGTAAGGACAGTCCAAACTAGAATATTCTGCTTTGTTCATTATGGCTGCTGCCTTTTCAGAAACCTTGACATTATAACTTACAATTCAGTCACATCTTCTAATACCATATCTTAATTTCTCTGTAAAGGAAAATCAAACAAAATTTTGTGATTTGCCTTTTAATCTCCTCCTGATCTCAAGTATGATCATGTGAGTGGCACAAACATGAGCTAAGTCAAACAAAGCTGGTTTAGGGGTTAACTGGTTAAATGCTTTTACCAGAAACACTTTAAGACAAAGTAATAATGATATACCATGTGTAACAACCTATAGTCAGTGGTATTCACATGGTTAAATACAATACAATGGGAACTCCTCAAATAGAAATAATTTTTAATTCTCATTCTGATGATGACTACAAGATAGTTGAAACGTTGAGAATTAAAAATGATTTCTATTTACGGAGTTTCCATTGTATTGTATTTAATCAAAATACTCAGTGGTTACTGAAACTTTTCACATGGTTAGACGGTAGCTTTTCTTTTCAAGTCATAGATAAAGATAAAGCTTGAAATCTGGTTGAAGTCCAGAGAAAACTAGTTGAGAGTACAAGTTAGAGCTGCAGACTTTGACTTCACATTTTTTAGTGATGCCCAATGAGGAACAACACCTTCGCTTTGACCTGAGTTATGTCTTCTGCTTATCAAACCACAAGTTACATTCTATGTAAAGTCCACACTGGAGATACACCAAGGGTGTTAAATCACTGCACCAAGAGAAGTTTAGATCTGTGCCAAAACCCTGGAAGGTTGGAGCTGGGAACTGCATGGACGGCACCCTGTCATGGAACATTGTTTGATAGTAAGTATATAAAAGGATACTGACAAAGTCATCAAATCCCAACAGAGTTCCAACTATTTCCTTGTCACTCTTCATTATAATATGTATTTTGGATCCTACACATTTGTCAATTAGTTCTGGAAAATAAGATGACAATGCATTAAAACGCAATAAAATTTCAAATAAAATTATTTACTTTTACATGTAAAATTTCAGTAACTCAACCCTAAATACGAAAGACTATCTGACTAGCTACAGTGTATTTACAAATTGTGCTGGGCTTGTTCGAATCATGAAATGTGCAGTTATTCACCAAGTTGACATATAACTACAAGTTCCATTTCCACGTGCCAAATTTGTAATTCGACAACCTCCAGCGCAGCGAGTGAGGTCAATCCCCCCCCCATTGCTGACTTAACTACTGTACATCATAGAACCACAGTATAATTCAAGAAATTCATGTCAAAAAAGATTAGAAGTCAATACTTTTACTGACCTAAAGGTAAAAGTTGAGATGTTTGGTTCGCCATCTTGTCTGCCAACGATCGTAGCAAGTCGTGAGACAATCGGTTTGAGCGAACATTACGGTAAGTTTCGAGTACAACAGAACTTGATGTGCTTCTTTCAACCGCTAATGTAGTAAGTTAATGACGATCTTTGATCACGAAATAATGGCTTGATTACCACAGAGTTAGATAGAATTAACCGAACATAATGGCTGGTGCTGCACTGAAAAGATTAATGGCCGAATATAAACGTAAGAAGTTATCCTTTTGAGAAAACTAACTTCGGTTTTGTTGTAGCAACTAATGTGGCCTGAACCTCAAAATAGAACTGTGTTGCACACTTGTAAATTATGTTGAAATTTTTTGCTTTCAGAGTTGACGTTGAACCCCCCAGAGGGAATAATTGCAGGTGTGATACTGCGGTCGAGTTAAGAATTTAGCTTTATATAACTGTTGGGGTTTTTTTTTCTTGTGCGATAGTTTGAGACTGATTTCACTTTATTTAGGTCCGATCAATGAAGAAAATTTTTTCGAGTGGGAAGCACTGATCATGTAAGGTTAAGTACGGTACTCAGCCCAGAGTTAGAGGGCCTTTCATGAAAACCCAATGTTGAAGCTATATGAAGTCATACAACATGCCATGTTTGTATATCTATCCCAAGACCTACCCAATATGCCTTAACTTGCATAATGCACGATCGTGAATAAGGTAAAACGTACACAACTCTACATGACAACCAACAAACCAGAGTCTTAGCTACATTTTTATTTTGTGGAAGTTTTTTTTAAAGTCTGTGTAGAATTAGTAAGGCCACTGGTATAGAACTTTTCACTTGCTCTAAGGTGTGGCCTTTGGAAACTTCAGCATATAGGTGGTGTGCAACCAATCCCTTGAGATTCATAGGACAAAGACATTTTCACCATGTTGGATGAAATTATAATTGCAGATTAAGAAAAACCTTTGTTAAAGTTCATCCAACATGGCGGCCATGACGTAACGTGCACACCACCTATAGTATGCAGTGTCTTGCATTTGCAGGTTATTAAGGATAACATTTGTTAGTGTGTCATGGTTTTATTCAACCATCTGATGTGTCTCTGTTTCATTCAAATATACATAAATGTTATTATGGGGTATTGTAATGTTATTACATATCAACTCAGCTCATTTGCCAAGACAACATCCATTATATCAAGGACTAGATTTTTATATGTCAGGACTAAAGGAGTGAGAAAAAGAATGCAAAAATATGACATTGTAAGAGACATTATCACCACCAACAGAAATCAATGGAAGACAAACTTGTAACTAACACTATCAACTATACACCAGCATGCCTGGTATGTCTTCTACACTTGCCATCTCTTAATACACCAACTTATAAAAACCTCAAGAAAAAAAACTGTAGATACCCTTTCTTTTGAAGACCGTATGGTTCTTGGGGACAGTACAATAAGTGCACTTGGGTTGAAACTAACCCTAGTAGTGCTGCGTTGTTTACCCTATGTATAGCCCCGAGTGCTACATATCACTATGTTGTCAGCCCAGAATATTCTGGGAGCCACACTGTGTGGAGTTTGTGTATATCCCAGAATATTCTGGATATTCTGCTTCTGTTAAAGCTAAAATGGTGTGGTGTTTTATTATTTTTGTTATGGAGAACAAAATGTAAATAGTCATCTGCAAGCTTTCTCGAATTTTCTTTTCATGTTCTAAAGAACAGTTGAGCCTCAGTTATCAAGATTATTAGGTAGATGCAAAATAAGTGTAGATAATCATGAGTCTAATTAATTGAAACCACCAATATTAATGATAAAGTTATCTGAAAAAAAACTAGGACCATCCAATAAAGTTCAATAATCAAGGTCGACTGTAATAACTTATGTTAGTAAAACTTAAAGTTAACTTTTCTTATTTTTGATAATTTCAGGGGTCCTGAAGGAACACCATTTGAGGATGGTGTTTTTACAGCAAAAATTGTCTTTCCAAATGATTATCCTTTGAGTCCTCCAAAAATGAGATTTGTCTCAGAGATGTTTCATCCTAATGGTATCAGTATTTTTAGCAATTGTACTAAATACACAACTTAAATAAGACATAATAGAGGCCTTTAATTCCACATATTTTTCAGAATGTAACTACTTCAAGTTTTAATTCACTTTTTTTCCCTACATCATTTTTAAATTTCAAAGTATACCCAGATGGCAGAGTTTGTATATCAATATTACATGCTCCTGGTGATGACCCCATGGGATATGAAACCAGTGCTGAAAGATGGAGTCCAGTCCAGTCTGTTGAAAAAATCTTGCTGTCTGTTGTTAGTATGCTGGCAGGTAAGTCTTATTTTACAATGTATGAAGCTGTAGGTAGATGAGTGGTTCATTCACAAGTGACACTATGACTTAAGGGAATTTAGCAATTCAGTTCCCTCCCCTTTTGCCAGGGGAAGATTTCCGGATGGTTTTTACAAATGTTCCTGAGGCTAAGGGGACATTTGTAATACTGCAGTCATGAGGAAAAGTTTGGGAAGTCGGAGCTGCTAATCAAGAGCAAAGGTTCATGGTGCCTTGTACTTCCTTAACCAGCCTGTGCCTCAAAGAGAAAGGGTCTTTTGTCTTCTCATTTCCTGTAGCATTAAGCTGCTGATACACACTGCAATTTTTCCTTGTGCTGGCTACACAGTTTCATTGTGTCATGTCCCACAACAGTGGCAGCAATGATGTTGCCCAACAAAATAATGTTGCAGAAATTTCAAATGTTTGAACTTTTCTGTGCAATTCTTTGAAAATCACACACCTAAAATTGAATGTTGCAGTGTTTATCATCCCCATTTGCTTGCAATTTAATAATCCTATTCTGACTAACCAATTATCTGATTCTGGTGATCCAGTTATATTGTTAGATAGTTATCCCTTTACTTGTATCTTAAATGCTCTTAATATGATTGATGTTGCAACTTTTTGCTGAAACAAAAATCTGAAATTGCATTGCAATGTGTATTGGCAGCTTTATTCATGAGGAATTTAATTTTAGTACAAGACAAAGAGATTCTTTGTCACCTGAATTTTGCTTATGTTGTCTGGAAAATTTAGTGTGAACCAAAGGAAAATTTCTCTCTTTGTGAGCAATGCAACAAATTTGTGAGGCACTGGGTAACCACTTGTGACTGAAAATAACTCCATTTTCATTATGTAGAACCAAATGATGAAAGTGGTGCCAATGTTGATGCATCGGTAAATTTGATTGTTCTTCATTAGTACTTCATTACCATAATTGTAATGTTTTTAGATAACCAACACAAAATTTGTCAAGCTCATGATTTCAGAAAAATAATTTATGAACCCCACAATGGAATTGAACCCCTATCCTTCTGATGACTGGTGAGACACTCTAACCATTGAGCTACCAAGACTCAGATGGTGAGTGATTCCTGTCTAGAGCTCAGATCATGTGCTTGACAAATGTTTACTGGTCATCAGATATACTTGAAGGTCCCACATGAACAGCTTTGTGGTCAGTTTTCAGTGTTTGTTTTTAGTTAGTGAAGACATCAATTTTGTACCAGCATTTTTAAACTTCATTTTTCTTCTGAAAAAATCTTCCACAGTCAAATACTTCATCATTCAGTCTACCATATATTTTTGTTTTGTAGAAAATGTGGAGAGAAAACAGGGAGAAATTCAATGAAATTGCCAAGAATATAGTCAAAAATAGTTTAGGATTGTAATGCGCTGACTTGCTGGTACATGTACCAGCTCACAAAAACATTGAATTGCAAGCAAGCGCCTGGTAAAGTCATCCAGCACACCCGTGGTTTCACTTGCAGGGGTCAAATTTCACTTTTTGTATTCAAAACTGGTAATTGCCTATGTTGGTCCTTCAACCCAAGGCCATTTTTTTTCCACTCACTCACATGTACAGTACTGTAAACATGTTTTGAACATTACTTAAGCAAAAATCCAAAACTTTATTGTAAAATACATACTATTGCAAATAAATTAACATAACACTTGTGGTACACTTAACCATATTTAACTATATAATTGCATTGTCATTAATCACTGTCAGTTTATTTATTAGCTAATATTTTGTCATGTAAAGTGTGGAAGCATTTACCAGCTATTAAAAAAGAAATTGCTAATATATGAATGGCAGTTAAACCTGCAGCCAAAAATGACCTGTGGTTACCTTACAACTAGCAGCCATTTTTGATTCACCCTCAGCCATGGCCTTGGTGGGATTTGACCCTTGACTTGCTTGGCAAATAAAAGAAAGTACAACATTGCATTCCCATTTTCACCATAGAATGCATGAAACATGATGATGGAACAAACCCAAAGCAGATTTCAAAGGTAAAGATAAACAGAGAGCATCTTTAATAATTTATTTTCCAGACCAATATTTATTCTGACTAAAAATAGTGCTATTACAATTTCATTCATGCAAACTTAATACATACAGTGTATTACCCTATCTGCCATAAAATACCACATGTTATCAGAACACTGGAGCAGTAAATTCTCATTTGTGAAACAAAGTCGGCAGCACATGTCCTTCTAAAAAGTCTTCGCACAGTAAAAGATTACACTTTGTCAAATCTCAAACAATTTGTGTCAACTGACACAAACTCAATATTGCCATTTTGCAATTCAACAAAAGCAAGGGGGT
>JBAHVQ010000013.1:888749-905467 GCA_036872915.1 Nanipora kamurai
TGGTTTGCCTCTCTGTACCTACGAAGTTGATATCTAATTAAGGCTCCTGCAAGTTAGGCTTCACTTTCGTTGCCTCTCTTCTCGCGATCGATACTTGGTACGTCACGCATCCTCTAATGTGGAATGGGTCTCGGTTAGGCAGCAGCAACAACGTAGGATTTCGTGTAAGCCTGCAAGGAATTCCTATTCAATTTTAAAAAATCTCTATTTATAATTCTTCATGCAATCAGTTCACGCGATTAATCTCAGGTCATTGTATTTACAAGATGGTAATTGTAGTACCGCAAATAAATTTGAAATATCATTCCTTTTTCTTACTTCCAGTCGTCAACACGTTCATCTGGACAGAGGCTACTAACCCTGAGGTCAATAATAGGATTATCTAGGGCATTAATATCAATACTAATGTAGAGTTCTACTCTACTCAGAATGGATCCAAAGGAAATGTTCCCAGCCGTTTTCTTAGCTGTTTCGACATTTTACTAGCACTAGCGTTAATATTACCGATGTTCTGCAGTTCTAGTGGATGCTCTAAGTGGAAAACGAGCTGGTTGGGAGAGGGGAATTCTCACCAAACTGCAAAAACATCGGACGGGGGTTGTAGGCATGCTTCGAGTTTCTACGCATAGTAGCAAGGCGAGACCAGAAGATCGGTGAATATTAGAAGTTGATCTTCACTAAACTGCTGCTTATGTGATGTCCAGTTGTCATGGTGAGTTCTGCGAAACTCTGACAAGACTTTCTTTACCGTTGCCTGAAAAGGAAAGAAACCCAGTCCAGTTTTTCCAGCACCAGTGTTCACGAAAAACACAGAATATTCTACTCTTGGAACAAAAAAACACCACAAAGACGAAAAACGGATAACCTTTCTCGAGTAACAATGATGAAAACCATGGTATTCGCTCCATCTTTTAATGAGACAGATGTCGATTGAAAGTTATCATAATCATACCTGAATGGGATTGGGGTCGTGCAAATGCTCTCCCAGTTCCACTAACATCTGCGGCATCCAGTCGGGTACATCGTAAGGAAATGCCTGAATGCAGCCTGATAACCCAAGAACACCTGCGTGTCGGCGTACAAATGGGGAGAAAATACCTGGAAATCAAAGATGAAAGAGACGTTAGAAGGTGAGATACGGACTGACAAACCAACGATCAAGCAAGTAAGCGAACAAACTGCAAACAAACAAACGAGCAGCAATGACGGATGACAAAGCAACGAACAGCAGCAAGAGATAACTAAAAAAAGAAACAATTTCCACTCTATACACAACAACTTCAGTAACGGAAAAAGGGTAGTGAAAAAATAATGAAAATAATCCGCAAGAAAGAACATTACCTGATTCATCATCCTTGGTTTCATTATCCCTTATCCTTTTCTTGGGTAGTTTGGTCGCTGCTAAATCAGAGAACTTTTCCTAAAATTTAATGAAAAACAAGTTGTACTGCCTCTTCCATCCTAATTTCTATCAAACCTTCAAGTTTCCTTGTTATGTAGCTCACAACGGTTGAGACAACTTACATGTAAGGTACTAAAAAGGCTGGAAATTAAGAGAACATAATAGAAATAGACAGGGGGTGGAGGTACCCTTCTACTGATAGCCCATGACAGTCATCATCATTATCTACCAGCATTCTGATTGGCCCATGGCAACCTGGAACACTTATTTTCAAGTTAAGATTCTTAGCAAGATGTACCCTTTGTTCCTGTAACTAAGAATATTAATCTATGCACCAATGACGGTCCGGGGGTTGGAGCAATTTTTGGTGACAATAGTTCGGCGTCCACCGTGAGAATACAGCCATGGTAAAGACTGTTCAACACCATGTTATTGCTTACTTGTAAATTTTTATCCACTTTAAAGAAGCCGTAGTGAATCAGGCCACTGAGAGTCTGACTTGCTGCCTCGCGAACCTTTAAACGAGATTTTGAGAATTAAAAAAGTTTGAGAATGGTAACGTATAGGTTTTGTTCAGACGGACAACATTTCAATAGTTTCCTTTCAAAACGTGATGTTTCTTTTCTTTTTTTTCACATTCAAAGCAGCTCCCCTAACCAACGTTCGGTTTAGAAACAATAACACCTTACCTCAAGTTGCTTGTCACTGAGTAAGTTTAGTACTATTGTTTGAATATCGGTAACGTGATCCGAGCCAGCGATTACCATGAAGAAATTACCGCATACCAAGCCCTGATACAAAGAATAGGAAGTTTAAAACTTTTAAGAAAAAGATGGCCGGAGACTGGATCCGTACAGATATGTCCTCGGGCAAATATTTCATTCATACAAATAGCCTGTTTGGAACATTGCCCTCGCATACATACAGGTACACATAATACACGTAAGGTACACACAGGTACATGTAAGGTACACACAGGTACACAAAAGGTACATATAAGGTACAAACAAGTACATGTAAGGTACACGTTGCAACACAAATCAACGAAAACTTCATTGACGAACGTTGTTCCTCACCTGAAGAAATGTGAGAATACTTTTTCTTGAATGCCAGGATGGACTTTCAGCAATCTTTGAGAAAAGAAAACTTCCAGTTAATTTTTGTGAATGTATAATATCAAAAGAATAAACGAAAAAGTTGGAGTTCGTGTCGGTGAATTTTCCTCAAACAGTAACGTTCTTCGCTTGGAAAATTTACGGAACATATACAGCGGAAAATACTTGCCATCTTAATTGTGCGAACTGCTCGAGAAAGAGCTTCTGGAGATAGCAGGCAGTAGGAAAGATGAGATAAAACCTTTGAAAGAAGGAAGAACAAAGCTTAGTAATTTCACGCAAAAACACTCCCACAGCCAGTAACACCTCATCCATCTCATCATTGTAAACACAGGATTCACTGCAGCACCAAAAACACTTGTAAAACAAACCATTGAACATAAATCTTGTAGCTCTTGATCATCTTCCTGGGACTCCAGGGGTACAATCTGAATGAAGAAACGCGCTTGTTTAATTTCTCTTGAGTAATCACAAATGTGACGTATTTTGGAAACATGGGCGCTCACTTAGTACATACCACAGGAAGTAACTCGAATAATTCACACGGACACGATTCAAGACTTCTTGCAGAATTAGACCAAAGCCAGTTCAGAACTAGGTATAAAAAGTAGTTATAGAAATGCAAACATTTCATACATTGTAAAAAATTGGGAGATTATAATAAACACAGCCCAACAATACCGATAGTGATTGTTAAGGTTGAGAATGTGTATGCTCTTAAGCTTAAAAAGGTAGAAAACTCTTTTCAGATAAAAACGTGTTTATTTAGAAGATAGCTACTTCCAAACAAATATCAACGTGGTAAACGCAGAGGCTTTACAATGATAGTTAACTTCATTACTCACCTGTCTTGCTCAGCTTAATTGCACTTTTTCTTTTGTCGTCCACATCCAGTGAATGACGAGCAACCGACGTCTTCAAAGACACCATATTAATGTCGTTGCTTAAGTCAATACATTCCAGATCCACTACTATTTTGTCTTCAGTAACTTCCAGGCTGGGTTCAACAGCATGTTTGTCTTCGAGTATATCGACGTCTTTGAGCTCGGACAACTGGGGCAGGGCTGTTCTAATGAAGTCGACAACGCGAGGAGATCTTGACGGTGTTCCACGTGCCAGTTTGATGTCGCACATAAGAATATTGCAGGTCACGCTACAAAATGACAAATTGTAAGGCAGCAAAATTCCTTTGAATTACAAACACAAAAACGAGGCGAGTGAGGTTAATTTATACGCTCACAAAAGAATATCTTAAACAGCCAACATTATGAATTCGGTTTATAGACCACTTTCAGATCTCCTATAATACAGTTTGTTTGGGGGTTCTGTGCATTAAAACAAAGGAGTTCCAGCTCATCGGAGCACAGCGGGTGATCCAACGAACTGGAAATCCTTCAAAACGAATTGTATTATGGGAAATGTGAAAGTGGTCAATAGTATTACTAATAAGAATATTTCAATTTGTCGCTGAACAAAAAGCACTTATCCCTTCGATTTACCTTCCCAAGCGGTCACGGACGTTTTTGTAGGAGTGCCCAAGTTTTGGTTCAATGTACTTCAGTAGGTCGTGAAGTAACTCTGCAACTCTCCATTCTTGCTGAGCGAGTGCTCCTTGTAGAACATACAGACGGCTGGAAATGGAAGACGAAAATTGGAATTATTCAGAACTAGGTCGACAAAGACTACTAAGTAACGTGAACAGTTTCCGGAAGGGTGTAAGATAAACGGGAGTGGGCAAAGAGAGGTCGGTTTGGTGGAACAGTGAGGGGTGAAAAGGTAGGCGGTGGTGAGAAAAGAAGGGAAAAAAGTGGAGGGAAGGGAAGAAATAGGTAGGAGGAACAAGTGCTAACAAATGAGAATACAGAAAGACGGAACGTGAACGAATAAAAGGCAAACACTTGAAAAACAACAAGAGGATAACCTCACCTGCTGTCTGCGAAAGCTCCTCCATTTCCACTCAAGGGGTCGTCCATCAGTAAATTCAACAGACGATGGATTCGACGAGGATCTCGACTCTCCTGGAAAATGTTTAGGGCATAAACAAAGAAATTAAGAAAAAAATCCTACTTTAACTTATTTTCTAACGCCCTTCTTCCCCATATTGGCCGATATAGATAATTTAATGTGGATTACATGACTTGTCAAGACTGCAGTTAGCAGTACACATGTCAACTACGAACCAGAACAAATAGTAACCTTCGCTCTTCCATCTGAGTCCATGTAGCTCAATGGTTCGAGCATCTCTCCATCGATCAGAAGGTTACGGGTTCGATTCCTGTCAGGGCTCGGACAACTTTTCTGACTTAACAAGCTTGAGGAGCATGCGCAATTTCGTGCCCTTCATAAGTGGTTTTCAGAATAAGGATAACAGATGCTCTTTGAAAATAGGGAGTTGCAGGAAGCTGCACCGCCGACGTCGGTAAGCAGGGTATTTTAATTCTTTGGGTCGTGTAGCAAACCACACTTGGTAAACCTAGCACGTCAGTTTTCTTTGTGCTAAACTCTTCCAAGCACTTTCAGCTAGTCGACTAACGTTTTCCGTTAAATACAGCCCAAGGTTCACGCGGTCATAAAAGCCAGCGACGTCGTGAAGACATGCGAATGCTCTTCGTCATGTTTTGGGTGGAGCCAGGCCGACAAGAGAAATACTCAAGTGCCCCAAATTATTCATTTCTTTTGTTGTGGAACAGAAAATCTTATTGGAAGACCACGCCGCCCTTGACGGACGTGTCGTGTTTTCTTAAACTCCCTGATGTGTTTTACAAACTGACCTCAATCGATCTTAAAGAACGTTTTTCGTAAGTTCTTACCGCTGCAGTAGCCATGCACGTTCCCCAGTCACGTATCGTCTCCACGGTGATGTTATCAAGACCTTTCTTAATGACAGGAATGATGAAATCCCACAAACGTTCCACCTTAGACAAAGAAAATGTTCATTATTAGCTCGAGTGGGGGGATTTTTCAGATAAATTTGTCGATTATGTGACATTTTAAATCGGACACACCTTTGAATATGTCCAGTGCTTGGAGCCACGTATCAGTCCAGCCGTAATTTCTGCCACACATCTTTGGTTGCTTTCCTATAAAATATTTTAACAATCCTCGATCAAAGATTGAATCTCTGTGACAAAATGTAAACTTGTGTTTTACCACAGATGGTACTTAGTTTTTTTAAAAACATGTATTAGTTCAATTTTACCAGAGTTTATCGTCAACTTTCTCCTGGCATAAGACATGACCGACGTTTGTACGCTAACTAGTAGAAAAGGTTCTTTCCGTGGGACAATTTTCAGTAGCCACTCAGATTTAAATAAAAAGTCGGGTTCGACTTTTCAAGTCCATATTGCCCCAAGGCAAATTTTTCGCGGGCAATATATAAAAACTTTGCGTACCTGAGCATCGCCAGCAAGTTTCTCCAGATGAGGTTTGAACAGATGCAAAAACGAGTCGCCAAAATTACGAAATAAACCCTGTAAAATAACAACCAGTAAGAGACGGAATCTTCTGTACATTTTCTAGTCTAGTTTAGTTTGGCGAAATGGAAGGTTGATATTTTATATGTCTAGATATTGATTTAAAAAAAAATCATAAAAACCAAAGAAGAAGAAAACGCTAAAAAACCTTAATGAACTGTGCTGTGCGGACAAAAAGCTCTGAAGGGAGAATTACGTCACCACTACCAAATACAACGACGACAACGACAACAACAACAACAACTACAACAGCAAAAGCAACAGCAACACCAATAACAACATCAACAACAGAAACTACCGCAACATCACTATCACGCCACCACCATTTCTACCACCCAGGTCCACCACCCACAACCACTACCATCACTGTCTCCACAATCATTACTACCATTACCCCGTCAACATTACTACCTTACCGCAGTGGCCACAGGACAGCCACTACCACCACCACTACCAACACCACAACCAACATCACCACCACCACCACCACTACTATCACCACCGCCACTACCACCACCACAAACACCACCACCACTACCAACACCACAACCAACATCACCACCACCACCACTACTATCATCACCGCCACTACCACCACCACTACCACCATTACCACCACCACAAACACCACCACCACCACTACCACCATCACCAGCACCAGCACTACCACCACAACCATTAGCGAAGCCACAAACACCAGCAACACCACCTATCATTCCACTAGAGATGCGCGTAACATTTGCGTCGATAATTCTTTCGCTTCATTTTCTTGACCACATGTAAAAAGTAACATACCTTAAAAAGTACAAATCTTTGGACGTTAAATTTATCCTTTCCTTTTCTATCTTCCAGTGATAAATACGAAATTAATTTGTCCACAAACTCTTTATCTGAAAATGCGTCGAAAATTTCACGCTCTCCCTAAAATAGGGCAGGAGATAGAAAATTAAGGTTTCAATGGTAACAAGGTTCGGTCAAAACGCAAAATATTAATGGCGACAGCTGTACAGGACAAATTACAAAGTATAAAATAAAATCCTATACGAAAGCCATTGCCAGCCGACAATTTGAAAAAATATAAGACAAAGCATAACCCAAAAATAAACATCTTGTGAAGAACTCAAGATATGAGCTTAAAAAACAAGATAAGAGTGTAGTGATAATATTTTGACTTTATTGCAAAGCCTTCGTCAGATCACTAAACTTTTGTCTTGTTTTTAAGCTCATATCTTGAGTTATTCACAAGATGTTTATTTTCGGCTTAGGTTTTGTCTTATAAATCCTGTACAACATAAAGAATAAAGAAATGCTTCAAAAACCGATTAAATAATCGATGTAATAAGAAACATGTACAAGACAACGAAATCAGAAATAAGCCGATTTCGATGGGCATGTCAAAGGCAATCAAAATTAGTGAAGCTTTGAGCAGTTCGTGACCAATTTCCTGGTCAACTGGCTCCACCCGAGTGCGAGAACACAAATTAAATTACAATTCCTTTGAGTCTACCTCGTTCAGTTCTTCCCTTCTCCGATCCAGAGGCGGCTGTTGATTGTAAGGCGCGTATGTTAACAGTTTTCTAAATTACAAAATTAACCAAATAAGCACGGCTAAACGTCAATTCGTTCGTAGGAAAAGTTCTTAGAAATAATTCTTGACTTACTTTGGCCAGGCGTAGTATCCCCAGTGGGTTTTGTCGACAAACTGACATTTATTCCACTCTTCCTCAGATTTGGGTAGATTTTCTTTTACGTAGTGTAACCTAAAAATACAAATATAGTTCACTCACAGTGAGTACGTTAGGTTGACAGCAGACTACAAAAATTTAGTACCTTACAGCAAAGAACATATCCATATAAGCTAGGACACCAAACCACCCCATATCACGCCATAACATACCACACCACGCCCTACTACGCCACACCTCATCACACCAGATCATACAACATCACTGAATGCCATCTCCACTCCACCACCCGACAACAGGCCAGACCTCACCACACTCCATTATACTATAACTTGCTATACCCTAACATATCATTAACTATGATATATTTCAGTGCGTCTTACCATAATTTAATATACGATTCGGCATCTTACCACCCAGCACCATACCACATTCCATGCCGTACAAAACTATCCTAACTACTTATCACCACCCTTCATCATGCCATACCACAGCTAGCATACTTTATCATAGTGTATTGTATATCACGCCACATTATACCATATCATATCTGAAGCTATGCCATGTCATGCTTGTCACGGAGTTTACCGACTATTCCACATCATACCATCATGCCACACAACACCATAACACACAATATTACGCCATACTATATACCGTACCAATAGTTGTCCGGTCTATCGCCAGCTCGAATCACACCGTTCTCTGACCTTCTCACGCCAGCTAAAAAAAAACATGTAGTTTATATTACTTTATATCACGATCTAGCTTACATTGGTCATTTTATATCACCAGTCCGTGGATTTACTATCTACCCATGATGCTACGCAAGCGTGACTGACATTTTCGGATGAATAATCATCAACAACAAGTAATTACAGTAGTAATGACCGGATAAGACGAATAACGTGGATCTAAGTCACGTTATGTACATCAAGGAGAACGAAGTTTATATGTGCGAGGGTAAGCACACCCGCTGCACCGTACCTTCAGTATATGGGTCAATTAGAACTTTCACATGAGTACGTTTCTGTAACTTTAGAATAGCTCCCATCGAAGTAATGGCCACCTGTGCAAGCGTAAACAACGAAACAAAGTGAGGTTCAATTCCTACAATGTATAAGCCAAATGAAATTTAAGCCGTACAAGAAACCTTGAATTATATTCGAATTAAACTGAATTGAAAATGCAATGGATGAAGGCAAGTTCAGCTCAATTCAAATAGGTCGTAGTATTTTTATTAGCCGTTTTTTTTTGTTTACCCCAGTTACAGAGAAATCATGAAATCAGCAACTACTACTATCTTTGAACATTCTTTTTGGTGAGGAGGGGGTCAGAGAATTTCTAGGCTTAAGAAATTCGCTTTCACATTTAAAGGTGGTCATTGAACTATTTTACGCACGGGTTTGATTCCCTTCTAAGGCTTAGAAAAAGTTATTTCCCGATTAAGATAAAACAAAAGGGACATATTTAAATGTATCTCTCCTCTAAGCAAGCAAATTTCCTCCAATATTTCAGACAAATGAGCATTTCCAGCAAAGTTCCATTACACGCGACGAACCTTTCTGATTGCGAGAAAGTCGTGGATTAAGTTCTTCGTGACAAGTTTGACAAGACAAGGTGGAGGGCTGACATCGCAACGAACGAGAAGGGCCAGAAGTCTGGTACAGATCTGGGAAAAACGCCATCGTCTATAAGTCGAGGGAAATGGAGATAAAAATAGAGTAATGATTAAACAGGGATATTAATGTAGAATACTGTGTACGCAGAAAAACGAAAAATAAAAAACGTAAAAGCCTATCAACAGGCAATAACTTTCTGCTCAGTATCGTTTACTTGCTATGTTTAGTAAACTACTCGGACTAATGATGTTGAGACTACCTCATTATACCACGGTGGCTGGTACTAAATAACCAGCGATTATTAGAGGTAAAGTTTGTTTCGTTTAGATTTAATGCTAGTCCAATTTTAAGTAAAATGTAAGGTGCCAACAAGTTACGCATAAACGACCAAGCTTTCGGACAGAACTTCCATAGTCATTGATATGTAAGCTACTTGTACTTTATATTTCGGTTCACATTGGAATTGCACTGAAGCTGGAAGAAACAACTGTACCTAGGGAGATAATCCTTCGAATAACACCGACTTTAACTGAGCAGGAAAAGATTTCATGAAATATATAAACTTACAAGTCATTACTGTTCACCATGGAAACCAACTTTTCTACCAGCGAATGGTAATGTCTAGAAATGAAAAATAACTAGCTCGTTCAGAACTACGAATTGCGCATGCTCCTCAAGCTTATAAACTCAGAAAAGTTTCTGAGCCCGTGGTAGGTTACGATTTATGAGCCTCAAACGGTAATCGAACCCCTAACCTTTTGATATGACGAACCTGCACCTTAGCTCACCATCTGCGCTTCGGTAGCTCAATGGTTAGAGCGTCTCCCGATCATCAAAAGGTCGCGGGTTCGATTTCCGTAACAAATCTCCACATAATGACAACGCAGCATCTCTGGAAGTGACAAGAAAAGAGATTATGAACCGAAAAGCATCTGATTTAGAAAAATATCGTAGTTTTCCAGCAAGTGCACGTCACTGAAGTTCATCTTCTCACCGTAGATTAGTTTCGTTATTGTCTATTAACGTCTTTTCTCCATGGTTCATTTCCTCTTGAGATGGTACAATTGACTCACGGCAACTTGAGTGTAAAGCTGAAGAATCGACCGTCCTCAGTACTGAGAAGGCTGATTCAATGGAACCGTCAGACACCTGAAGCAGGCGAAAAAAAAAAGTAGTACATGTAAATTTCGTTGATCGAATGTAAATACAATGATTCTTCGTAAATATATAATATAGCCCTGTGATATCGAAATTTGTTTATGTAGGGTAATTAGCTTATGTTGAATGACAAGCTTTTTAAAGTAGTTATGTGACTTTTTTGTCATGAATGGCTGTTATTTCACGTACATCTTTCAACTGTAGATGCATGACGTACCAGCCGAATGACGATGCTAATCATGATATTCATAATTATAAGTACTGTGGCAGTAACGGAGTTTGAGCAAACCATTCGACAACGTATTCATACAATAGAATTTTTCGTTCAAAACAAAGGGAGTGAATAATTAGTAGTTTTAAGATTATTTCCAACGCCGTCGTAGTGTTACAAAGTGTGCCATTCGGAACATTTCAACGGTTTTATGACTACGCTAGCAAGCAGTACATAGAACGTTTCGGTCGTTCAAATGTTAATCACCTGATCAGAGGTGGTTAGAAGAGTTTCAGAGGTATAAAACCACACTCACAATTTGTTAAAACGACAATGATATGCTGTTCTATTGAAATGTTTAAAATTAATCTACTCTGTGAAATGCCGTCGCCACACTAGCTTACTTAGCTCGTTTCTGTCCGTATAGGTCCTCAGTGACCTATGGAGATTTTAATATTTAACTCTGGCTAACGCCAGGCGATTTTACTCGTCAAGGGGAAACTCGTCGGACAGGAAAGAATTAACCAGGGTTTAAAATATATCTCCTTAACTCCTTTCTGTCCGTATTGACCTATGGAGACTTTAGTATTTAACTTTGGCTAAGGCCAGACGATTTTACTCGTCAAGGGGAAAGTCCTCGGCCAAGAAAGGGTTAACCCCCCTAGTGGCAGCAGCAATGACTGTGGTAGTAGCATTAGAAGAAGCAGTAACAGTGGAATTGGTGGTGGTAATGGCCAGTCACAGTCACAATTACATTCACGCATTACTAACAAAAAAAAACCGAAAACGATTTATGTAATAATTCCATTATCGGTGAATAACAACGACAGCAACATCAACAACAACGACAAGAAGCACAAGGGCAAAAAAAGGAACCCAAAACACATACGGTTCGCGTAAGTGCCACAGCATCATATTTACGGTTAATTTTCTCAGCGATGTCATTGATAAGAGCAATGATCGATGGCTTTTCGGAATGCTCTGCCTGCGAAAGGACGGATAAAGAACATTTTTAAGTAAACAAATTAAGAGAACGTGAATGGACCAAAGTCACAGGTGTAAAAGTACAAGAAAAGGCCCTCAATTGGCAGTGATCTATCCTTACCTGAGCAACAGCCAACCAAACCTTTTCAATTATTTCCCAATAATGCGTCATAAGGTAAAGAACTCTGGTGTTTAACAGGACGTGCAATGCTCCCTGTTACAAAAGAAACATGGCATATGGTAGACGAGTTCACGTGCTACGTTAAACTAGCCGAACTACCCAGTAAAATTTGTTAACCCGCACAAGCCGGAAAAAGTGTGAAAGAAAAATTTTTCGATGAATGAAACCAGGTGTTGGAGTAACTCACCTTAAATTCTTCATGTGAGACATTAGGATCTGGCTTTAGTTTAGCAACAATTGGTTCGATGAGGCCACGGGCTGAATAAACGAACGTCTCAAAGCAGGAAGAAAGTACTTTCTGAGCCTTGACTCGAACCTGCGAAATTAGTCAATGTCATGAGGTTTTATTCGTTTGTCAGATTTATATCACTCATTTGTTAATTGAGAAACTTGGATCTCATAAAGCAGGAAACAACCTCCGAAAACAAGCATCTTGAGACCATAACCAGCCGATTATTTCAAGAAGTATGAAACAAAACACAACCCGAAAACTAACATCTTGCAAAATCTAAGGACTAAAATTCGAGAAAAAAACCAAGATATATTACCGTTACTTATTAGAAAGTTTAAAAAAACTAAATTCAGCCATGTAATACACGATTCAACGAATTGCGATGATTTCGTCAAGAACGTTGGTTGCAAATACCGTGAATTGTCACCATGCAAGTCTGCAGCTTATGTATCTGTGCGTTGCGAATCAACTCGCCGACTTCAACAGCCAACCTTAGTATATTTACCTCTGTATAAACACTACTGTGCGTTGCGAATCAACTCGCCGACTTCAACAGCCAACCTTAGTATACTTACCTCTGTATAAACACTGGTCGAAAGTGAAAACAGATCGGTTATCAGCAACTTCTGCAACGCTGTCATCTGGCATGTTCGATCATCGAGAACACGCATCTAGTAATGAAACACAGATTTATCAATTTCGTGGACTTTTCTGAAAAAGAAAAAACAACTCTCGGAACACATCGACATGATAAACCTGTAGTTGTTTCAAGTTTATCGTTCCTCGAACCGGGATATGTTTTTACTTTCGCAACGTTTCAGAAGATGATTCTCCACTCAGACCATGCCTGCCGATAGAAGAAGTATCTCTCTAAACGCTACGAATTTAAACTTAACCTGAAACAATTATATGGACACTGAGTCGACAAGAAACCTTCCACTTTATAGACCTACTTCATGTTGCAGTTGAATTCTCTCTATAAGAAGGGCTCTGATGTGTTTCTTCTTGTGACACAGCTACGGAATGAAGGATACATTGAAGTAGTTACCACGTGAACTTTTAAATAAATTAACGAACGAACACACAAACAGAACTGAAGACCAAGACGGCCGAAATAGTAAAACAAAATACCAAGATAAGTTGTTAAAAGTCTGGGGCAGATTGCACGAAGCCCAAATACCTTATCCGATTAATTATTGATTCTAATTAGCAACTGAATTAAATCTAAAAAATCCAACGAATAAGAATAGGCCTACTTTATCCTCCATAGCTTTCTTGACAGCATTAGCGCTTCTCCATCTAAAATAAACAAGAAAAATCCGACGACAATTAAGCTTTCTTATCGCAAAATAATAGATTAACACCGTCCTACTGCATACCTCATATCAAATTCTACTCTTGCAACGCCAAACTGCAACAGAATTGCTTTATAGATCTGAAGTGAAGAGCAAGATAACATGTATTAGATGAAAATCGCGAGCGAAAATAATTGAAGACCAAATTGAGCCACTGATAATGGCCGACTACACATTTTACAACGGCAAATATCTTTCCCTGATGAAACTTCGCGATTTTCTTGAAGCCTTTTCTGAGGATCCAATGCGAATCTATTGAAGACGTCTGCGACCCTAAGGAGGGCCTTGCAATCATCTCGAGTTTCCCGCGCGACACTGTATAGGACCCCTCCGCCACTCTGTTGAGAATTCCCAGAGGTTCTGCCGCGGATTTCCCGCAATTCTACTGAAGATCCCCCGCGACTCAGTTGTAGATACGTATGCATCCACCTACCTTAATTATCGTGAATAATGTTTTTGTATCATCCTCGCAGTTCGATAGAACATAAACTATAAATAAATTAAGGAAAAGGGTTTATTTATTAATACTCAGGAGTAGAATAATACAGAAGATCTGGGCGGATAAAAAAGAGCTGTGAATTCAGAAATTTTTTAATCCATGAGCTTAGAAAAATCTCTTACCCAACAAGTCATGTACTTTTTGGGCAATATTGTCGCGAGTGTTATCGCCAAGAGATATGTCTGTGAATGAAAAAATACTTGTCAGTAATAGTTAAATACATAAATATATAAACAAATCAATTTTTAAGTGAATAAATATATAAATAAATAAAAAGAAATACAAACAGGTATTCATTCTTACCTGGTCCCGACTTCACTGTGTTTTTTATTCGTTCACAACTCACGAGAGTTTTAATTCCGCTGTAGTTGGAAAGAAAGGAATATAAGTAATTGGCCTGCAAAGACCAAAAGACTTAGAAATAATATATATAAGACCCTACCAATCAAGCAAGTCCTGTAGTTATTGGCAAATAACCCGAAAAACACAATGAAGCAAACACAAATTCAGAAATATTATAATAGAGACTTTCCTCGAATACTCACATATCCTCAAGTGTTGGTCCTTCGAAGTTGGGCAAAAGACCACAAGAACCTTGAAGAATGTGATGTACCAGATCGACACTGTGCTGTAATTCATCTCTGTGAAAAAAGAAAATAAAATTTCAGGTCTTTGATCCCACCAAACAGGAGAGTTCTTAATGAGAGTGGTTTCAAAAACTGTCCCTAAATGTCGCTACATGACCGTCCCGGATGTTAGTACAACCCAGCAACATCATGTACCAGCTGAACTGAAAGTTATCACTCAGAGGTCGACTGTACGATTTCCGGATAACTTATCATGAGGATCGGACATGAAGAGTAAAGTGCGCTACCGATACTCGGAATGACAAAAATTAACTTTTACCCCGTAAATCTTCGCAATTTAGGTATTAAAATTCAAGTTTGCCCGTTCAAAGCACGGATGTAGTTTGTTCGCTCGGTAGGAACACTGTTCACTCAGTAAAGACTTATCTGTACTGCAGGACAAGGCATTTGGGCTTCAAACAACCAGTCCAAAGTAAGATGCCATTCAAACATTGAGTTATCAACCTCAGCAATTTTAGAAAGCGCCAAGATGTTTTCTCAAACATGGATCGGCTGTCAAAGTGAGAGGTTCTATTACGCCAAGCCAAATTGCAGTCTATCCACTTATAATATGAAGTCAGCTTTGTTTAAATCTTACCGTGTCATGGTCTTTCCCTCGGTCAACTTCGTTAGCTGGTCAAGAACAGGCAGTAGAAAAGAGTCTAAAAGTTCTTTAGCAAAAACCTTTTCCTCCATAGACGAAATGTGCCACTGTATCCCTAAATCTTCCACGTCGCTTGACTTCCCCCAGTCCTAAACAAATGGTAAATTAGCCAACTATACTGTCATAGCTGATTTGCTGTTACTTTGATCAAGTACCTTAATAAAGAGATGTTCTTCAGGAGGAAGGCCAAAGTTCACTGGAGAACTTTTCCATTCTAATGGATAAAGCAACACCAAAGATGGAATGAGGTGATGTAAAACCTAAAAAACAAACAAATATGGAAAGACCGCACCATACAGGTATTGTCATTCTCTGGTTTCCTGACGATGGAAGTTACTGTTGCCCACGATCCAGGATCTTCAAACTTTTACATTTTGAAAAGAGAAATTAGCTGTACGGAGATCCTTACCTTTGCAGCAAAGTGGAACGCCTTCTTACACTTCAGGTGGACGGTGGAGTTAAGAATATCAACTAAATCAGTCTTATACGATAATAGTTCCACTCCATTGCAGCGAACAATCTGGTGTAAAGATAAAGAATCAACCTTAGAAAACATTTAAACTTAACCACAAAACAACAGCCAGCCATCGTTGACCCAACTTAACATCTGGGAATATTTGGCATTTACACTCGGTAGCATGAAATGATATTACATTCGATGAAGGAAATTTTCGAGTGCCAGAATGATAGTTTTATTCTATATATAAAACTGAATTCGTGACCATGCTCTGGGAAACGGCCTTTGTAGCTCAGCTGGCAGAACAGTGCGCTAGATTCGAAGGGTCACCGCTTCGATTCCAAGCCAGAGGTACTAGAGTTGCGATTTTTCACAATTTTCTACACCTAAGTTCCGGCAGTTTCCCAATCCTTTTGGTGTTCCACTAGTCGTTCAAAACTGCCCACACAGCACTTTACTTTTATATGAATTTTTTTCAAACGAAACAAAACGAAATAAATCGAATTGTTGAATAGAATAAAACTGTATTGTGAATTAAGTAATTAGCAAACCACCTTGGAGCCACGTTTTCAAATTGTCCACACAACCTACCTCAGAGAGCAATTGAAGACACCAAACGAGTTCTTCGTCAACGTCTTCTTCTTCTTGGATACCTTCCACTACAGAAGATTAAATGCAATAGTAAAATAAAGTAATAAATAATTTATAAACAAAAAAAAAAGAAAACAAACAAAAAAAGAAATGGCATCGAATTAGTAAATGTACATCAGATACAGAAACGTGCTAATTCATGGTGTGTACCTCCAAAATAGTCGTCAAGCATGGTAATTCAGATACATCCGATTCGCACGTGAACTGCATGGGATTAACGACGACTCAACTCGTACAAGCCGTACATTTCGGTGCTCATCTTGTATTTATTACTTCACTCACGGTAGCATCAAATAACGGAGCACCTGGTACGGCTATTCTCAGTATAGTGGACATTCGTCAAGCTCGTTCTCTCAGAAAAACGATTTCTGAGCCCTAGACGGGAATCGAACCCGCAACCTTC
>JBAHVQ010000013.1:906975-919005 GCA_036872915.1 Nanipora kamurai
CAGAAGGTTGCGGGTTCGATTCCCGTCTAGGGCTCAGAAATCGTTTTTTCTGAGAGAACGAGCTTGACGAACGTCCACTGGTCGTCTGAGATTTACCAAGCTCTCACATGAACCGAGTTCGTGTTCGACATTAATGCTCCTTTTTAGGTACGTTTTACTGTGGTATAAAAAAAGTTCGTGTTACTCTTTCGTGTTACTTGTTTGTTTTTAAAAAAGTTCGTGTTACTTGTTCGTTTTACTGTGGTATAAACAAAGTTCGTGTTCGACATTAAGTATTCTCAGTATATTGCTCCTTTTTAGGTGCGTTTTATTGTGGCATAAACGAGCTTGTAAAGTAGTACATGTTCTGAAGCAATACACACCAGATGTAATGTTCTTGATAACCGAGTGGATGTATGGGATAAAGAGCTTCAATGTGGACTTGGCATCGGTCTAAAAGCAAAATAAAAAAAAATTGCTAAAAAAGTTCAAAAGGCAACAAAAGTATGTTATAACGTTTCGGTAACCACTGAGTATTTTGATAAAATACAAAACAATGGAAACTCCGTGAATAGAAATCATCTTTAATCCTCAACGTTTCGACTATCTTGTAGTCATCATCATCATTTTCTTTTTCTTTCACTCCTGATGACGACTACAAGATAGTCGAAACGTTGAGAATTAAAGATGATTTTTATTTACGGAGTTTCCATTGTTTTGTACGTTATAACATGTGTCAGCACTTTCCAGTAATATGTAGTCGCGTAATGTTACGTGGAACGATTTTCAACGCCATAAAATATTCTACAAAAAAATGATGCGCGCGACTTGCTATTACTGAATGATTTATAACAGAATTTTCTCATGGTAACATGTCGCGTGAAAACTCGTCGTTACAAATTGTTGCGTATAGCATTACCGTAATGTTCAGGAGCAACACTGTTACTTACCCTTGCCGCAGCTCGGCAAAAATCAGCAACCATTTGTCCAGCCACTTTCGTTTCAAATATTTTATTGGAGCAAAACTGATAGAGATGTTTTAAGGCAACCTACCAGGAACAATACAAGCAAAGAAAGTGAAAAAGCATCCAGGCTATATATGGTTTATGAAGGTGTAGTCAACCCCTTCCCTTGGTTTCAAAGTACCAAGAACTTTCACATAGCTCTGGTTTGAAGCCCAGCTGTGGCAAAAAATAGTTTTCTCCTTTCTTACGCGGTATGTATTTGCAAACAGAAGCAGTTTTTACAATCTAAATAAGTACGACGGTTATTGTAGTACAGTATCTCTGTGTTTCATAATATTTTGATTTATCAGTTGAGCAATGATTAAGTAGACTCAAGACAGTAATTTCTGTACAACGTACTTTAAAAATCTGTGGCGAACACTGCATTAATATTGTATGAAAAGTCGAGGTGAGACCCATCCCTATCATTCCCTCCTGACTGTCGAGCTTCTCAGTGAAAGTGTTGGCGTTTAACTCAGACGTGGGATAAAACTGACAGTTCTCGATCATGGCAAAGCACCTAGGAATATAAAAGAATCAAAAACATCATTCATAAGTGATTGCACGTGGATTAAACGTAACTTTTTTCGAATAATTCCGTCTCAGGGTAACATGTACTATTTACAAAACATCACCTTTCCATGAACAAAAGAACAAAGTCTTCAAATTGACCAGACGCCGTGCAGATTTCTTTCTCAGTCTACAAGACAATTAAAAGAAAACGACGATGATAGTTTACCAACTAGTAGATTAAATTGTTACATTGATTTCGCACAAGTAATATTTTGGATAACTGACAGACAGCAAGAATTTTGGAAGCACTAAAAGATTTTGAGTAATTCTTAGCAACTACAGTATTTGAAACCTGGTGATTTAACATGGTGTATTGCACATATAGTATTAAAATTTGTGTAATTAAGAAGTGTAAAAACGAGATTAACAAGGGAGTTCCGACAATTTTTCTCTTGTGTGTACATGAATTTGGATGTACATGGCAGCAAGTGTACCAAGATATCCTTCGTTTTTATACAGCATTAATTGGTTATGACGGTCCAGCGGCCAGTAAGCACATCAAAATTTTTGGGAGGGATCAAGACTTGTGAAAATGTTGATCACGCCTCATTAAACCGTGATTACAGAGATGTAATACCGTAAGCTTGTTTATATCTTACAGGCAAATGGTCCCCGAGCGAGGACTTAGTGGTGACAATGTCTTGCAAGCGATGCTGAAAGGAGGAACCGTGGTAAGTAGGGTCGCGTTAAAAGACAGTGCAAAGAGTGCATTACTCGTTTCCGACTTGAACCCCAAGTTTTAAATACATTACACTACATCAACTTACTTCTGTCAATTCCATGGTGGAAACAGCCTGGCTACAGTCCACTAACGGGACAACAGATGTCAAAGTTGAGATAAAAGTAAATGTTGCCTAAGAGAAAAAATAGGAAAACGAAGTAGTAAAAGCTGAAAAATTCACTATAACTCAGGAGAAACGGGGTATTTTTTCTGAAATGGAGTAAAATAATTATTACTGACTCCCCAAAATATCGGGCCAATGTAAACCTACAGACTGTTTAAGTGTGGTCGATGAGCAATATATGGCCTTACTAGAATACTTCGTCCACGGCTTCTTTGGTATAGTAATTTCGTACTGTTGTTGTTAAGGCATTTTTACCTCACATTTCCCTCAAATCATGCTTATTTTTCTATGTTAACAAGTTTCTTAAACTTGTCCGGTCTCAACGCGTGGACAAGGAAAATATCCGATCACGAACCAATCAGATTGCAGGATTTTCATATTCCAACTTTCCTACGCCAATGTCATAAAATGTCATAAAATACCATACGTATTGACATATTAGAAAGAGTAAAATAGTTCAATAGTTAAAAGGTCTGACAGTTACTGATAAAAGATTAGTTACCATGGCTTTCCTAAAATCATTGGCGTCAATTCCTGGAAGTACTAGAGTTAGCAGTCGGATGAGATGGGTAGGTCCATCCGGAAACGCTGTGAAACTTGACAATAAAGGTCTTGCCACTGACGTCACACAGGTGAGGGTCGCAGTGAGTTGGTGGGGTTCTGTGAGTGTATCGAGGGCCATATACGTCCTGTAAGATTTAGATACCATCATTTCTCAGAACACTCTTAATGGAGTTCCTGGCAGCGTTCAAAATGTTCGGTACATTAACAATATATAAAGTTTGTCGAGCAAAAGCCTAAATTGCGTCAGGGCTCTTTTTTTTCCAACCTGGTGACACATTCCCAATAATTTTCAGTCTAAATTCGGCGCACACCACCTCTTGCGTGACATCACACAGTCACATCGATTGTCCCGCACGCAAGCAGATGTTTTCCTTGTAAAAATATAGAATGCTACGTAGGCAGTACATAATATAGCGAAGAAAGTTAAAAGGTTGATAGACTGCCGAAATTTTCTACATAAATCCGGCAGTCTACATACCTTTTAACTTTCTAGGCTGCTAGTTTCCTTTGCTGCCAAAACAATACGGACAACCAAGAAGAAAAGTTTAAAAACAATACACTGCCATGAAACGAGAAAGCAAGGTATATCCAAACTTTTTCTACTTCATTCAAACTACCAACGCAGTAATGATATTGCTGCTCTCTACTGACACTCGAAAATTTCCTTCACCAATATCATTTCATGTTACTGAGTGTTAATGCCAAATATTCCTTGAATATGTCTACGCAGTACTCATGTACCATAATGCCCGCAACCGTGTGATGTCATGATGTGATACGCTCCGCACCAGAGCATCTCCCATTTCAAATATGCCAAAAAAATTCCATTATTCAACCCTTTACAGGGCACTGTTGCCATTTGGAAACATATTAATTTTACTCTGGCTAATGCCAAACGATTTTTCTCGTCATGGGGAGACCTCCAGAAAACCTGTCTGGTAAAGGGTAAAGGAAACACTTAGTGAAGACGTTTCGCTCTCTGATGAAACAGATTTTTTCTAAATAAGTTCGCCAGTCTACTGACCTATAAACACTCTACGCTGTTTTATAAATACTCCTCATGTAGCATCTTGTGTCGTTCTCTCAATTATGTCTTACCTTTCAAGCAAAGATGGCAATACTATCTCCGGTTTAAGTTGAGCTAAATGTTGAAGGCAAGTGGCTGCTTCAAAACTTCCAAATTTGTTAAACATTGACAGCATGACCACTGGTTTCAGACACTCAACAAACTTCGTGATATCAGCATCGGTGAGTCGGACACTTGATGGAATCACAGTTTCCCACGAAGGTTTCTTATACCGCTCCCTTGATAAGAAAATGTGCTTAGCTAAAGTAAGTCATTACATGTCATACACAGCCAGTTGTTCAAAGTTATCAATGCAGTACTCGACCAACCTGTGAACTCGTTCAGTGAAGACCTTTGACAGTCGCCTCAAAAACTGCTGAAGTTTTGACTAAAGGCAAAAAACAAAAAAAAATTGCTGTAGAATAATGACCATATCATAGTGATAAGTTTCGTCTTGTTTTATAACTTGAATATTGGGTTTGCAAGATGCTGTTCTTCAGAGTATGTCTTAAAGCTTGGCTTGATGTGGCCTGGCATAGTATGATAGGTCATGGTGTGCTACAGGCTGGTTTTGTTTTGTATGGTATGGGATATGGTATGGTATGGTATAGAATGGTATGGCATGAAATAGTATATGTTAGGATATGCAATGGGATATGGAATAGTTTAGTATGATACTGTATACAGAATAGTGTGGCATGGGATTTGGAATTTCATAAATGGTAGGGTATGGTAAGGCATAGCATGGCAATGCTAGTAGCATGGTATGGTAAAGTATGGCATGGTATATGTCACACATATATGGTATTAATCCAAACAATGATATAAAAGTAGAGTGCTGCATTGTCAGTATTGAACAACTTGTAGATAATCAAAAGGGCTGGTAAACTGCCAGAACTTAAGAAGAGAGAAACTGATGTTTTTGGCAAAGGCCCTTCATTGGACTTAATTTCACCCTGACAAAGGGCCTTTGTTTGAAATGTCAGTTTCTCTTTTCTTAAGTTCTGGTAGTCTCCTAACCTTTTGATTATCTATATGGTATTAAGATTGTCTGAATTGTTTAGATGGTGATATCAGAAATGACAATTCCTACAACGTAATAAACAAATCTTACTGTATATTTCCCAGCATTTGAAGGGTGATAAAATGACTTGACTGCATCAAAGAAATTGTCCAAATGATTTTGAACACTTTCATCTCCTGCCTATGATTAATACACAAGGACTTCAGAATCATAGCATACCACCTGAGTTAAATTTAGTAAAAGATAAAAATTTAACCACAAAAAAAGTAAGGTACAGTGGTTAGTATTTCTTATTACCATCATAGACACGATCCACACAGCACTAACATGGACGTCATAATTGTCTCGTGGATGGAGGTTACTTCTTGTCTTGTTTCCCACTGGGAGACTAAAACTTCGCATTATTCGTGTGAAAATCTTTGTCAAGAAGATTGAAAAGAAATAATTGTAGTCACAATAAATACGATGGAAGTTCACCACAGGAAAAACTGATAATAATTTACATATACATTTACTAACTGTAGGTGCCATAGTGATAGAGTGATGAAGTACCAAAATATTCAGATATTCTTCTATTTTACATTTCATTTTATTTAATCTCATCTGGGAGTCAACATTTAATGTATATATGACAGCACCTTTGGCACATGGGGTTTCCAGTCAATGTAACCAATGTGATCTTTTGCAACTCTTGCAAAGAGTTTGACACTAAACTAACAACAGACAAAAATATGACAAAATAGTGTTCAGTAAAGCATTATAATACATTGTAAAAAGAAACAAACAGTTTATATATGGAAAAGATGGAAGAAGAGATATCCCATGAAGACAATAAATTTATACAGTATACAGCAATTGAACCTTCCTGCTTAGCAACCACCCAGCCAGCCAGCCAGCCAGCCTACCAACTACCATACAATCAGCAAGTCTACCAACAAGTCCTTTGGCCTGCTAGTCAGGCAATCGGCTTACCAACCAACTACTCAGCCAGCCAATCTGCCACTTACCCATCCACACTGCAATCATTCCAGCCTTCTAGCCCACAAGTCAACCAGCCTCCCAGCCAACCAACGTACCAGCCAATCTGCCACTCAGCCTTCCATCCTACTACCAACTAGCTCAGTCATTGTCAGTAACCCTGTCAGCCTTCCACACAGCCTGCAACATACCCAATTCACTAATCCCACCCAACGTGCTAGCTTTCCTACAACCAAGCAAACCAGTCAACCACCTACCAACCCACCTAGCCAGTCACCCAGCCAGGCAACATAACCATAATGTAATCTAACTAACCAGCAGGCCACCAATCCACACAGCTAATTGTCAAACCAGTCCGCTAACTATACTAGCCAACCAACCAATCCATACCCATATACTGAGAACAAAACCATAATGCTAAAACCACAAAATTTCTATTTTATACCTGTTCCCAGGATGGACTGTTATGACAACTATCCCAGAATCCAAGAAGCTCATCAAACCACAATCTAGTTTTGAAAAAGAAATACCATAATGCTTTTAACAATTAAAAATTACCTTGATATCACAATACAGGTATTGTATTGTTGATTTTTTTAGGAAATTTGCAGAGTATACCATGAAGTCTTTTTCCAGCTGAGTAATATGTCAAAAAAAGTAAAAATTATTTTTGGCTGCTGAGCTAAATTTGCATGTATTGTAAATTTTATTATTTCACCTTGGCTGACACCAGGTGAGCCCTGGGTGTTAAAGGGCTAAACTCAAAGTATAGTACACATACTTACTTAAAACCTTTCTCATGTTTCTCAGGTGGTAATGTGGTGGGAAGAAAGAGAGAAAAATACTGCATGGCTTTTGCAAAAGTTATGTCAAAAGGACACATCAATGGACGCCATTCATCTAACATTTCCTCGGAAGAATCATCAGAAAAATATCTGGACAAATAATAAAGTACAAATTTCTTTGAAAATGTTTGAATTGTGGTCAGGCATTGTTAGAAGTTTCTTTTTGTATGAAAGGAACAAGGTTCAACTATCATCCAGGTATTGAAAATTGCACCAGAAGAAACCAAAACATTTACAAAAATAAATACTTAAGTCAGTGACAACAAATCACACAGAAAGAAAGCAATAATGTACAAGTTAGATGTATATTGTCATTTTGTTTAAAAAGTTAAAACTTTGACCAACATGTAAGGCTTCACCTTTCATATTTGAGGGATCACACAGTTAAAAACAGTCACAAACAAAAAAAAGCAATAAGAATAGCATCAACAAAAGCAACAAGAGTAACAAAAAATTAACAATAACACTATAACAAAACAAACAGCCACATGTTTTCAGTGCATCTTCAGTAAATTAACAAAAATCTTTACTTGAGATAGCATCAAAAGATCCCTAATTAATATTTGCAACCAAGAATCACATTGTAATTGACCTAACTCAAAACTTACACTCTAGCTGCTCTAATAACTTGTTTGACTAAATCTTCTAATTGACTAAAAAAAAGCAAGAAAACATGACTTGTATACTAAATACTAAAATAAACAGTTAATATTTCCAGGCTTTTTCCTTTTTCCTAATAAGGTTCCCAGAGCAAAAAGTAGGAGTCCCAAGTACCTAACATTACAGGTCATACTGGGAAAAGTAAGATTACTAAGTAAGCACATCTCTTTCTTTGTAGACATTTTGAAATATTATCCCTTACCATGAGTGTCTTTTCAAACCCACAGATTCATATTTGGAGTAAGAGATAGACTCATATAGTTCATACAGTGGCTTCCATGGTAACACAAGGTCATCTCTTGATAATAATTCTCTTTTTCTAAAGAAAAACATGTTCATATGAGAAAAAGCATCAACCACAATTTGTACCAGAACATTTCTAATGCAGAAATTTATCTCATTCCAGCTGCAAAGTGAATGAACAAAAAGTGGAGCTAACCTATGTTCTGTTGGGTAGGCTAAAGTTTGAGAATCTACCAGTACTATTTCTAAATAGCCAGTGCTTTAATTTTTTGTTTTATTGCAATTTAACAAATAAATTATTCTTCTTCACTTAAGACTCTCAGGACTTCAACTAAGATTTTCTTTATGGACAGACATTACTTGTTTTCATGAGACACTACAGCAACCTTCATCTTTAGTAGACTTGGGCCAAGTCTCTTGCTTATCACCATATACTTGGGAAGTCTATATATTTCTTTGTGCAGTCAAAATGTTTGCATTACAGACTACCCTTTGAATTATCTGACAAAAATCAGTGGACAGTTTTCCTAAAAATACTGAAAAGGAACTATATATAACTTCTAATGTCTTTGGGGTCCCAGTTACATTAAAAGGATTGATTGTGTATTGCAATAAAGTTTCCTACTGGATTGAGGTTTTGGTTACACAATCTGGTACTGGCTGAAATACTCTGAAATTCTGGATCAAAATTGTTTTACTTTGAAAGTGATACAAAATGGATTCAGTACATGCTGTACCATTTCGTATCATGTGTAAACTCAGTAATCCGATATGCCCTGCTTCAAATGCCAATTTTACTGTAGTGCTGTATTCCAACAGGTTACCTGGCATTAAGCATTTGACTGAAGTGGACTGGAGCAATGTAACTGAGAACAGAAATACATGGTTTTGGTATCAGGTTGGTTGAGGACAATTTGATATGAAAAGTAATCTGGTATAGTGTAACTAAGGCCAAGATTAAAGACCTGGCTCCATTCAGTAACAAATTGACAATTGGTTGGATCATAAAATGTCTCAGTTTCTGCTTGGTTTAATGTTTGTTTCTCAAGAAAAACATGTTAGTTTCTCACAAGAAATATGGTGGAAGGGACTTAATATATCAAAATACTGGGGGATATTGGCAGAAATGTAGAATTTTCCCAACTATTACTCAAGATAAATAATCTAAAAAATTATATAAAAATGATATATGAACTTGTTTCACTCTTTGACAAAGTGCCATAGTTCAAAACATTAGAATTCTTTATGATAAATTTGGCAGTCTACCAGCATTTCAACTTTTTGTGATAAATAATATAAATATGACTTAAATGAACAAAGAACTTTTGAACAGGCAGTCTGCCAAAACCCAAACTAAAACCAGGTCACTTACTTTAACAATTTCACCAACAGATGACTAAAGCCTGTGAGAAGCTGAGAATCCTTGTCAGCAACAATTAACAATTCAAATGTGAGTTTGATGAACAAGATATGGTCCTCTTTTGAGAATCTGTGGCCATAAAGTCTGACATAGCTGGAGAAAAATGGATATTTCATCAGAGCAATTTAAAAATAATCCTTTGGGAAAAATAGAAAGCTTGAATTTTTACTGAAAATTCATTAAATTCACTTGATGAAAATGTAACAGAATTTTCAGAAATATATCTCATTCACAAACAATGACATTCCGAAACTAAAATAGTTTCAAACGCAAATCTGCTGCCAAATGAGAGAAGTCAGCAAGACAAAAATACGGTGACCTACATAAGCCGTTTCTTAATAAGTAAAGGTACAAAACCTGAACAATCTGTTACACCAGTGAAGTCCACCAGGATTTAGCTCTCTCAAGGCAACTGCACGGCCAAGATTATGTTTTATCTCGGCAAGAATTCGATTTGCTTCGTCGTCCAGACAATCACTGTATGGTAATAGTTTGTTGTAAACTATCTCTTTTTGATATGGAGACGGTGTAGGCTCCATTTTAGTTGCGTGAATGGCTAAATAGGTCTTATTAGAATGCAGGCCACCATCTTTGTTGAAAAAGCTGACTAATGATGATCACTCAGGAATTCGGGAACAGCTGAGGACTATACAACACCTCAAGTGATTAATCATGTGACCGACACGCACTTTTCCCCCCTGTGTCACGCTATGTTCTCGTGAATCCTACTAACGCAGGCATATTTCGGAATTTATTGTTATTCTTACCAAGTTTAGCAGTTCGATTTTGACGAGGCTCGATTCACCCTCAACCGTAAGTACATGTGGACAAAATTATGGCTTTAATAATGCTTTCTGCGCTAAGTTTTCTATTGTGTACGCCATGTCAAATTTTGAATGACAGCAGACAAAACCGGATTTGTTTGTAACTACCGAAGCTGCTATATATGTATTTTTTCAGGTCGTATATAAATACATATTCATTGTAGTTGCACTTGCTCCCCTTATTGCAGCTTTCTCAGAATGTCAGTGAAGAACTACAGTAACAAATGATTGCGGTATAATTAGGCCCGGGGATATGCTCTCAATACCAGGTCAATTGAGTGGCAACAGGACAACTGTCCCTATGGTACCCCTTTGACTCCAGTTGCCCTGCAATAACTTCTCCAGTTCTTCCTCTATCTGGTACTTGCTTAGCCTAGTCAATACCCATTCATGTACTCTCTTCATGGAAGTTGAAATATACAGACACCGCCAACATGTTTAAATGATTTGCCAGTTTTAAAGGGGAATTGATGTCTGCCCAAAATGGAAGAGTTTGTGGACGTGGTGTCTTGGCATTGCACTCATGGGAACCATTACGAAGGCCTGGATCTCCTTCTGACCTGAAATCCAGAGATTATTCTAAGAATTCAAATTCAAATCAAGGTGTGCTACAGTAATCCATGTCTATTGCATAAACATATCCACAGTATTGTGTTCCTTATACTGCTTAATATTACGTGAGTGCTCAAATCAGTGTGCATGCTCAATTTTCTCTATGAGGAAAAGAGCTGAAAACATAGTGTTCCAAATTTTTGGCTCACGTTAGCAGAAAGTAATGTTTAGTCAGTAAAATTAAGCTGGTTTCTGTTATTTGACTCTGAGCTTGACAAACATCCTCTAGTTGTCTGATATTTACCAAGTTCCCATATAAACAAACTTTCTGTTCAGCATTAAGTATTTCCATCATTATTATCGTATCATGACTTCCACTTAGGCAGTACATATGATGAACCTGCACCCTAGCTCACCATCTGAGGTGTGGTAGCTCAATGGTTAGAGCATCTTGCCGGTCATCAGGTTGTGGGTTTGATTACCCATCTGGGGCTCAGAAATCATTTTTCTGAGAGAATGAGCTTGATGAATGTCCTGTAGTTGTCTCATTCCATATTGTAAAACAAATGGTACATGATTTGATATTCTCTATCTTGGCAAGTTGGGAGGGCACAAATAAATCTAGAGTTTCTCTCAGCTAATGAATCAAGCAACTCTTACACTTTTTGGTGCTCTTTCAACATCCCATATACATGTACATCTATAACCCAATTGAGGATGCCAGATCATTAACCATTTTTTTATCACAGAATCATGCCGAAGAAGTCTTCAAAAACTGTGATTTTGTTCAGCATTAATTCTTTCCAAAAGGTGGTGACCCCTTTTCCATTTCATTTTAGATAACATCAGATGTTACTTATCAACTGTATATGGAACTACTGTTGGAAAATAGCTAAAAGCTATCTTGCTAACTCTTTCTAGTAGAAAAGTGGTTGTTTATACTGAATAACCCTATCAGCTGAGCTTTTCTCTGTAAAGGTCTAGTAAGGGTCATTCTTCATGGGTCCAGATTACCAGGACAAAACCTGTGGTACTTAATAAAGTCAAACTGGACAACACTCTTCTCACATGTGGCCATGGTAACTTTAATCAGACAACTGAGTGTATTGCCACAGTACCACCAACATCCCTGGGGCAGGGTTACCTCAAAATATAAGCAACCTCTAAGCATTTTACTCTGGCTAACACAGACAATTTACTCATCAGTATGAGACCTATCTGTGCCACAGGAAAGAGTTGAAATAAACTACATGTGATAGATGGCCATGGTTTTTGACATTGAAAACTTTTTTCCTGCACATGTAGACATAGGTCAAAAAATTCCTAAGCCTCCTAGCATATATCATGGTCCCTACCCAACATTGCTGGTCAAATATAGCTACCAAGCCAACCCAGATCAACCTGGAGGGTTTCCTGAGATGACTGTGAAGCAAGGAGAGAAAGTTCAATTTTT
>JBAHVQ010000013.1:925875-953461 GCA_036872915.1 Nanipora kamurai
TAGTCATCAATGGGACAAGTCCATTATGGGAGTTAATGTGACCTTTATTAAATAAGCAGTAGTGCTTAAATGAATTTAAAACAGGAGGTGACAGCTGAGTGCTTTTGCTCTACTGAAGCACATGCTGCAAGCTTATTAAGTTACAGCTTCAACACATTCAGTTAAAATTTAATTTTGAAAATGAATGTTGTCCGAGCTGCAAAGACTAACTAGGGGTATAACATTAAAAACATGCCATGACACTTTTTGTGTCTTACTCAGAATTTTTAATAGTTTTTGACAATGATATAACCACATGGCTTTTACTCAACCATCTATGGCTATCAAGGAAAATTAGGCTTCGAACACCAGCAAGTAACATTTTGTGATATACAGGTAATGTTTGTGTCATTAACAATTTAACAGCAAAAAAGTATGTACAATTACTATGGTACTGCTCTGATGACTTTATTGCTGTTCCCACCATTATGGGCTGTCAATATAAAAAACCTTATTTCAGCTGCCATATGGATAGTCAAAAGTGTTATTAAACCCCTGCAAGGTGGAATTTTCCACAATGTTTATTCACTTAATAAGCCCACTTACCAAACAAGGGTTCATCTTTGCAGTCTTTGAGATGGACACCCTTTGGTGTTGACTCAATCAGCAGGTGACGAACAAATTCAGATGGGTCAATTTTATCTAGATTAGAACAACAAATATAATGAGTAAGCGAGAGTTTGAATAAGCCAAATAACAGCAACTTGGATCAGTTATTTAACTGGTAAAGGCTGGTTAAGACAATCCAATTTGGAAGATATGAGTTCTCCTTTTAACCCATTAAGGAGCAAGGGAGCACTTTAGGTGAAAGGTGACAAAAATCTGACAAATTGCACTCTGTCAATCATCTTCAAGAGTATTCAAAGAAATCAGGATATTAACTGAAGTGCTAAACTCAAAATTTAGTTTTCTGTCAATGTTTTGTTTAACCCATTAAGGGAGCACTGTAGTGACCCAAGTAATGTCAAAAAAAACAAAAAAACAATGAAATTTGGTTCAGTAAAACCTTGTTGATACAGTGTATGGGAAAGGTTCTTTGTTTTGTTAATATTGAGATCAATCACAACTCCCTTGAAGCTACATGTATCTTCTTCCGATTACAACAGTCTTCACATCATTTACATCTGCCATCACATCCTGATCAGAGCTCAGGAGGCTAATCAAGTGTACTTGACTGAATGTGAAACCACAAAATATGGATATACATATCCACTAACATGTTGTATCTCTTACCAAAATCTTTGCTTTGATTTTGTATCACATGCATTGGAGGAACTTCTACTTTGACAGCAAGTCCAAAAGCTCCAGCATAAGATTGGCTGTCTCGTATGACAAATGTGCCTGGAGGTTTATCCTGCAGTAGAGCCATTGCTGCAAATGATAAAGTGACAAAAAAGAATAATGAAAAAAAAATCATAAAATGGCAGCACAATCATTGACAACACAGCTGCAGAATACAAAATATGGATATATCAAAACTCAGCATCTCAGATTTCATGCTGGCATGTTTACAGTATCCCTGCCTCTTAATTAGACTATTTGCTATATGCTTTCATTTGCACACTGTGCAACACTCACAACCTTTGAACTGAATTGAATATGACAAAATAACAATTCCATGCCAGACTGGACAAGAGAAACCTGTTGTTAACATCTTCCATAAGTATTATAAGATAAAACAAAACTTGTAAATATTATACTAAAAACCATATAATGAACTGTTCTTACCCAATATCTTGAAAAACTCCAACTAAACATTTTTTTCATACAGATGTCAATCCTGGTTGACAAATAGCCGATACCGAAAATTCACTAAATAATTATACTTAAAAGATGAATGTACTAGCACAAACCTTGTTCTCTTGTAATATGTGGTTTGTACCAATATGCTGAAGTGTCTTTATCAAATTTTACACTAGGATTTTTAGGAATTTCCACAAAAAGCTCTAAACAATAAAAAGTAGTTGCAAATGAAGTTATCACTAGATTTGACATTCGGGATTGCATGTCAAACAAGAGGAACCTAACATTCATATTTTAAGGGAAACTTAATACTGTATTGCAGAAAACATTACACTGTGCAGGAATTTTGGGGGATAATTTCAATCTTTTTATCCAAGGATCCCTAGCCTCCTAGCTCATAGTTATTACAACCACAATCTATTCACAGAAGTAAAGACGCAGTAATGTTATGAGGAAACAGGGTGTATATTGTCTTTTTCCAGGGTAAGTCACAAGCAGGTAAAACTTTGGGTCAATAGCAGAAACAGAGTTTCAGTAATCAGTGGTCAACTGACAACAGTCAAGGAGTTTAGCAAATGGCAGCCTGATGCTTTAGTCAATGTTTCTGCAATTGGTGCTGTGTGTTCAGTCCTCTGGTAGCTCTAGGCAAGGTACAGTTAATTCTACTATCAACAAATTAGTTTGGAATGCATCAACATACAGTATTATTTGCTTATTTCTCAGTATAAACTTTTGGTCACATATTGTGAAATATTCTCCATACAAATCATTTATTATTTAACTTAGGTTTTGTTTCTCAGACTTAAGGATCATGATGAAAATAAATGAAGTCTCCAAGTAACACAGATGGGCTTTGGAAAGTGCATTGAAATTTCACATAATCAACTGATGCAATGACATCTCATCTATTCTTAACTTGCTTTTTTTAAAGGCTTAAATGGGGCAAAATCTTTTTCAAAACACTTCATTTCTTGAGGTTCCTCTACTAATCTCACTCCTTGTAGCAAGATAATAGAATTATTTAATGAACAAATATGAAGCTGAAACCAGCTGCCTCTGAAGTGTGTCGTATATTTATTCGTTAAATTTAATCTAAGAATGTTTTTCAGTTGTTAATTTCCGGGAATTTGGGGGGATTAAAGTTAAGGACCAGCCGTTTTTTAATAAATTACTAATCAGCAATTGAAGCAATGAGAATAACTGGTGTAGTCTTTAGGCCACTTTTGAGGTGCATAAAGTAATTCAACCGGCCCGTCAAATATTTATTTATTAATAGTCTATTATATGTGGAATTTGGAAACAGTTTTACAATTTTAATGACTAATATGCCATTTGAAAAACAACAGCCTGTGTTATATCTTTACGTGTTTAAAGTAAAGGATTCCAATAATGCCGATGAAGCAGACCCTCGTCAGTAAGATCTCTACCAAAGAAATGAACGCGGCTTCGGATGAAGTGAATTTCTCGTGATATTTATAAGTAGCTGTAGAGATTTGATCACAATTAATTAAATGGCATCCCTTTCATCTCAAGTAAATAAACCAAAGGAATTGCTGTAAATGTTTTTTAAGTGAAGTCATCTTACATGTACCTGGGATACTATTTCTGTCTGATTGATCATCACTCCAGCTCTTTAAGTTAGCATATGGAAGAGAGTGCCTTATGTTATTGCAATGTGGACAAACATTGTTTTCCGGTACTTCCAACGAAGCAGGCCTTCCCGTCGCGATCCTTATTTCTTGAAGTAACTCGTCGAGCGATTCACTGCCTTTCATGCGAGACATGTTTTTCAGTATACCTTTCAGGTGCCAACACGAAGATGTTGAACAAGCAGGTTTTTCCTGTACTTTTTCTTTGACTTGGAGAACTAACGAATGTTTTCAAGGCATTTTGCCCGTTCTGCTTTACTGCTCACTTCCTTTATGCAATCTCTATCTTTGTTATTTAAATTTCCATGATAAAAGCTACGATTGAAGTGCCCGCAGCTGTGTCCAAAATTGTCAACACAGAAGTACTGTACGCGAGCGAAGCAACCGTGGTTGTTTCACGTCATAAAATACTAAAAACGCCCTCTTCGACAATTTCTCTGCCGTCACAGGGAGTCGGAACAGGTTTCTGTAACAAACGCTGCTATTTGGGGGTGAAACCAATTTGTTTAATTATGATCGAACACTCACCCCTCTAATCCACGTTTTATGCAAATAACGTATCAAAGTAAGAGGTCGTCGATCTATTAGGGCCAGTAACTTGGCATACGGCAGCCAGAAACTGAAGAACTGTAACGTGTACTAAGTAAAATTTGCCGAGTCAACGAATTACGTAAGTTAACTGAAAAGTCACGTTTGTTTTATCTAAAGGAATTAAAATAAAATATAGATACAATGGTTTACAAAGGAACTAGTTTGCTCTCATCTCCGTCTGAGCTAAATCGATGCGCAAACGAAGCTTGTTCACTAATTCTTGTGTCTTTATTAATGGATATCTGTTTGTAAATAACACTTTTCCGGGGAAGAAATATCGATATCAGAGACAAGAATCCATGAACTTACATCGTTTTCAGCGCCTGTCAGTTCCGAAGTGGCTAACAAGGTTTCATCTCTAGACATTCTATATGTTAATGCTGAACAGAAAGTTTGTTCATGTGGGAGCTTGGTAAATATCAGACGACCAGAGGACCTTCGTCAAGCTCGTTCTCTCAGAAAAACGATTTGACGAACATCCTCTAGCCACCTTCCATATCGTTGTCCCTTGTGGTTAAAAAAATTCTTGAGACAAAATTTAACGCTCTGCTCCAATGTAAAAGCTTCGAAAATTAAAACGATATTTGTCTAGCATGAAGAATGCTTTACTGATTGTGGCAGCCAATATGAATGTCACTGCGAACAACAGATGAGCGTGTAAGTATACTACGGGTGTGGCATATTCTTACTAATTTACAACCGATTTAGGAATGTATACAAGTACACGTGCAAGACCAACATACACCATTTATTGATCATAGTTCGTAAAATAGACTGTTTAAGTTGAAGTTTAGAAAAATCATGTTATAAAGTTCTAAAGGAATCCTGGCAATGGTGTAGTCATGAAGTTTTGATTTCTTGCAAAACTTGAACAGGACAATTGTGTGAACATTTTTGTCCTGCAGCAGGCTTAAAATAAATCTATACAAGAAAGGATCACTTGACTCTTTGTGCCCACAGAACCAAATAAGCTCAGTTAAAGCCATTGTTATGAACCAGTTATAATCACAGGATGTGAAAAAGGGAAGCAGTAAAAGATGCCTGAACTAGAATAATTCAGCACTGAGAAATTAGTTCATACCAAACCTTCTGTAGAATATGCTGCAGATACTGCATCAATTATTAACAGTATCAATCAGAAATTAAAAATTGCTGCTGGTTAGATTAAGTCTTCAACATATTTAAACTACTTGTCTCCAATATTGATGAAGTATCCACTTGTGCCACAATAGCATTTCCCACCCAAGGACTTTTGGAAAGCATAAAACTTCAGTTGTGAATAATATTCTATCTCTGATGGTAAATCTGCCAAACACCATTTACAGTTAAAAGGATAATTTCTAATCTGAGGCAAACCTGTTATGAAAGTATATGTATGTAATCAATATAGCTTCAGGTACATATATTATTTCATAACAAATGTTAAAAGAAACTCTTCATAGTTACATACTCTTCAAAATTTATGACCAAATAGCTCACTGAAATACAATTATTCATTAAGCAGCTGAACTTTCAACTTGAGCTGATCAGAAACCTCAGTAAATCAAGCTTTTTTGTTGTCATTACTTCAGTAAGTGTTCAATACACATGAGTATCAGGGATTGATCTAAATCCAGTTTAAATTAACATTCCCCATGAGCTTAAACAGACAAAAATATTGGTAGTATTTACCTGATTCTGATAAACTTGAATTAGTTGAACTATAACCTTTATCTGATGTCTTTCGCCGTCTCCTTTTCCCCCTTGAGGAAAGCGTTGAAGTAGGGGAAAGAGGCATTGTTGGTGAAGATTTATCACTGCTTGGACTTGTTGGGAAAACATCTGATTCAACAATTTCAGGATGTTCTCTTGCCTTGTAAGACATTTCTTGCCTGAAACAAATCATTTTTCTTTCTTCAGATCTGCAGTGTGATCTCACTCAAAGGTACTGAGTCAATATAATTCTTATTCTTTTAGACATCCCAACTATTGGTTAAAAACTTTTTTCAGTATGAAAATAATGTTATGTTGTTAAAAAATATTGGGTCTTGTAGGTGTTATGCCAATTTCTAATGAAATGCAGCAAAAAATAAATATACTGACCAATCAAGTTAAAGGAAAGTGAAGCTTTGAGTGAAAGCTCTTTAATTCAAGTGCTTTTACTTAAAATACCAGTCTTAGCAGTGTAAAAATCTGACTACAGAAAAAGATCAAAATATTATATAGAAATTGCTAGTTGCTTCTCTCAAGGAAGTGGAGTAACAGGCAATAAATAAATTTGACCACATATTGAATACTCCATACTATAAATCCAGAAAATTTCTTTTTCAATATAATTATACATAATCTAAATAAAGGTAAGTACAGTACACCACTTACTTCATGGTTCGGATGCCATTGATGAGTTCATTCAGGACAGCAGGGCCCCTTTCTGCCACAGTTTGTTTAAGTTTTTGAGGAGACTTTGGTTCTGCATGCTGGACATTCAGTTCTACTGGTTCAGCAATTTTTTGGACTACTTCCTTCCCAGGTATTATTGTATAACTGGTAATACAAATAACAAAACACTACAATTAATCTTAAATGTTAAAAATGGAAGGAAAATCCAGCCATACTAAATTTTAAAGCTTATAATTATTTACCGAAGGACCACTGAACCTTTTTATATTATAAACTAATAACTGAATCATACAGACCTAAGTTTCAAAACTGGATCAGTAACTGAATAAAACAAAGGCAAGTCAAACTATTTCCACTTGACACTCAAAGAGCCTTTGTGATCGACTAATATCATATTGTCACCCCCTACCGCAATTATGTGAGAAAGGAGTCGTTTAAACTGCACTCATCAAGGAATTACCTGTAGAATACAATTTTTAGGAAAGAAGAGATTTGGTGTTTGTCAAAGCTGTAACAATTTAGGATGAAAGGAGGTATGGTCTTCTACGATTTTTCCCATGCAATAATCCCAACCAGACAGATCTATGGCCTTCTTTTCGGAAATGACTGATTGTTATTTTTGCCCGATCAGTGTTTAGAGAAAAAAATGCCACATAGGCATTGGTTTAGAATTATTTGTAGCAAGTTGAGAAGAACAAAGGTTTCAAGCAAGTTGAGGTTCAGAAGATATTACAGAGTTTACAAGCTTCTAAACTGAGTACAGGGAGATTCTGTATTGCCACAATGAAATCTCCGCATTGTACAAAATACATGTTAATTTCACAAAAAGCAGTATTAAGAACCAATGTACATTGCATATATATTTATTTTATGTTCACCGTGTTGTATAGCCTTTGCACAATTATGAAACCTCATATAATTATCATTGAAGTAAATCAGGTTTGCCTATCTAGGTTGCCAAACCACACAATTTTATAACAGTTCTTTAGTATCATTTTGCCTAGAAGTATGTTTACACTCTGTGATTAATTGGGCTGATTTCTAGGTGTATGGTAATTAATAAAAAGCTTGCAAATTGAGTCCATGTAGCATTCTGCTGACTACTTCTCAATTTAGTACATACATCTAAGCCAAAAATCATCCTGATTAATCACAGCGTGTAAATGTAACTTAACAGTGAAGTTGAGCCAATCTCAATTATCCAAATACAATATTTGATCTATGATTAATTTGAACAACATCTGTCTCAAAACAATAGGAGTTGATGTGAGTATTCAGTAAATCATCACTCAAGTGAATCTAAGTTTCAATGAGACAAAGCTAAAGAAAATACATTGCAAGAACCATCACTGGAATTCACTGCCTAAACTTGGAGGTCAAAGCTTAGAGACTTTGAATGATTCACACACTGTATATAATGGAATATTCTAAGTAAATGTTTATTGAAAGATTCAACTTTGCTTTGGAGAAAATCTACATGTATGTGCTATTTATACAGGTAATAATATTCCTCTTAGGATAAAAACTCTGATCAATTATCACAGCCAGTCTAATAATACTATCTTTACTTTTCCATGGTGCTTCCTAAAGGCTAGCTTATTTCCTTAATTAGGCACACTTCAATTAAACCCACATATAAGGTTAATATTTAATGAAGAGAGGGTAGCTGAGGATTGACCACAAGAAACCCCACTTTCAAAAATTCCTCCCCATGTTTCTGTATGCTTTTAGCTGTGTCAGTTATATGTATCAATAGTTGTTCTTGCTCAGATTATTGATAGTTACCCGATAGACAAAAATTGTTAAGATCACAAAATCATTTTGTACTCAATCTAGGAATTCTTAGTGTAAATAAACAGAGAATTAATACATGAACTCTCAATGGAGTATTACTGCTGAGATCAAACCAACTGATAACTTACATGAGACATTAATTTATATACTATCTTTAAGGTACCTTTCATCTTAGCTTTATGTATGCTTGCTTAATGCTGGCTTATGGTAATGATCAGTGATTACAAAAGCATATTTGAACACTATAATTTTGAATAAGGAGACTAGTTGGCTGATATGGTAATATCTATTACATGGTTTAGTCTAAAATAGTGCTAATTTACCTGTTTAAAAACTCTTCATCTGTCATGCCATTTTCTAGTACACTCTTCTTTGTTTCTTCCTGTCCTTTGCCTGGTTTGATGTCCTCTATCCTTGAATACCCACAGGCTTCATCTTCTTCTGCATATCGTCTCTCCTCTGAATCTGGCCTTTTTATAACTACAGTAGCTTTGTTACTCAGTGGATGCTCCTTTAAATTGAATGACACACTGATGTCAATGAAATCACTGTGATTTTCAAGACTGTCCACAGGGATATTTTTCCTGCATAAGTGAACTGACATTCTTTAAACCTCAAAGACCTTCCAAAGGATTTAAAGATCAAACAGTGAAAATTACAATAATTCATTAGCTGTGCTTCTGTCATTCATAACCTTTTGCTAGAGGGTCAAACAACACCTAATATAGCCACTAAATCCCTAATAATTCAATGTAATAATCTAATGTCTCAGCTGTGCATGTGATTCCTGACTGATCGCAGCACATGCTCACATAAAACTACCAAAATAAGCTTGTCCAATGGGTTCCCTGGCTATTCATAATACTGCATCATTATGACTTTACTTCCAAATTTGATTTGTACAAAACAGCAGTGCATTCAAAGAGGACTAGACCCCCTGTCAACAAACCACAAGCATTATTTAAAAGGAATCCTGCAGAGCCTTTTAAATATGAGACAAATAATTGCAATTATAAATGCATATTGAAATCACCACTTGACTGTGAATCAAAGTCTGAGGTTCATCTTCAATTTTATAACTGTCATCCATCAATATACTTCATCAGAGAAACTAACAGTATCATCACTATCAAACAAAATTCATGATTTTGAAGCCAAACATATCTTATTTGGTAAAAGAGCACAAATTATGCTAAAAACCTCAATTCTTTATTACAAATAATAATGATGACAATAGGCATAGCAAAATACTCCCATGGAATGGCAACAGAAACTACTTGATAATTCTGAAAGGGAAACCAAACAGAATTTTCTAACAAAACAGCAATCATATGTGAATGAAAGAGCTTAACATTTATTGATAGACAGCTTTACTTTTCCATGAACTGACAAACAGTAGATTGATTAAGCACTGATAACTTTGATTGTTTTCTATTTACCTGTACTTTCTGTGGAATTGCTTCTGGTGGGCTTTCACTTCCATTTTCAAAGATTTCATTCAGTAGATCTTCACTCACTGACTCTTCTACATGAACTGAAAGTTTCTGTATGGCAGGCTCAGTTACTTTAGCAAGATGTGGGGTAAGCGGGGTTGATGTAGCTGAATCCTCATAACCAGAGTCAACATGGCCTTCACTGCTGCAAACAGAATGTATGTTAACCTTTAAGTGAGGTTTCTTGTTGAATGAAAGGAAGAAGGTATTCTCATTTGATGATATAGTTGAGGTGGACAGGACTGGCTTGGTCATATTGTCAGCTAGTCAACCTCTTTGTTGCTTTGTCACATTTTTTGTGTGAAAATGTTACAACATAACTAGCAGGTTTTAATTATAACTCCCTGGGAGGCACTATTCACATATTATTAAGAAATACTGCTATAAAAAAAAAGAATAACTTGGGAAACCAATGGCTAAATATGGATAATATTCTTATACCAGCACAGTAGAACTATTCTTCTAATTTAAAATATACATGTATTGCAAGATTAACAAAAGATACAAACATAATAATATTGAATAAAGAAGAAAACTTGACAGTAATATTCTTTCAGTTATTACTAAATTTAATCTTTTCACCCCAAGATATCTTCCTCTTTCAAATAAAATAGTCTGTGATTGCCCAGAACTAAATTCTAAAGGTCTATTTGAGTGTGGCAGGTTTAAGTGCACAGTGGGCCTTTATACTGTATGGTAGCTGTATATGTAATAAAACAACAATTATACCATTTGCTCAAGATATACATGATTCCATAGCAAACATGGCACCATGCACCTCTTTAGCTATGAGCTCGTAATATATGATTCATGGTATAATTAATATATATTTTCATATAGTTATATATATTTATATGTATTTGCATAATATTTATACATATTTATACATATGATGTATTTATAAAGTTTGTGACCCTTGGTAATTAATGTTAACCAAGAATAAGGACGAACATTATTGTTGTCCAGCATTACTGTAATATTATATGTGAACAGTTATGAGGGCCAATGTGCAAACCATCATCAAGCTCAAAGGCTCAGAAAATGTTTATGGACCCTGAATGCCCAAATTATATTTCCAGGGCTTGGTACCCAAATTCCTGGTCTTTTGAACATAATGAACATTCAATGACATCTGCAAGAATAACAATACTCTTGTCATTCTTTTTCCAAATGTTTTCATGCAAAAATGTCAGCAAACATGATGTACGAAAACTCACTTTGTGGGTGATGGTACATGCTTTCCAATATCTGAAACTTGGATATTTATTCTGAATTCAGCTTCATTACCAAGATTTATGGTTTTCACCACAGGTGGTGTCAGAGGTGGGGGTGGGGGAAAATCTTCCTCCTCTGCATGATCTACCTGGATATCGCTGGTGTCTGATTCATTTGTTTCAACCTTATTCCAACCATCTTGACGGTGGCACAAAACAGCTGCAGTCCTGAAATCCTCTATGCAAAATCAAGATATAAGGCATGAGAACATGAATGAGAGCTTGGCCTGCAGATGTCATCATTTTACTGGACCAGATTTAGGGCAGGTTCACTGTCCAGGGTCCCCACATATAAACCCCCCTGTTAAAATACATGGAAAAATTTGTTTTTCTTTGAGTAGGTGGGGAAGAGAGAAAATGGCACTAATGTGTTTTTTTTATATATTCATGTTTCAGCCAAACTGTCTTTTTAAATTGGATTTTTGTGTCTGCTTTCATGAAGCATTAAATCTCACTGGTAGCACATTGCTACCAATCCATAAGGGTTTGTGACTTTAGGTACTGTCACATGTAACTGTAGTTTGCTGAAAGATCCCCCTTTTGTTTAGCTTAAAGGGCTACCATCAAATCTTTTGCCAATAGGCCCCACCAGCACAAATCTAGCTCTGATCATTTATGTTTTTTAACAAAATTACAATACCTTCTGTAATGTCATGTTCATTTTGATCAGGATTGTATTCAATCACTTTCTTTGGTGGTTGTTTACTGCTGTAAAGGACCATGTTTGCAGTTGCCATGACTTGTCCAGCAGCCAACGACTTCTCATTGTGTTTGGCAATACGATTAGATACTTCAGTTGGAGCAAGATGTGTAAGGCCAATAAGGGGAACAGAAGTATTCTTGCGCTTATTTGTTTCAGTAGACTCAGGAGGAGGTGAGAATGCCATTGACTTGCTAAGATACTGTACTTTTTCTGCCACATTCCCCTTCCTTGGTAAAGTGGGGCTCTCATGATATGTAATCTCTTCCTCTGATTCAGAATCACTGTCTTGTCTCAAACGATCTTTCAATTGATCACTTTGTGACTGTACCTCACTGTCAGTCACTGAGCCAGTGGTTAAATCATCTTCTGACTCCTCTCCTCCTTCAATGACATCAAGCAGTAACTTTCTATTTGATATGAGTTCTGGGGATGCTGTTGGTGAAACTTGGCCAGTTGAATGAGGATCTATGTACAGCTTTGCCTTCACTTTTCCAGGTTGGGAAGCGGCATAATGGGAAGCATAATAAACGTTTTGGTTGCCATCTGGAGCAGTTTGTACCACAGGAACTTCAAAATTGTCTATGGGAGATGTTTCTGCAGACTGACCAGTAGTTGTTTTACTTGCCTTTGCACTTAATATCTTGGTTGCTTTAAAACTGCTCTTCCGTTGAGGTGGCTTTGGGTTTTTGGTTGATGAAGACTTTTGTTTAGAAGTGGTAATGGTCATTGTTATCTTCCCATCATTTTTGCTAACTTCTGTTACCACTGATGGATCAACTCCTAGGTTTTCTAGCAGCTCATTCATAGCTTCCTTATGGTTCTCTTCTTGCATTTCTTTCTCAGTAAGTACTGCAGGAAATTGAAAAACAAGATTGTCACCATTATACTTGGCCATTTTTTTCTCCCCTGGATAATCAGAATCTCTGCAATCCACTTGTTCAGCTGCTCGGCACTTCATCTTCATGGCTTGGTTGACAGTTGCATATGGATTCCCATTTATGGGACCCGGGACATGAGATGGTGATTCTAAAAGGAGTACGAGATATTTATAAGTAATACCATAGCATGAAGGAAATAATGATTATTTGTCCTCCAAAACCAATAATGGACGGTTTCTAGTAGTCCCAAGGACCAAAAACTATAAAAATGGAGGTAATCATAAACTATCAGATTTGTTCAAATTTAGATTAAATTTTGAATAAAAGCAATGTTGATGTGATTGGCAAAGCATAACTGCTGATTGAAAAGTCAAACAAATTTTTAAAAATTCAATTAATTGGCTTGAAACTTCCCAAATGGACATGTTTGATGACTCTAGACATTATTTCCCCAAATGTGGTATTGCTATTGGAAAATACTGAGGTGTACCCCAAACTTCATCCATCAGTAAAACAAAAATATCTATTTTCTATTAGTTTATATTGATTTTTTGTGCAGTTTTAGACAACCTTGGAATGTTTTTAGCTAAGTTTTATATTGCACTGCAAATTATGAATACATTGCTTTAGAATTGCAGAACTAATTATTCTCATTCAAAAGGGAAGATGCAGGGAACTGAATATGTGATATCTGGGTTAGTACATTTTCTATCACAATGTTTCCTGTCAAAAGATGTGTACACATGCAAAGTTACAAATGGTTTCATTGACTAATTTTACAGATGAACATTTCCTCAATACATTTCCATGCTATGTCACTATGACAAAAATAAGGGACATCACAGATTGTCTAGTTCAATATTACACAAATGAGAGTATCTTTAAAATCAGATTCATTTCAAGAGATCTGTGACAAAAATAAATTTAATTGTTTATGCACAAACACTTTTACATAAGAACACAATTAAAAAAAACAACATAAAAGTCTGGTCTAAGTTTCTGATTGCAAGGACTGAGTGTTTTCAGTTATTGTTGGTTTGGCTAAATGAACCTTTACCCCCACTGGCTGCTTAACACTTTAGTAATTTAATTGTGATCTGCAGGGAAGTCAAATGTTGTGAACAAATTCTTGCAATTGTGATGATTTACTGAGGCTAAAAGCCAACGTTTTTCTAGCCTACATGCAGACCCCCTTGGAAAGTACGTTTCTCAAGAAGGTCTATGAAACTATTTACAAATTAATATTTGTTCGCAGTACATCACAACCTTTCACGTTTTGAGTAAATCAGAATGAATGGCATGGAAATGTCATTTGATCAAAGATAATTGAGTTGATGCATGAACAAGTAGCATTTGTCACTTACAAATAAAAATTTTGATATTGTATTGACTACTGATAAATGTATATATCTATATCTTGTAGGATTGCAGGTTTGCAAGCTTGTTGTGTGCAATTTTTGGAAGTATGTTTACGAAACAATTGAAACATGGTTTCTCATACAGGACTAGGGTGAAACTTTTAAAAATCCAGTTAAAACGATGATGACTGATTTCCCAACAGAGCATGTTACTGATTTTCCATTAACAGAATGTGTGAACATGGGAAGCATAAAATAATATTCATGATGATAATCACATGCCCAACAGTAGTTGGCAAATGGCAGCATACAGGTCAATGTCAGCCCCAACTTTCATGTCAATACAAATCTGAACAAAATGGACAGCATAATTATGTGTTTTAACAGTTATATATGAAGACATAAACAGAGATAAATATTCTTCAGAATTAGATGTGCCTCAACACTGGAATGAATAACCAAGGATTTTAGAGAGAAACATTCAAGATCAAAAACAAGCAAACATTAGGAAAGGGAACTGTGCCCTTCCCCCAACCCATCCCAGAAAAAATATCTCTTGTTCAGAAGTTCTATGGACCTCTTTCTTGTTACTCTTTGTTGTTGCATTGCAAACTATGTGTTGGCTCTCTTTATAATTTTTCTTTTTTGATCTAACTGAATTCATTATGCTTAATTCCCATTAGAGTAAAGGAATAAAGAACAAATCCTCTCAACATTAGTACAGCAGGCCACTGCCCATGGGCAGAAGAAAACTTTTTTCTCAAGTGTGGGTTTAGTTAAATTACATTAAGTGGCTTTTTGAAAAAGCAGAAAACATCAGTTACTGTAAATTTTGGAGCATGCAGTCTATCTAAATTCAAGAGACTTGATGCATGTATGTGCAGCTGTAGGTACAAACAAAACATGCTTAAACAGGATCAAGTTGGCACATCATACCTATATCCATATGAACAGGTCTTTCTACTGCTTGCATTCTTGGGTGTGGGAATGTTGTTCTCTCACCAAAATGCTTAGACTAAACCTAGAAATGAACATCACATGTTTATAAAAGAGATTGTATTTCATTTGTGGATAAAAATCTACATGGGTGGTTAATGAGACAATCTCTTTATTTTGTTCACCTTTGACCTTGGAAATGGAATCAGTTACATAATGATCGGCTGGAGTATTCCAGGCTGAAAAGTTGATGCAATTAGCAAATCAGATTTTGAAAAATAAGTTAAACCTTTGCTCTTTTGAAGACTAAAATTTACATTCACCACTGCCATAGGCAAAGAAATTTAGAGAGAAATTTTAAAATGTGCATGTGACAATTTCTCTAATATCAAAGAGATTAAAAAATTATGAAGAATTTGGACTTTACAAGTCACCCATTAGGATCTTCTAAAATGGTAAACTCAACATTGTTGTTTTCAGTTCTGTGATGTTTACCAATTATTAATTCAGTTATTGCTGTGACTGAACCACAAACTGTTTCATTTAATCACCTCAAACAATTGACAGACAATAGGGGTTGAAAAAATTTAATACAATGACTGGGAGATTCAATATAATAATTGCATAGCAAGTTCTTGATACATTAAGCATAACATTAAAGCTGTCATTCATTCAACATACCAGCTAGATCCAGTTGTGATTACAGCACAGTGGCAACAAAAACTACAGTAGCAATAGGTACAACTTGACATGACACTGAAGCAATGTAGCCATTCATTAAATTAATTTTATTATACTACATTTAACCCACTGATCTCACTGACCATCTTTATTGCATTTTATCCCAGCTACTGCAATGCTTAGGATTGCATTATTAAGATCCCAAATAAATGTCAAAAACAAGAAAAAAATCTTCTGAAATTTTAGGTTATTCTTTATTAGGTAGAAATGAACAATGACATTAGACATGCCAAAAAACAATCTTTTCAAAGGTATAATGAATTTCATTTAGATTCCAAAAGAACTTGGTTTCAGGTCAAAATTCAAACAGGATGAGATGAAAAATGAACAAAACTAAAAAAAAACAAAACCCAATCAACTATGCCAGATATATTTTACCAAACTGGGATATAATTAATGGTTTTGGAAACTTTACTACTGAGTTGATTTGTTTTGTCAAAGATGCATATGATTAATTGTGATGGTACTGGACCAAGTGTCTAACATTTCACAAAAAGGATATTTATCCAGGAAAAGTTTTGCATCCAGCTTTGCATGGTTAAAATTACATGGATGCCTTGGCTTTCTGCCACTATTTACAAAGAGATTATGAAGTAACTGCTTTCATTTTGTGTCAAGTTCTCAACTGAAGCATATCAAGTTGTCTGAAATAGTACCCTGGTATACTAGCTAACTAGCACTAGCTCAATCAAAGACAAAGTTTGATATCACTCAACAAGACCTGTAGCCTTCCAGCTGAGGCAAAAACTGAATCTAAATAATGATTAATTATGAGCTGGAAATCTGTTTGATCTAAGGTTGGCATGGGCAAAGTGTACATGAATTATAATCTCACAAACACTGCAAGTGAATAATCAAGTGGTTTTAATAGACACTAACTTTTGCTCCTTTATCAAAAAAGAAAAGGCATAAGTATTGTTCTATGTGAAAACAAATGTTATCTATGTCAGAGAACAATTTACAAGGACTCATACCTGCAATCTGTTGATTCTTTGATAGCAAGCAGCTCAGCTAATAAGATTTTAGTGTTTTGTCTAGACTGGTGGTCTACCAGTAATACTGATAACTGTTTTATTACACAACCATCATTTTTACTGGTTAAGCTGCAAGTACAATTTCTTTTGTCTTTTAATGGATTGTACCCGTCTTAGACATTGATAACTCTCATCTCACCAAATTGCCATGACTACCATAAAACACAGCCTAATTATCCTGACTGCCCAATAACTGCAGGATATTCAACATCTTAATCCTTCTTGAAGCCAATTTGGATAATTAGCTATTGCCCTCTGCCAATTAGTAATAATAGAAATATTGAGTACATTGTATGATGCTATTTATTTACATTTTCTTTCTTCTGATTGGTCAAGTGTCTGCGATACTAGCAAATAATTGCCTACATTAATGTACAATATCAATGTTCGATAATATTCTAAATATTCCAGATTAATAGTCTTAATATTCCTAATACTGCAGAATATTTCATTATTCTCCAGATAAGATTCTGCCCATTTCCATTTCGTTCCAACTAATGTAAACATGGTTCATTATGGTAAGTTTTCCAACAATGGCTCACCATTTTGCTGGTCAAATATGAAATAAATCTAATGATAAAACATTTAGTGAATGCAGTTATCACAAAACGTCATAACTGTTAGTGTCCTTCAGATCAATTATTGGCCTCTGAGCAGCTGGTGAATAACAAATCAAAACTTTTTGATCAACCTCTTCCAATAATGGTTGAATACTTGGAGTGAACCCTTAAACTTTAATGAATAGACAGGTATACATAAGTAGATATTTAGAAAGAGATCTAAGTAAGCAGTTTAGCTGGAGTATATGTGCCAGCCTGAACAAGAGAAATTCGACAAATATTTCGACCAGTCGGCCCTCATCATGTTTATTCAACGTTGCCAATATTTGCTAATTTACAAGTATTTGAGACTCAGTCCGGTAACTGTTTGATCAGCTTTAATGAAAAGCCATACACTACAACAAATATTCAAACCTTATACACTTTGCATAAAACAGCTTTCAGTTCAACTGACCTCCCATCCACGGTGAATATTACAGTGAAATCTTTACATGCACGAACCTCGATTTTGGTAAGGTTCCAGCGGTAATGTGCCTTTTATTTTATAATGAAAATACTTGAAATTTTTTAACGGAAACTCTTGATAGTCATTGAACAAATATATACGACAGAAAATTGATTTTTCTTTTTCTTTTTGATAACTCCACCGCTCATTGCTGTTGTATTTGCACGGGTGAATGTCATTTATTCTTTAATGAACTTTTTTTATTTGTTATGCGAATAACTGAATTTGGGCCAAATAAAGTTCACCCAAACTGAACGCCTTCGTGACGCTACGCCGGAACTGGATTTTTTAAAAATGGTTTAACTAATCCGGCCACAATATTTGGTTTTACCTAAAAGGAAACGGGCACTTGAGTAAACAATTGAGTACAAAAATATCTCCATTGCCTAGTCATTCTTCTGCAAGCCACGTGCGAGGTCTCCCTAAAGTGAGTTAAAACGTGGGTTAATCCTCCGTTTTTCCTTTTTCTTTCCAGTGCCTTGTCAACAGACGTAATTTAGAATGAGGGAAGAAAATGTTTCCTCAGGAAAACAAGGAATCCCCGTCGTGGACGAGTGGTGGGTTGTGACCACAAACCGCGGTCGTAGCAAGTGGTTTCCTTCATGTGAATGGAAATATGAATGATATTCGAAGCATGTGGTGAAAAAGAGCTGTTTCAAAACCGAAATTAAGACTATCTGTCAAGACATCATTTAGCAAAAGCGCAACCTAGACAGACAACCGACAGAAGGATAGACACGTCGGAATACTATACCTTCCATCCGCTTCGAAAAAAAAGAACCAACTTACTACGTTGTAATGTTTCTTTCTGAATTTCAATACTTCACAGGAGTAGAGCAATCAATAACAACCAAGAAAACGATGAAGGAAAAATGACTTAACGGTCCACTTACAACGTAATAAACTGCTGCCTCCAGTCCACGTTAGGGAACAGCTGGTTTGCCACCGTTTCACTGTCAGATCTTTGACCTTTTCATTAACACACAAGAAGTTCTTCAAAATCTTTGTAAACAACAAAAACTGGGGAAAAAACGGACTCTTCGTGTGAGAAAGACTTTTAAGATTCAATTGGTGGAGAAGCTGTAGTGTGTACTTCAAAGGTCGAGCTTCATCACCAATATACGAAAGTCGGAAAACTTCTGTTTTTGTACTAGGAACTTTCAAACTTTTTGATGATTTCCGTTTAACAACAGTAGCCTAACAACATTCTACCAAATTCGAAAGTATTATTGGGTTAAATGAGGAACAAATATCACCACACGTTAGCATATATATGGTTTATATCGCGTAGTAACAATATTCCATGTATAGTACATATGAAACAATACGCGCGTGTTTATAGCTTCACTTTGCAATTCGGCAGACGCGAGTTGTTCAGCGAATAAATGACTGCATAAACATTAAGTCTTCAATTCGATGGAACATAGTGAAATCTGTATATAGTCAAACTGCGGGACGAGGGTGAATGGAATGTTTTTCTTGCTTTGACGCTGAGTAATCTCCTGTGGGCTATATCTAAACCAAACACATAGATGCCGCTTTGTGGCTAACATATAAACAGCCACAGTAACATAATTACTACTGCAGCTATTATAGTTCCAACGTATGTAATAATATCAAATCCCCGTAAAACTGTTGAACGTAGTTTGACAACTTTAGAACAGAGAATAGGAAGTTTTGAACAAAGGTTATCAAGTCCATTGGACTTCCTGTCGTCAATGTGGACGCAAATATAAGGAGACAAGAGTTCAATGAAGGTATTGTAATAGCTTGGTATGGTTCTTGGTACAGAAACACAATAACAGTCAAGGAGAAAAAGTGCACAACTAAGATGAATGTCAAGTATAAAATTGAGAACTTCTCGTAAGTTAGTATTATAAATCAAGACGAAAAGCGAGAGGCGAATCTTGTCTCCGTTGACACGAACTCTTTTGTGACACACAGTCTACGAAAACCCACGATAAAGTTTTTAAATCATTTCACCAATTTTTTAATTTACGCACTTGGGTGAACTACATTCACGGACGACATTCTCCCAGGCAAGAAACATGGCCATAAGGGGACGCCGTCAACTGCTTTTACCAAACCCGGTCCTCTCACCTTACAATAATTATTGTGAAAGAAAAGGCGAACAGAAAAAATCTGTTTGCTACTAATCCCTTTTACAAACTACCCGCAGTATGTAAGACGAAGCAGGAAAGTGAATGAAGTCTTATTGTTAACAGAACAAGTGTTCGTGAGTACATACCGTAAAACTAGCGGCCAACACACTGTCTCTTTGCCTTTCAAAAACCACAGGCAAGGTAGAAGTGTACTCCTACTTTGGTTCCAAAAACCGACAGCGAAGCCCCGAAGGCGTTGTATGGCACTTGTAGTTTGGCCCTGTAAAGATTAGCAGCACTAGAAGCTCAGTAACTGCTAACAGTTGCTTCGATTTTGTCCACGGCATACGATTATATTTGCCAATAAGACAGCCCAAGTGTAAATACCACTAAGCTAAAATCAACTGCATGGATATTAAACTTATTAACTGGGATGCTTCGAATGCCACCATACCATTATTTTTACCGAAGAGATACTATCGCTTTTATTGTCGATACTTCAAGTTTCCTTAACACACACGTTCTTTCTCGATAGCTTTCACACATTTGAGGAGAAGGTCAAGAAAATCCTGGTAAAAGTTAAAGAAAGCACACTAAGGTAGAAGCAAGCAAAAATCAGATATTAAATTTGTCTCGACCATATCATGTTTCGCGGTACCCTGAGTGTGTTGTGTTGACAGATGACAACTCTTGAAAAATAAAGATCAATAAATGCAATGGTACCCGCGAGAATGACCAATGTTTATCATGTCACCTGATCTCGGAGATCTCAATCACGGTTGGTTTTGCTGCTTCACTAATTTTCTGTTCGTTGTTTGGAGTAGTTCTTGTTGCTGGAGAAGTTGTCTTGAAGTTTAGGATAACCTGAAGCCCCACTTTAATAGATTGATATGATGTCTGGATGTTACCAGAAATTGGAAAACGGTCCATAGGCAACCCAAAGACCAAGCGAAAGCAGAGAGAGTGCGGCCACGAATGTGGTGAAGAGTTCTACCACTATGTGCAAATATATAACGCTTTCCTTCCGTTAACCTGTAAACCACGCGCAAACTAAAACGGTTCCCGGTAACTCCAGTATAAGGTTGTAAATTATTATTCTAAAGAAAGAAAAATATACTACGCGCACATTTTGTTGCGCACATTTTGTGCGCACAGTGTGTTAATGGTTAGTCTCAATAAAATCGTTCCAGCACATCAGCATTCTTGACAAAGCTCTGTCCTAAAGGAAAGCGCTGCAGCGGAACAGCGTTAGCTTGTACAATGAATGTACACAAAAGAAAGGACTTGAAAGGCCACTCCGAGTGATTTAAACCTGACGTCGATCGAGGTACAATGTACGACATCAGAGACCACCTACACAGCATCACAACTGACAGATTTTGAACTGGAAAGGAAACGTCGAAATGCAGCGCACAAAATGCCAAGCATGTTCTGCATGTAAGGTACCAAATTTTCTACTTAAACAGACCCGTCTGCGTTCGTGAAGAGATCAAGCAGCTTCATGGGCAGGTCTCGCAAAGATCGCGTGCGGGAAGACAATTGATACTCCAGTTGACAATAGTCATTGAGATCCATGTGCCAAAGCAGTTAGATCTTAAAAACGCACTAATGTTTGCAATGCATTTAAGTTGTAATGTTGCGCACTAATTTGTTGACAGATGAGTCAAATGACGGAACAGAATCATGTGAATGCGCATCACCGGGTTGTGGAAGATTTTATTTTATCTCTGGTACTTTTGGATTTCAAATTGGCAGCTTCTGCACCAATTCAGACGACTTAGAAGACTATGTCCGTGAAAAAGGCATCGCAAGCGCCTGTTATGCTCCATGAATGTTCTGCGTCAAAAACAGGAACCTCCACTTGAAGCGATAATTTGTTATCTTGTTATTGTGGCGGTGCCCCATGGGGCTGTTTACCCAAGGTGAGTCAGACCGCCCCTGGGGGTATCTCAAAAGACCTGCGTTTCCCTACGTTCTTTCCTTGAGATGTCCGTTGTTATTCATACGAGGAATACCGTCGGAATGGGATATGGCATTAAGTTCACTACATTTGATCTGCGTGAAGTGGAATAGTATGGTAAGGTAAACCTTTATTCATGGAAGGTAACAAGCAACCTTTTATGGTGGGATAGAGAAGATTCATGACTTGTCTGTAACGTCTTAGCGTTTTAATGTCGATTTATTGCGAATTTGGCGGGAGCTTTTAAGGTTATCCACAAGTTTGATCGAAGATTGTAACTTATCCTGACTTGCCTAGCTAGCAGTTGTAGTATGTTCGTAGCTGCCCAAATTTAAAATGAAAGCTGCGGACTAGTGTTGTTAAAGTACTGAGGTAGTACAGAGCTCGACTTGTTTATACCCTTTCCGTTTTTCTGGTTACGTCGAGCTACGAATGTGAAATCACTTCCGCAAATCCAGTTACTGTGTTATCTCTGGTCACGTGGCACGTGACGTGTCTACTTTGCGTCCAGCTCCATGCAATAAGCTCTCAGTTACAGATGGTGCAAAAATGATGGTCATTGACCTGTAAATCTGTCCTTGACTATCTTGAAGTTGTACTTCATCAAATGAAGTCGACTAGAAACGTTAGCCGCTTCCTTGGAATTGTACAGTGCGAACATACAACATTGGTGGAAAGTACGACTGGTGGACAGAAGTTGCAGAACGAGTTTAATAACAGGTGTCTGTTTTGATGAGTTTCGGCGTTTATCGTGGTTAAAAAGAAAATGGCTAAAAGCAGTGACAGGAAACGTCGTTTAAGTATAAAGAGGTTGAAATCCTTATAACCTAAAAAGTTCTTTCATCTGAACTTACTTTTCCCCTTCATGGAAACTTTAAGCAACAAAGAATCTTCCTAAACAGGGAGTATTTATGGAACGCAATTTGAATTCTCATTAACTAAAATACTTTCCGTCTTAAAGTGCACTTGAAGCAATAAAGACCCCTCTAATATGGGCTGTCTCACTCCGGAGCTGCTAGCAACGGCATTTTCCGTGTGATTCTTTGTACAAAAATATACAACTTAAGCTAAGCCCTCCGAAAGTAAACGAACCAATAAAACTGTCTCATGGGTAAGCTGGCGAACATCTGCCAAGTAATGGACAGAATTTTGGCATTTTACTTTGAGTCCAAGTTGCTAACACAATGCTGAAGACAGCGTGTTGCAAATATTTATTGAACGCCCAGCCTTTACAAAGGAATTGCGGAATGTTAGCGGATTAAAGCGGATATACATAATCATTTCTACCTACAGGAAGGACGTCAAAGACCTCAAACAGAAACGACTCCGATAAAGTTTTCATGAATCATACCTGCTCGTTTTAAGCCCATCGATCTACAGCTCTTGCCCAACATTCAGAATTTGCAAAGTGATATGTTCTTCAGATCCTCTTTTTGGACAGTTTACCACCAGTTTATTTCCGTATAACTTCAAAACATGTATCGACCTTCCTATGTAGAGAAATTCCGCTTGATCTTCGATGTCAGAGCAAGTTTCATCGAAACAGTCCAATTATGCTATGATATAAAAATTAGGGGGCTCCGTCGGCAGTATTGAACGGCTTGTAGATAGTCAAAAGGGCTGGGAAACTGCCAAAACTTAAGAATGCTTAAACTGACTTTACGAGCGAAGGCCCTTCGTCGGAGTAAATGGGGTCAGTTTAAGCATTCTTAAGTTCCGGCAGTTTCCCAAACTTTTTGACTATCTACAATTACGCTATGAACTTGTAGCGTATTACACATTTATTAATGCTTTTTGCGCATTAGAATCTCGTTAGTTGAAGGATGAAATAACTGATGAAATAACCTAATTGGTCGAAATATGTCCAATTATTAGATCATTAAATCGAGGAACAATGATATCTCGATCAACATATCAACAATAACGACTTCGTTCATCGTTGTCCACAAAAGTAAAATATCACAGATATTACCAATGTCTGGAACGTTTAAATTTATCTGGGAAACATTAGTTATCGATGAAAACGGACAAGAGTAGGTACCGAAGAACTTCGAGAAATTGCCCGAAAACGACAAGCTCGTATTGGTTTAATCATGGGCTTAATATCTCACCGCTCGGTCGACAGATGGTATAATATTACATAAGTATGTACGGAAGTTAATGAAACTTAAGAAGTAACGTTTTAATACACAATCCAGTTGGCATACAAATAACTTTGAACACTGAGCTAAACCGACGGAGACGAAGCAAGAGGATAAACGGCAGACGTAAATAAGAATATCACATATCAAAGGTTTAATATATACGAGTACACTTGAGTTAGTACTTCAAACACACATGCATTCGTACAACTGAACCATGTATGCACTGATGAATAACAAATACGAGTATTTTTGTATGAGCGAGGAACGGGGTTTATATTTACGAATAGTAAACTATCTCGTAATATCCTAAAAAGGTTGACAACAATTTTTTCATCGGTTAAAATTAGGCAATCTCTTTGAGGATCTAAAATTCTGTATACGATAAACTGATTCTGATTAGCACATGGAAGTGAGACCACTTTCGCTTTTGCTGTGCAAGGAATGGTACAGAAATGTAAAATACACGTCACTTCGTTCAGGCGATCATTGCTTCAGTTCACCAGGCTCGAGTTCTTTCAATGCCAGTGCACTATCATGTCGCATGCCACAGACTTATATGGTATACACACACTGAGCCAAGAGATAGTTCTGTTCTTAATTTGAGAATTGTCACACGGTTCATGTCGAATCTGTGTTGACCTCGTAAGAGCTTTGTATATCGTTATTTTATTGAACTCAGGAAAACTGCCAAGTACGTAAGGAAACCAGAAAGAATCAACGACAGAGATCAAACTCGGCATCTTTCAAGACAGCCGTGACCAAAACATCATAGCATGTAAATCTGAAGACAAGTTTTCGTACACGAGTCTTCATTCCCTGCACAAGTTAGTATAAACAAATACCACAACACTTACCTGGAACAAATCCTTTCGCCTCGTGGGTAGAGAAATACGCTCCTTCTATAGGGTGCGCAATGCTTGTCTAATGCTAAGAGCTCTTGATTGCTATACCGAGGCCAATCTTACGGCTTTGGAGGGGGCGATTGTTATGCAGATAACTCTACTGTGGACTACCAACTCGTAAATCGTGATATCTTTGGCAACCCAGTCGTGTTAAGCCGCTTAAGTCGTTACCAGATTGTGCAGAAGTATGTGAGACATGTCGGTTTTAACAACGACAGAGAGGAGCAACGGAAACTTAACGAATGAACAATTTTTAACGACAATCAAATGATTCGGGGGAAACGCGGTCGGGTTCACGTCGTCAGAAGCCACCACGAACAATACACATCTTTGGGTACCTACATTGTATCGTTCTGCAGGCAGTAAGGCTTTCCGTGGGGCGAAAACCTGCAGAACTTTTAAAACCGACATAGACGTCACGCTTTGACGATTGTTAAGATTCTTTGTTTCCATGCAAGACTGCGAGATTAGCTCGTAAGCTCTTGGTATCTACTTCCATCTAACGGCTTTGTTTAACACGATGTTTATCAATACATAAGTGGAAGACACAAAGAACAAACCTGTAACGCAACAACAAAGCGCGTGCGGTGAGTGTGGTCGTCATGAAGAGCTATCCAGTAGTAAATCAAGATAACCGCCGCATTGAGAACAAACAGGTCTTCGCAATAAGTTATCAAAAATAGGATCGGGGATGAAACACCTCCGTAGTTAAATCTGGCCTTTCAACACCTGAACATCCAAGATTTCGGTATTTATATTTCCCGATTCTTCTATGGTCACTGATGACGAAACTTAGTTTCCAAGAAAATGTTAAATAAATCAACCCACATCAAAACAAACATGGAGGTATCTTTAAAATATTTTTTTTCAAGTTCCGACAATTTTCATGATAAAACTTCTTTATCCACAGAGGATTTACAAGGTTAGAATAAATATCTTTATCAACAATACTTCGCCTAAATACCTATACAGTCGAGTGTCTTTTACTTGCTACAGATAAACCAGTATAATAAAATTTGTCTGGTAAATCTGGCAGAGTATTATGAGAAATAAAAGTTCCATTAAGTGAAGGAAATTTTTGAGGGTCAGAATAGTACGCTTTTAAGATCCAATCAGGACCAGTTGACACTCAAAAATTTCCTTCACCTGTTATGTTTCATTTCATTTGTGTGTTGCCTAATTTCATATCGCGCGGAAAACTTTCCGAATGGAAACAAAATAAAAGAGAGTCGGTGGTGTAAAATCAAGAACGGCAAATGAGGTGTTTTGCAGTGAGTGATTTCGTTTTAAAAGTGTGCAAAAATAATTCCGTTTTAAAAAGTTGTTTTTGTAAGAAAATAGAATTGTTTTTTCAGTGTTGAACACAATTGAAATGTCGAAGTGGCGTTTGTTTGAGCTGAAGTTCAGCGATATCAAGCTTCTGAAAGGCATATGCTCTCTAATATGTGGGAATATGACGATGGTCTTGAGCCAACAAATAGTGCGCGGTGACTTTGAAAGGCTTGGAAAAACAATGGGAAGGCATTTGGTGGCATTAAACAACGTCAAGTCTGAGCTCTTTTCTTCTTTCGCGCCGCGGCTAAAATAAGCCACGAATAGAGAGCATTTAGAGGTGTGTTGTCGCAACCTAAACTAATCGCGAATTATTTCGGTCGCGTACCACTTCACTGTGGGGTCATTTACTCAAGTGTTCACGACTTATTTTTGGAGCGGATTATTTTCTCTAAGTTTCTCTTATTATGTTCTCAGTCCTTAACTGACAATTCTGAATTGATTTCATGAACCCCTTTAATACGAATCAGATTTGACTGAAAATCACTTCTTCTCAGACAAATGACTATAATGTTCACAATTTTAAACAATTAATGCAATATAAAGTCATCAATCACCGGTGATCGATATGTGTGGCATGTGTATTTAAAGGGTTAATCTTATACCCCAGGTAGCTTGAAGCATGACACACGAGATACGAACATTCGTAACCAGGGGGTCTTGGATGGATCCTCGTCTGGAAATTCCGAGAATTTGAGCTTAACGAACGTCTGCATTTCTTGCGATACTAACCACAATCACCTCTACAAGATTATTTTAAAATCGGCTGGTAGTTTTTTCATTAGATTATCAGTTTAATAGGGGGCGTAGGTGTGATCGTCTTTCAGATAATCTGCAACACCTCGTGTCATATGAGCACCATGAGTTTCATTTAAGATACACATTTGAATACCAAATAATACAGAGTTAAAATATGACTAAGACTTTTAGAAAGTCAAAACCTCAGCGAGGTTACGTCAGCTGGGACGTAAGACTGACACCCATGACGCTGAGTTCTCTGGAATTGGACTAAAATATTTCACGTACTTGGGTCGAAGTTCTTTCTTTCAACATCGTAGAAGTGGATTTATTTTGTCGTCTTACGACTTCAAATCTAGTGTAAAAAAAAAACATTGAAAAGGGGGTAAACTTTTTTTTTTTCAAAATGAAGTTAAAATTGCAACAAAAAGTTGATGTAGACTTTAGGAATCTATGCATGGCACGGTATCGACTAGCAAACGGAGAGAAGATGAGAAGTTTGCAGGAATGACTCGTTCGGTGAAAGTACTACTGTAAAAAGATACAATGACAGGATTAATTGAATGATCGACCAATTGATTGATTGATTGATTATTGATTAATTGACTGATTGATCGATTGATTGAGACATAAATGACACAAAAGAAAGCAGAACATTAAGTTGATTTGAACAATGATATAAAATCAAGTGAACGACGTGAGACGTTAATTTGATTAAGTTATTATTTTAA
>JBAHVQ010000014.1:3732-24850 GCA_036872915.1 Nanipora kamurai
AAATAAATAAATAAATAAATAAATAAATAAATAAATAAATAAATAAACAAACATTTTTTCTAATTTATTTTATTTTACTTTAATGAGGAAATAGAACCAAAGCAGGTACATCTTGGCTATACACATCTTGAAATGAATAGAGTACTGCACCTAAGTGTTTTACCTTGTGTGGTCTTTCTCCAGTATGTGATAACATGTGTAGTTTGAGCTTTGAAGAAGTTGGAGCAACTTTTGTACATCCAGTGTGAGGACAATGGTACTGCTTTCCAGTCACTTTTCCTTGAGTCACCTGAAAAAGGTTTGCAATGCAATCATGCTAGTTCACAGTGTAATTCTATAAAAACCCATAATGTCATTAATCTGTACCTGTGCAGTAGGTTTTGGTAGTATCTGTGGTTGTCCGGCAACAATTACAGTGTTTGGCTGAATCACATGTCCTTGACCATCAATGCTTTGCAGTAGCAGCAAATTTGTACCGTTAATTGGAATGAGGTGGCCACTGGCGCTGATATCGTTTGAAGGAAACACTGTAACTCCAGGTGTGGCTGACCCATGACTGTTACCCAGAACAGCTTGAGTTGAAACAGCCTGAGATATATTCAATAAGAAATATCAGAGGCTAAATATAAGCCATATCTAGCTTTAGGGGCAAAAATTAATGATCCTTTGATGCCCCTCTGAGCCCTAGATGGGAATCAAACCTGTAACTTTCTGATGACCAGTGAGATGCCCGAACCACTGAGCTACCATGACTCAGATGGTGAGGCTTACCTCAGGTGCAGGTTCATCGACTTATATCCTGACTTCCAATTAGGCAGTACCTATGATGGTTAGGGCATCTCACTGGTTATAAGAAGGCTGCAGGTTTCATTCCCATCTAGGAATCAGAAATTGTTTTTCTGAGATTACAAGCTTGACAAAGGTTCTTTAGTTGCCCAAATTTAGCTTAATAATATAATTATTAGAGAGCTAAACTTTAGACCAAATTTTGAAAACAATTTTGAAAGTAAGTATGCCTTTAGCTTGAGCAGAAGAATGAACTCTGGAGAGAATAATGATGTTAGATGTTACTCTGAGTGACGGACCATACTGGACAAGTAGAGAAAACTCTACTTGGCTGGGATTCAAACCCGCAACCTTCGGTTTACTCGTGCAACACTCTACCAACTGAGCTACAGGTCAAGTTGAAATGATCTTATTTGGGCTCTTGATATTTCAAAACACATACTGGTTTCGAAACTAGAATCCCAGCCGGGCCAAGTAGAGTTTTCTCTACTTGCCTGGTATGGTCTGTCACTCAGAGTAACATCTAACATCATTAAGTATGCCTTTGTTTATACTTTGTTGTTTACAGACCAATTGTTTAGAATGTACGCTATTATATAACTTTATTCACATGATAAACTGTTACAGATTATTTTATACAAAAACATTTAAATCTACAAGCTCACCTGAAGGTGCTCTGTGCTTGCCATAACAGTAAAAGATTCTTCTTCCTCTGCATCTTCTTCAGTCAAGATCAATGGCACTTGTTCTGGTATAGTTTGCATGCCTGATAGCAACAGCTGGCTTTCACTGCCTAGTGTTAAATGCCGAGCTTTTGTATCTCTCTGAAGACTGTTTGAAACAACAACTGGATCTTCAGAGTGAACATTTGTGTACACAATACTATTGAAAGACACTGGCTGTGAACGGCATGGGATTTCTCCATGATTCTCAGGAGAATTCTGCAAAGCAGAATCTTGAGTGGTCATGTAAACATTCCCAGTGCGGTCTTCAGGGGCCCCTTCTTGTATTGTTGGAGAATGTTCTGTGATTCTTGTACCCTCATTATTCTTTGCCTGGCATTCTTCAGATAAGCAGTCATTTTGGTCATTGGTAGCAGCTTTGGGTAACAAGTTTAGGTGGGCTTGTGGCTGGACAGTCTTTGCTTCATGGAAGTCCTGACCTAAATGGTATCAAAGGATTTCAAAAATTATATAGATTTTTTCATTCTTACTGGGGATAGTCAGTAGTTGTAACTGCAAGGGGATGCCACACAGGCTGGAGTCCCCTTAATTAAAACCACATGCTACCCCAAGATCCTCTTAATTATTAAAGTAATGTAATCTACTGTATACAAAATCAGACATTTCTATAACTCTAATGAACTGCAAGACAGCACATTTTAGTGCCCCACGCATGTGCTCCAAAATGTGAGATTAATGTTAACTAAGGGTACCTGAAATTAATACAGAAACCCATACCAGTGACCACTGAATTCACATGACACAACAGCCACTTTTCAACATTCACTTGAGGCACGTGTAAACAGTCATATGTGAAGTGGGGAAAGCACTGTGATTGGCTGTGCATTTTCCAGCAGATTATTCATGAGGGATCTCCCAGGCAGGTGCTTGACTAAGTCTCCTGGAGTTGCATACAGTACCTTTGGAAAGTAGTGTGTCTAATCCTGCCTCGGTCATCTCAATCATAATTGAGTTACCCAGTTCATGATCTGTGTTTATCAACTTTGAAAGTTGATGACCGACTGGATGATTTTCTCTTGGTTTATCAACTTTTGGTGAAATGCACAATGATGAATTATAGTTCCCTTCCAACACATCATCTTCATTCTCTACATTGGAACCTTGAGTCGGGACAGTGATGTTATCTTTGGTATCGTTGCTACTGTTGTTCTCCCCATAAACTTTACCATTGTCCAAGTTGTTGACATTCTCAGTAAATTGGTTATCAAGGGCAGGTTTTCTTGTATTTTCTAAAAGGTTTTTGGTATTACCTTATAAAACAAAAGTTCAGTGAATCAGACTATGTTTTAAACTAATTTAATACCAAAGAACACTTGTTGTATAACACTAAGCAGAGCAGTGGTACAATCAACATCTCACTTCTTTTCTGGAATATTTGTCTTAGTACTGTACTGGAAAAATGTTTCTGACAGTTAACCCATTCCCCATTATGGGGAACTTGACTTGAACCTTTTGAGTTAAGATTGATCTAGGGTCAGGGTTACTGTAGGATTAAGGTTAGGGTCAGGGTTTGGATTTGCATGAGGGTTAGTGTACATAACATAGTGTACATCCCGAAATGGTGGCTAAAACATGAGGTCATTACATCAACTGAGTGTGGAATAGCCTCACTCAATCATTAACCCTTCACAGGACAGGTTTCTACTTTCTAGGGAGTATCCCCTCAAATCATCTGGCATAAGCTAGAATAAATGAACACAGTATACACGTAAGTAGACAAATGGCAACAGTGCCCTGTAAAAGGTTAATAAAAAGTTGGTACCGTATTTCTTAAAATTAGCATGGTGTTTTTTTAGTTGCACTTTGAGTATGCAATTAAAAGTGTAAGCAGAATAAACTGTATGGCAAATTAAAAGATGTGCTTTTGATACCCACTTCTGGTGATTTGCTATACAGTAATAACTTTAAAATTTTCCCCAACTTTTTTATTGGCCTTTTTATTTAAAAAAGCATGATAGGAGTGTAACCTTACCCACTATGCTTAATTTTGTGTGGCATTCTCATGATGAGAAATTCATTCAGAAAGGGTAAGGTTTCTTCACCACACATCTTAAGCTATGGACAAAGTTGGGATGTTCAAATGGCAAAGAAACGTCACAACCCATCGCTGTTCATTGCCAGGCTGGTGACCTGACACCCAGAGCATCTACTCCAAAGCTGGGCAATCTTGCAGTTTCTCATTACAGTGTTCACTGATATCTATCAATAAGTGTAGAAAGAATACTTTCCAGAGGGTAACTTTGTAATTTGGCGACCAGCCTTCCAAGGACAACTGTTTCTCACATAAATAGGCCCTATTACGGCCTGTCCGACGCGGGGTGTCCACCTGAGAACAGTGCATCGTGTATCTACCCTTTCACCCTGGAAACGTACAATAGACATTGATATTTTACTCAACTATTCATGATCTAAATCCGTACAAGAACCCTTTTCTGCTACTATAACAGAAACGAGTTCAAAGCTTTTGATTTTCTATTTTAGAAATGCTAATTGCATCGCGATTTCCGGGAGAATGCGAAACTACAAAATTGTAATTGCTCAACTTAACCCAGTTAATGTCCTCAATGGTGAAATATTTCAGAACCAAATAATAAAGTTGTGAAACAAGTCCGCAGATAAATATATTGCTAAAATAGTAAAGCAGAAATTGCCACAACATTACTAAAATTATAGCGAAGGTTACAGCTAAACACAACCCGACAGTAATGCAAGTGTTTTACTCAAAACGCAATATGGCACCTTGAATCTTTGACAGTTGAACCGAAGAACTTTTCCAATAAGATGAAAATATAAGCAAAAGATTGGCCTAAAACGGACATAAAATTATACTAATTTAAAATCCACAACTTACCACCACTGGAAAGAGCCGAACAACTAATTTCTTCGGCCCCTGAGTCTTCTTTTGGGAGCCCCTCCAACTCCGTTCGGCCCTGAGAAACCATGATGGCACCCCGAAAACTTTTCAAGAAGGAAGTGATGGCACGCGGTATCCACGCGGTATTTACGTTTCTCGCAACAAACTCGCATATGTTTAATTTTGTTTAGGTATGCAGTAATACTCTTTTCTGACCTCATATTAGAATGACTTGTTGGACTTTAAACTATTTTAGTCGATATTTAAATGAATATCAGCAGGTCAGAAGCCTTGTAGATAAAGGGCAGAATGATTGAGAAAGATTAGCCAAATGCCAAACCGGCGCCAGAGACAGGGCGAATTATTTTTGAATTTTTTTCTTTACCGAAAGGATCATTGACATAAAACGAGGACACCATATTTTCAATCATGTTTAAGTCATTCGAACTTAAATATACAGCGAAGACCGTGGAAATTTTTCAAAGCATATTAAAACTTGGGCGGATGCGTGGAAAATCCGCGGAAGTTCGCATGACGTCATGCTATCAGGGCCGGGCGTCCCCCCATCGTATTGGCTGGAATCGAATTCTAGTGGCGCTCGTCGCGTGAGCGGCTTTGAATTTTGGCCCAGAAACGCTAGGCAAAGGGGCACTTTGCACAAGTTAGAGAAAGAAACAGGCCCCGAGTGTGTGGGGGTACAACAAGACATCTACGGTAGGTCATCGCTTAGTGATCAACAATAGAAATTTGAAGGTCCGATTGTCTCTAGATCACTCTGTTGTGCTACGTCGAGCCGTATATTGACGGATAAAAGATATTTAGGTGGAAAATATTCATTCTTGGACAGAAATATGTTCCCACAAGGCCTCTCTAACGATGGAGTTGGTTTAGAGCGACAATTATTGCTCTATTTTGGCGAAATTTCAAGACTTCACGGGATTCAAAGTTGGTGACGAGAGAAATTAACTTAAGAGGCTCTGAGATTTGTGGCTTATCTTTTTGTGTATTTAAAACAGTAAATGTATTATACGGTTCTTCCAATGTTTCTTGACCTTTTCGAGGTCTCCGTACCTCGTCTTCTGCTCAAAAACTGACGCTTTTTGTGTTTTCAGAAAATGCGGTGGGCTCAGTTGTGCAATGGATGATGGGAAATGTTTATTGGACGTGATCAGGTATGAATTAGCATAAATTAGTATTAATTAAATGCAGGACAAGTCGCTTATGCTGAAATTACTCACATATTAAAACGAATTTTGAGCATATTTAACTGGAACAAAATTGATGTGTTTTCAGTTGTGATTTACAATAATTTTTCTGTCATAAATTAGTGATCCACAAGCCCTCAAAGAATTTTTTCGTAGCACAAGTCAAGTAAGTGAAAAAATATCCAGCTATTCCTACATGGTGGCAGTGATGTACAGAAAAACTGTAAATTTAAAACTTCCATTTTTAACATATCTATGAAAAAATGTCATAAAAATAATGGAGCATTTTTAATTTTGAAAGTCAATTTATTCTTTGTTTAACAAATAAATTTAATTTTTCTGTTGTCTGTTCAGTCATAGATGAAAAGATGACATCACAATAATGGTAAGAATGAAAAATTGCCCCATAAGGCAGTAGCCAAGTGGGTCAATGATGTTCACACCATGTTAATATCTTCTGGACATCTATAACTCAACAGACAATGGACAAATGAAATCTATTTGTTTTATACAACAGAAAAAATAAAGCAACACCAAATGATGGTTGAAAGCTTACAGGAAATTTTTGGGGCTTTGAAAAACACAAAAACAGTAACCTGATGTGATCCGTCCTCTATACAAATGAAACGTCATTGGCACTGATGAATATGCAGAAAGTTGTGGTTGGTTCATTGTTTTCATGATGCCATCCATGCATCTGTTCTTTAATAGATCATGGCTAACAACCAATGACAATGCATGAAGTAAGAAATTTATTGGATAAAATGTATTCTCTTAACTTATTTGTTGGATATAGATTGCATTTGTTGAGGGTGATGCTTCACCAGTTAAAGATGAGAATGTTAACAAACAACAAAATGTAAGTCACACTCTAAATTGAAGTCTTCACCAATTAAACATTATGGCAATCTAAAATGCAAAATTTAATCTCTGTGGTGACCAAGTTGGGATTGTGTATTTGATGATTCTCCATAATTTAGAGTCAACTCATCATCCTGAAAGTCTTTGGACAACCCTGGTAGTCAACATGCATCCTTATAAGTCTATCTCAAGCTCTGCAAGTCACTAGGAAACCCTACATGTTAATGTGCAACCCTTACAAGTAAACGTGCAAGTCTAAGAGTCAATTCATACTGCTGGGAGTCAACAAGCAGCTTTACTACTCAGCTCAACCCTGAGAATAAACTTGAAAGACACTTTCAATCCTGGGAGTCAGTTTATGACTCTGTGCAAGATGCTGAGCTGATTTACATGGTTTCAAGTTGACAAGCTAGCTATACAACAAGTTGACTTGCTATGAAGCATATAGACTATTATAATTGCTATGCTGCTGTAGGGGTTGCCACCAAACAGGAGGATTGATCCCCTCCTAAAAATCTTAAAGCAGAGGATATCTTCCCATGATTAAATTAGAATCAGGCTGAGAACTGGATACTTTCATTTCAATATTTTGAGGAAAACGGTCTGTTGATTTTCATTAGATTATCCAAGTGTATATCTCTTTCTGTAAAGCAAAAGTTTAGACTGTGGTAAAAATGCACAGACTTGCCTAAGCACTTAGTGATACATTAAGCAAGAGACCTAGGGCAAGTCTATAAAACCCAAAACTTACTGTAGAGTCTCACAGAAACAAGTCATGTCTGTTATGGTCTCCCAATACAGAATATCTTGTCAGAAACCCTATTTTAATTTATAGATTGACTACCAACATGCTTTCTGGACTGAGATTTACTCATTATAATTTCTGTTGTTTGTTTAGAAAGACGGAAATGTACAAGATGTCATAGGAAATGACTCACTTAGCTATAATTTGGACAGTAACACAGCTAGCATTCAGTCTAACTCGGGTCCAATTTCTGGAGGTCTCTTACAACAGCAACAAACAAAACCTTTGGTGCATTTTCCTTATTCTGCTGCATCAGACTTAAACTTATGTTCATCACCATTTATGTCACAGAATGTCAACTCACCTGTCAAAAATGGTATATCAGCAAATGTCAATTCAAGCACTGGTCATATCCCATACTCTACAAGAAATGATTCAGGAAAGAGTACAGTGAACACTTCACTAAATCAAGCAAACTCTAACCTGATGAATGTTTCAGGTGTTCAAAGCATAACAAGTTTGTCAGTAGGGAAAGAACCAGTTCCTCCAGCAAGAACTAGTTTTGTGAATTCACCAATTTCATTTGCATTTGGTGATGCACATAAAGCCAGAAATATATTGTCTGGTGGGACCCAAGTGCTCTCATCTTCTGATAAAATGGCTGTAACTGGACAAAAAACAACAATGGGTCAGCAAGTGTTGGGACAGTCTGTGCAGTTGAAAGCTTCACCATCAAAACTAACTGCAAATCTCATACCAGGAGTCAGTACTCAAAATAGAACAACAAATGTAAAAGGGTCACAGTTGCCACTATTAAGGCCAAAGAAAATTGTCCCACGGCCATCAACACAAAATGCAGCAACAGCCATCTCTGGTGATCAACATAATCTCCAAGTTGGAGTGCAAGGGAGTATACTTAGTCAAGGAGTGAAAGGAAAGGTTGTTGGCTCTACAAAAGGGCAGCCATTAATTGCAATCCAACCAAAACTGGTCATCACATCTCAAACAAATGTTGCTAGTGGTGGCCTTGGTAACCAAAGCACTCTGACAGTAGGCAAAACCAGTCAACCTTTAGGAAGCAATTTTACAATTGGTGCAAAACTACAAACACCTTTGCAAAACCAGATATTGAACTCACTGGCTGTTCAGCAACCAAAACCTAACATTCAAAATGGAGCCCAGGTAAATCAAGGTAAAGTTTCTTTGACAAATTTTGTTCAACTGCAGCCAAAACAGATTGCACCGAAACCTAATCAGACTGTTGGGTATTCAGCAACTAGTAAGCCAAAGATTAGCCAAGAGCAGTCACAGCTTCAGCAACAATTAGTCCAAAGTCTTCTTGCTCAAGCACAGCAAAACCAGTCACAACAGTTTTCTGTTCAGACAAGCATTGGTACCATGCAAAAGAGTGAAAAATTAGGAGATAGTAATGACAAGCAACAGGAAAGCTTGATGCAACAGCAGGACCTAAAGGAGCTATTACAAAGAAAACAAATGCTTCAACAGGTCATGCAGGTACAAAGGGTACAGCAACAACAGAACAGCTCACCTGTGACAAATGCACAAACTAGTGGTACAACTGGACAAAGCCAGGCTAGGACAAATTTGATTAACCAGTATAACAAAACATCCCCAGGTACTGTAATCAATCAGAGCTCTCCATTGCAGTCACTGATCAACAGTACTTTAGGAGGTCAAGGACAGCTTAAACTACAACACTCTGTAGGACAGCCAACAAACCTTGTGAATGCCACAACAAGCTTAGCTGATCAAATGAAGAATGCAGTTAATGCCAAGCAGCTGCAACAATTTTTGGAAAAGAATCCTGTGTTGGCCCAACAGTTAAAGCAAATCAATTTGAAACAGACTAACACTGCTGGAATTGTAACTAATGCTACAACATCTACTGTAAAAAATGTAGCACAATTGCAGAATACTGCAAAACCACCGGTGACCACTTTAAGTCAGGTACCTGCACCTGCTACGAAAAAGCTGGTGGTAGCAACATCAGGGGCTCATACTCAAGCACTTGTAATCAATCAAGCTCAAAGAACAGATCACAAAGCAACAGCCTCACAAAAGGTTCTGATAGTTCAACAGTCCAACACAGGTGCAGCAACAAGTGTTGGTCAGCCCCGAGTGCTGTTGCAAACCAAAGAAGGACGACCAATTTTACTGTCTCAGGAGCAGTTCAGGCAGATACAGCAACAACTGGCCAATAAAAACCTAACCATTCAAGGGAAACTAGTTACTGCAACCACAAAACCACAAGTGGTACCAAAGCCTAGTGACACAAGTGCCAAGGTAAAGTATGTGGGAGGGCAAATCATGTTATCTGGTGCTAACCCTTCATAATGCCCAGGACTTACAGTATCCTTGTCATGAAGAAATTTGTTTGGTGTGAGCTGGAGTAAAATAGTAAAGTGCATCTTTGCCCATTATGGGTTAATCAGTGGAAAGTATTCTTGATGTCACCACAATTATTATAGCATTAGCCAGAGTAAAGATACTAGAGTGTGCCCTTGCCCCTTAATGGCTTAAATGGTACAGGATCCAGTTCAGGGCTGCCTAGTAGGTGAAGATTGGAGTTGGAAGTAATTGGGCAAGTGCATTTGCATTTGCCTGAGTGACAGCTCTGATTCACTAAATTGTGTTCATTACCTTCACAATGAACCAAATAAAAATCTAAGTCATTCCATTTCCAAGGTTTTGACATTTTAATTAGAATAAAAATTGCACAAGCACACTTTTTTCTTATTAAATGGACAGTAGATTCTAATCAAGAGGATAACATTTATTCTAGGTTACACCACTTTTGTCAAAATGGTGCTAGTACCTGATTCATGGTTGTTTATAATTTAAGGATTTAACCATTTCTGCTTACTAATGGTCTGTTATATGTCTTTAATTCCCTTCTGTAGGACAGTCCAAAAGTGGTATCTATGGCAACAACACAAAAAACCCAAGTCAAACAGGTAGTGTCAGGGTTCTTGTAATCCTTACAAGTACTTAAATTTAAAAATAAAATCCTGACCTGAAAATCAAATTAATCAATTAAGCGCCCTGAATTTTGTGCCAAATTTCAAATAATAGATTTGTGTTGTAATGAGATTATGACGTAGTATTTGTAAATTTTAGTAAGTCTGAGGTAATTTTTACTTTGTTTGAGTTTAAGTTAACATTGTTACAACGAAAAGCAAGATCTACACTATTTTCAAAAACCCTATTTTCAGCTTTAGGTGCTTAAATTCACATGAAAAATTCCTTCAAAAGTCCTTAAATCTCATGTTCATTTGAGGGTGGCCATGTGGCAAGCATTATGAATTACATTTATTTTATTATTACCTGTAAACCTAATAATAACTGTAATATATTTTATTATAGGAAATAACAAAAGGTATTAAAAGACCAGTCAAACTTGCTGAAACTGAGGAGTCAAAGCTGATTAAAAGGTACTAGAATAAATATTACATTCAATAATAATTTATTTACATTTAATAATTTTTTATTCTGTTTATTCATCAGGTAATTTGTGTATATATATTTTAATGGTAATGTATAAATTAATTAAAAGTAATTGAAATGGAAAGTGAAAGGAATAGTGGATGCTATGTTTAACCCTTCAACAGGCAAGGGCTCATCCCTTTGAAGAATAAAATACTAAAGTACACCCTTGCCCCTTAATGGGTTCAAGTTCCCATCCTATCACCAGCAATTCATGTCTAACATTGTGATAAATGTCATGATGTAGAGCCAATCAGATTGCAGCATCTGCATTAGAGCACTTGTTGATTTGTAACCCTTTTGTGCCAATGGTACAATCTGGTATTATACAGTGGCTATGCCAGACAATTTTATTTCTCAAAGGGCTAAAATTGAAAAGAAACCTAAATTCATGTAGATTTTTTTTTGTACAGTAAGTGTAGGATGTCAGTAATCCCAGAACTAAAGTTGGTGTTGACCTTAGCCTACAATAAAATTTGCACATTTTGGTAACTGGATTTAATTTCATTTTTAAAAGGATGAAGGGAGCATTACAACAGGATCAAAATAGTGTTTCCTTTCCAGACATACACAAACCCTTCAAAACTTATGAAGAAGCAGCCAAAAGTCTTATACCATTCCATGTCTTCTCAGAGCCTGATCCAAATGCAGAAATGCAATGGAAAGGTAGGATGGGCTTTGGATTATCTCGGAGTTAGAAGGTGTAAGTGGTAAGCAGTCTAAGTAAGTAAGCAGGTATAGCAGTCAAGAAGGAAAGGATTATAGCATAAGATGTTATGGGTACAACAATTTTATAACTTAAAATATGCACTTTGGTCTTGCAAATATGAAATAAGTGCCGAGGGATGTATGTGTATTTGTGGATTGATAAGAGTTTTACATTATTCAAGGAAAGGAGGGTAGAAAGGAAGTAGATTAAAGATAAAATGAAATAATAATTTGAACTGAGAAAAGTTCAGGCTTGAATAAAAATAACATTATCAGGTAGTTACAATGGACCTGTCAGAGGCAGCTTTTTTAAGTAGAAAAATTCTCTGGAAACTTCAGATTACTACTTTACTAAAGGCATACCTCTGACAGCTCTAAAAGATTTTTGTTGTGTACTGTACCTGCAAAATCCATGGGCAGGACTTTTCCTTGTTTTTTCCTAAATAATTTCTTTCATCTTTCTTTCAGCTAACATGCTTCTTGATAAACTTGCTGTGCAACTTATAAACAAAAGTGATCGCATGATCAACAAATACAGGCAGCTATTACTTGGAGACATGCAGGTAAGTTCCAATGTAGAAGGTAATTTACAATTGAAGGTCACTTTTGGTATACAGCATGCCAAGGTATGCTGCATTTTTTTTATTTGGTTTTTGGTTTTTTTCAGAGAAGTGTTTCATCTGCTGAACTTGTAATGGTAAACAGAATATTCTTAGCTGATGAAAAAGTTGCCCTAATGAAAGAAAAGAAAACAGTATTGGAAGGTACAATTAACCACAGAAAGTACTGTACACTTTAATATTAAACAGCCAAATTGGCAATTTCAAAATTAGTTCCTTGGAAGATTGCATGGCAATATTGTTATAGTAAATATAAAGAAAAATACATAAGTAAATTGTTGCTCTGAAGACAACTGAAGTCTACAAGTGGAAAACTAAGTGTAATTTAATAAACAATTTAAATATTAATTATGTACCTGCATTAATTGTTAGATTTGAGAAACAGTTAAATTATTACAATTCACAGTTTCATGGAAGGTGGCTTCTAAATGTTTCTTGTTTTAATATGGGAATATCTTAATCCTTTACCCAGCCAGTTTTCACGAGGTTTCACTTTGACAAGTAAAATTGTCTGCAACAGAGCTGGGTAAAGGGTTGTGTGATGGTAACACTATCTAATACCCCTTGTTTGTTGTCGTTTTTTTATATTAGAAGCACAAAACATGGCCCAGTCTATTGGAGCAAATACATTACAAATGAAGGTGGTAAAACAGGAAGACAGTTTACTCAGTTCAGATGTTAATTCCTCTGCAAAGGACACTGGGGACTTTGACCTTGGTAAAAACAAACTACCTGTTACTCTCTTTCCAAACTCAACCACAGCACCCCTGGATGAAGACCTCAGCTTAATGAGGAATACTTCTGAACAGCAAATTGACATAGTGGATGTCTCTCCATCCCCAATGACTTCAGCCAACAGTTTTTTGACCAACTTATCTGCAACAAATACTAAGCTAAGCTTATCAGAAAGGACATCTAATATCAAACCTGAACCTAGCTGAGGTTTTCCTTGACTCTGTCATATTATTCAGTGTGAATTTTTGGTGTACTGATTTAAAAATGAGGTAAAAATAATTTTATATGTATTTATGTATAATTCTTCGGACTGCTAAACCAGGATGATGTAGCATATCAGTTAAGACAAGAAAACACTGGAGATAAATTTTCCTGAAAAAAAAAATTAATCTATTTAATTTTTATCAGTACAACAGGATTTTTATGCTAACAAACCACAAGATCTGGCCTATAACAGTCTAAGGATCATAATAATTACCTGCTAAGGAAACTAGAGTTCAGCAATGTAAACAAGTATAGATCAAATTAATTTATTATGTATTTTGTAAGTGATCCATGTACATTTATGGTGCTATTGTGTATATACAGTATCCATATTTACAAGGCTTTGTATACTATGCCATAATGCATACACAATATGAAAGAGTACGTAAAACTGAATATTGTCTCAATACAATGACAGCTGTTGGTTATGTACTTGCTAAGAGTGAGATCTTTTTGCTTAAGTACACTTCCCCCAGTTATCGTAATCTAAAAAGTCCTCAGAGCATGTTATTGAATGTTAGTTTACCACTAACCTATAAGCTGTATTCAAATGCCACACTACATGTGAACCAGAACAGGAAATATCAGCACTCCCAGAACAATGTAAGTGAAGAGAGCAAATCTAGTAGTCAATGAGTCGTTGAATAATGGTAATTCCCAGACGTAGACACATGCTTGTCGGACAAGTTGGCTCCTTTTGAATTTGATTCTCACTAATTTTATCAAATTACAGTCAAACCTCAATTATCCAGATCCTTTGGGAGACACAAAATAACTCCAGATAATGAAGAGTCTGGTTAATTGATTATTGCAGTTAACTGCTCTGACTCTGCTGCAGGGGTCATATGAGCACCAAATTTAAGATGAACTTCAAACAATTTTTTTAATTGCAGACATGTTTATTTTTACTATTACTGTTTCAGACTTTTATTATTTTACTCTGGTTAATGCCAGACAATTTTACACATGAAAGGAAGAGATGCAGCAGTGAAGGAGTTAATGATTAAGTAATTCAGAAAACTGTGACCATCAAATAAAGTCTGGATAATCAAGGTTCAACTGCACCGTTAATTTTTTAATTGTAACCAATGTTTAATGTAATGGCATTCCTAAATTTTCTGTCTGTAAGTTTATCCTCGGTTATAATCATTTACATCATTCAGTTTAACTTACTGGTACCTTCCATTACCAAAATCACCTTGGCTGCAAAACTGGAGTATTCTATGACTGCTATGAGATGGGATTTTTGACTGGAGGGTAGTTTTCATAGAGGGAGTGAGGCATTTATGAAGGGCAGGGGCAAAATTCTCTTAAATAGAAATCAAAAACATTCTCTTGGGATTTATTTAATGCTTCCAAGAAAAAAATGTTCTTCCTATATTTTTATGCAATAGATACACAAGTTTATTTCATTAAAATCTTTATCCAACCCCAGCTAAAATTATTAATGAGATATAAAGCCTATATGGACAGTAGACCTGACATTTTGAGCAAGGCTCATTGTTGACCCTTTTTACTACAGTGTAAGTTTTATTATCTTAAATTTTTCACAGTTCCCTGACCTTCTTGGTCTATACAGGTGGTTCAATACTGCCTACATGGCACTCTACTTTTACATACTTAATAAATTGGTATATCTATATTATAACACTGTTATCTGTGTGGGCCTGCCACATGTTACCTAAAAACTCAAAAACAGCCATACAAATCACTGCAAAATGTATTCCATTCCCCACAAAGTGGGTACTTGCCTCAGATTGAAGCAAAAACTGTAAAAACACTTCTCCATGGTATGGAGAAACCAGATATACACCACTGGGCATTTTGACTATCATTTGTACCGTAACCAAGCTAATAGCTTGATGAACTGAAATGATACATGACCAGCATGTTAACCCTTTCCTGCATTATTTTTTTTCCTTTGTTCTATGTTCTCTTATTCTATGCTTTGTTCATTCAATTGTTCTAACTTCCAACTGTTCAATTGTTAGAACTTGTTACTGTACAACACTATGCAGGAGAGGGTTACAGTGGAGAAATTAAAAGACAAAAATGGGATGCAGCGCAGGCAGTATAAAACAGTTTAAAAAGTTGAAAGGTATTTCAACTTTCTGAGAGATTACAAGACACTGGCGTAAAATACCAGTAACCTCACAGAGCTTTTGCAGTAAAATGAAAATGGCAATAGAGATATCAGAGAGAGAAAGGCAACATGACCTTTCTCTAGACCTTTCATTGGCAGCCAGGATCCTCTGCAAAATTAGCCCAAACCAAGAGATTAAACTTGTTTGACAAATGGCCTGTTCATATTATTTGTCCTGGGAACCGCATGTGCTCATTTCTCAGTGCTCAACAGACATGCATTCACCTCACAATCGTCAACAGACCAGGCAGGGGTCCCATCCCCTAGTACTGCATTAATGTAACTTATAATGTGTTGATTTTCATAATTATGGCATCTGCACTTGCAAGATTTAAGCAATTTGAGAAATTAGTTTTTAAAACTCCTCATTTGATATAATACGTATGTTTTACAACAAGAGCCAGTGATTATAACATTTTAAAACAGAAACTTCAGACTAGCACAAAATATACAATTTTCTACACCAGTTTTCAAATTTTCTATGTGGCAGGGCTGACCACAGTGATACCTTCAGTGTTTGTCAAATCATGCATTAGCCTCTTAGCAAAGATGCCTCTAAGATTTTGCAAAGTTCCTCCAGCTACTTTAAATGCCAAACCACCCATGATGACAAGCACAACATATGCTGACAGCATTGTTGCCAAATATTGCTTTTTTTCATTCAACAATGTCTGGAAGATAAAAATTAATTTTTCATAAGAAAAAGCACATTGTTGACACTTTGGCCAAAAATGATGGTTGACTTTGTAACAATAATCGTAAGGGAAACTTACCATCAATGAAACAAAGAGATGTGACCCAATGACTAAAACAAGGTAGCCATATTTCTTCTTGTTGCAGCTTTCAAACCAGATAATCCCCCAAAATGTATTGAGAAGTACAAAAGCAGAGGTCAGAAGTGCTGGAAAATGGAAAAAGATAAAAATGATGTAGAACATTAATCGTATCATTATGCAATCATATTGTCTCAATTACAATTTGTGACAGCATTTTTCAATGGCCCCAAAATTATCTAAAGTAAGGGTTGACATGAACTGTATAATATATTACTAAAACTGAAGGAACATGAGGCAAAATTCTACTTTAGCTGGAACAAAAACAAAACAGCTACTAACATGAAATAATTAAGAATTGTGGCGATTCACCCCTTAAACCAACTGTACCAGGCCCAGATATAGCAGCAAGGACATTCACCATGGCAAACAGGCCACTCATTATCCCATAACCAAGCCCTGAAACTGAAAGACAAAGAAATAAGAATGAATTATAATCATATTTTTTCTTCCTTTTTGCCATTTCTGAAGCTTTTCACCGTTCTTTTTTACATTTTTGTGTGTATCCCAATCAAATTGCATGCCAACGAGTAACTTTTTCTTCCTGCTAATTAAACAACAATACTACTACTGAGGCATGAGATTAGAAATTTTCAGCAGTACCCAGACTGGATACTAGCCTGTCAGAATTTGGTATCACCCCAATATTGTGAGGATGAACCATCTAAATTGAGAACTTACACCTGAGATGATACTTTATAATATACCAATGTGTAAGTGTACATTATAATTATTTATTATATACATTAGTGTTCATATGTTGACATTCATTTTGGTTGAGTATGATTATTAAGCTGAACAGGGAGGGTTTTTTGATAGCCATTTGTCAAAATGATAATATTAATATTGTGTACATACCAAAGGCAGTTTTGTGCTTAAATAAACCAGATGATTCACCTGCCAATGTAACTAGTTCACTTTCTTCAGCTTTCCTATGCAAAGATGAAAAGTGCAACTTATTACCAATGAGAAATAATTAGTCTATCATTAGTATTGTGACCTTGATACTATAAATGATTACAAAATGACTTTGTTATTTTGACCTACTGGCTGTTGGAAGTTCAACTCAAGACAGCTGGAGGTTTGTATTTTTTTATCTGGGTAAAAAATTAACCTATTAAAGGCAAGGGTGCACTCTAGTATTTTACTTCTCAGAGGAATAAGCCCTTGTCCCCAAAAAGTTAATTCAGGGAAGTAGTTTTTGAAATGCCCCAATATGTCACAGTTGGTACAAAATTTATTAAAAGTTTTTGAACCACTTTATCAGTTAAACTGGACTTTAATGAGTTGATGTCATCATCATAACTATATAATCACACTGCTTTCTGGTGCTCCATTTCAATTTGACAGCAGCTTTGCAATAAAGTCGAAATATCATTGCAATCATTCACCGTCTTGTTATTGGCTCACATCTTGGGTTTTCAAGAGGTCATTGTTTTTCAGGATTTGCTTTTTTACTCTACTGTTCAATAACTTTAGCAATATTGATAATTTTACGACAACTCATCATGCACTGTGATGTAAGCAAGGCGTTATTTACATATCAAACAAATCTTAATATCTCAAGAACAAAGTGAGATATGTAAAAAGTATAATAGATGTTGCATTATAATTTCAACAGTTCTTTCATATAAAAAACCCCTTAATTTTCATTTCATATATGCTTTAAGATCCTTTATTTACAGGGTTCTGACACATACAAAAATGCACTCTTGCCACAGGAGGTTAGATTAATGTTTAATTAATCACCCATAGGTTTATCAAAACCTAGTAAATTCTGATACTCTGATCCCAATTGGCTAAAATTATGCACTCATTTTTGTAATTAACTCTTTCCTGGCAGTGTCGGACTTTTATTATTTTTCTCTGACTAATGCCAGACAATTTACTTGTCAATGGGAGAGGCACTGCTAGTAAAGGGTTAAGCCATGATGGTATCACTCATCTGAAAATCTGTATCAAAACATTGAGCTGTAGCTTTGACTTGTTTCCAAATCAAGTAATTCATCTTATTTTTTTTTTGGAAGAGATACACCTTAAATTATTTCCTACTTTTGTTTTTTTACTTCAGATATACTACTTTACTTTTTGGGCGATACCCAATTTGAGTAGTGCTCCCACAGTTTTGATACTGTTTTTGGTTTGGGGGAAAATAATATCCATTTTGTGTGGTAAACCCATGTAGTATTCATCATATATTAGTTTTGGACATATATCAACTTTGAGCGGTGACCCTACATAGCGTTACACTGTTTAGTTAACAAGGGAGATGACCATTTTGTGTGGTTACCTCACATAGATTTATCTATTATATTATTATTACATAATATTCATAGATTATACTGTTTTAATTTAAGGGAGATACCCACTCTGAATGGCAACCCAGTATAGTTTCATGTAAGTTATAGCTTGATAGGTAACTTGCCTGAAGTCATATACCTCAGACAAGAGTAGCACTCGACAATACGTCAAAAAGTCAATCTCCTTGTGTAGGTATGATTAACATATGAATTATTTTGCATGAAAAATCTATTAAACAAGCAAGTTTAGATCGATAAAACTCACTTACTTGATAAGAACGAAGAAAGCTAGTCGGAATAATTCCTGAAAAATTACTGAGAACGTGGCTCCAAATGCCAACTGACTTTTCAAAGGTGACACAACGATCCACAATATGGACGACAGAAGCAATGAAATTAGCCAGAAAAATGCACTGGGATAGAGAAAACAGGCCGTTGGATATAATGTGTGATTCAATTGACAACAACACAATTAAAAACTAGCTGTATTTAGTTCCAAACTAATTTCGGTTCGCCTAAAGAAAACTTTGGCTTCCTCTCACCTTGATATCATTATGATGACATGAAAATGATCCCTCGCAACTGCTACAAGAAATAACACCGATGCTGGGCCAAAAGCGATCAACAAACAACCAAATAAACTCACTAGCGTCATTTTTCTTCCTTTGGGAGTAGAAAATATGACTCAAACCATTTACAATTACTCAAAAAAGTTGATAAGGTCCATTAGTGTAGCGGTCCTTCTTTGGTAAGTGTCAGAGGACAACTTCAAGTAGTTATAGCGCGGGTTTCACGTATCGCGCAGGTTTCACGTATCTCGCGTGTCACTGCCGACTGGAAATACGCGATGTTTGCGCCAGTTGCTCGCGAAAGTTTGATCGACTTCTTGAAGTTTTTGTCGCCTAAAATAATATTTCATTGTTTACACCCGAAATTTAAAAACGACCTCACTAAATCAATTGTCGATGATTCTTTGCTTTGGGTTTTGATGTCCAGTGGTTCACGTTGGCAAATGAGAAGAAATACAGGATATAATTTTATTAGGAAGTTTCCGCAAACTAGTTTCTAGTTCTTTCTACGCTCCGTCATGCTCAACTACGAATTGCGCAATAATGAAATCTGACAGCCTTTCGTGGTTCAAGAGGGGGCAACGCAGGGGTGGTGTTCTTTCTTTGACACAATGCGTCACGTTACTATGAGCAGAGCTGTCTTCCAAACACTTCGACGGATTTCAAGTGTTCTAGTCAGTAGATCTTAACAGTTTACAACGTCAGGCGATAAGACAGACACTATATCGAACTGACTTTCTACTCTAATTTCCTCATTCCTTCATTTTATTTAGAGCCAAAACTACAAACCAATTCGAGAGGTAGCTTCAACACCCGTGGATCACCAGGTATACGCCCGTTGGTGTTTCAGAGTAGGATTTCGTGTTCTTTCGAATGAGGCCTCGATTTCTTTTCATATCAAGCCTTCAAGCCTAACTAGGATTTGTCTTTCGTTTCGTGTAGGAAGTTGACCCTGAAAAGCAGGTAACGTTCAGTTATTTCTATATGTATTTTGAATCGACCGTTAATCCTTTACCGTACGTTGCGATAGTTTAATACGGGAATAAATTAATTTCAAACGATCACTTCTCGCAGAGAAGCTGTGTTGGGTCATTGCTGAATTTGTCCCCAGATAAGAAACGTACTATGGACGTAATCTTGCGCAATTCATTGTTAAACCACGTCATGGCTGATGGGTCGTAGCGTACAATTTTAAACTGCATTGTTTAGGGCATTATAACTTCGCTCTTTAGCGAGGACAGGTGTGTCTCTGTGGAGTATACAAGGAAATTCTATTTGATTGGGTACTTCGATTTGGCATGATCATGGATGGCGCTGAAGCCATTCTCAACAAATCTTCCTGTTGTCGCTTTTCGTTTTGAGCTCTGTCAACTGTCCATCAATTGCCCGTTCTAAATGAGATTAAATTGTGTTTACATAATAACTGAGCGTTTTAGCGTTTAAAAACGGATTTTGACGGCGATAAGATTTCATAATTTAATTACAAGAGACATGAAAAATTTTTATAGCAACTTTGTTTTCCAAAACAATGAATGAACCACCAGAACAACAAAGGAACAAACCTTTTGCACTGTAGTTCTAACGGTCCATGCGAGAACCAATGCAAATACAGCTGTTCGCGATTTTATAATTTTGACTCCTCTATTTTAAAAAGTTTCCAAAAGTTTTCCAGCATCGTTAGATTGGGAATTGCAAAACGTGAGTTGTACACCTGTCCAGATGCAGAAACATGAATGTTGTCGACAGCATAAGTATGGACCACTTGCACTCATGCTAATCGACCCATCTGGAAGGACAACTTCAAAGTTCCGACGTTGGACAGATCGAACAATTTATGGAAATTCTTTTGTTTTGTTAAATTCAAACTGTACGTTGGGCAAATTATTTATTAAGTCCTTCCTATCCGTATAGGTCCCCAGTGACCTATGGAGAGTTTAGTATTAAACTCTTCAGACAGGAAATAGTTCAAATAACCTTATAGCTCAAGAGCTTAACAAGACCATTCTCACAAAAATATAGACAATAATATATCTGAGCCATTAAGTAGAGCTATGTAATTATTATATTATTTCTTTTTTTATAATTATATTTTTTTGTCATGATCAGTGTCGTTGTCACTGCCAATCTTATTTTTGTCCTTCCTGTTGTGATAATTATCATTATTGTCATTATTACTATCTTTATTATTATATCTATTATATTATCTCTCTATTATATTATCTCTATTATTATCATTATTATTAGGTAT
>JBAHVQ010000014.1:35691-50892 GCA_036872915.1 Nanipora kamurai
ATCTTAAAGTCCCTAGTGTTATCTTAAAGTCCCTAGTGTTATCTTAAAGTTCCTAGTGTTATCTTAAAGTCCCTAGTATTATCTTAAAGTTCCTAGTGTTATCTTAAAGTCCCTAGTGTTATCTTAAACTCCCAAGTGTTATCTTAAAGTCCCTAGTGTTATCTTAAAGTCCCTAGTGTTATCTTAAAGTCCCTAGTGTTATCTTAAAGTCCCTAGTGTTATCTTAAAGTTCCTAGTGTTATCTTAAAGTCCCTAGTGTTATCTTAAACTCCCTAGTGTTATCTTAAAGTCCCTAGTGTTATCTTAAACTCCCTAGTGTTATCTTAAAGTTCCTAGTGTTATCTTAAAGTCCCTAGTGTTATCTTAAAGTCCCTAGTGTTATCTTAAAGTCCCTAGTGTTATCTTGAAGTCCCTAGTGTTATCTTAAAGCCCCTAGTGTTATCTGGAAGTTCCTACTCACCGTCCCAAACAACTACCTGGCATAGGAAAGTGCAAAAACTCTCTATTATCATCAACTCACAAAACGCAATTGTTGTTAAACTTGTTGTAGCTCCCATACACCAATACCGTCCCCCAACTAACTCCAAGAGAGTAAAAAATCTGCGATGCGGCAGCCACCCACACCTAGACAAAATTAACATAACCCATAACTCATTTTGAACCAACAACAGTTATTATACGATGCAAAACGTCGACTGGAAAGTGGAGAGCGTAAAAAAGTTGGCAAACCAATGAACAGTCCTTCACAAAGGTATAAAACAAAACCTGTATCAAAAATGAGTTTATAATCATCAGGAGGTAAGCGAGTACCACAATTTGAATTACTTCGGTCTGTTTCGTTTAATAGGTAAAATCATCGGGTTCGGTGAAGACAAGTTAGTCGTACCAAACTAACCTAACTCCACGCCCCCCTCCACAATAGTAAAAGTATAACAGAAGCAGACTTTTCCAGGGTGTCTAAGCCATACTTCTTATCAAAGATCAATAGTAGCTCTGCACATGCTCCGTTGTTCCACGATAATCACAATAGTACAAAATAATTACCTCTGGAGGCTTTCTAAAAGGTGTGCAGGTCTAATTCGCTTGGGAAAAATCCTTTCTTGGCTTTTGGGAACAATTAATATTTAATTTGCACGCCACAGTATTACTTATAATAAGTAAATAAATGGCTATTCAAATCAACTGAGTCGACGTGGTTCTGTTGAAGGTTTACAAAATCCAGAACAGCGAGGATATGTTTAAAATAATTCACTTGAATAATTTTTTTTCAGTTTGTATCAAGTGTACAGTTTTAGCACCTATGGAGTGCCGGTGTTCAAGCACCCCAAATATCCCTCAGATACCCCACTGCTCAATGTTAAATTGTCTCACGAAGTATGGGTCTGAGTTGAGGAAGTATAATGCAAGACGCCCATTAGAACACTGACAGATCGTCAAAGTAAGAAAACAAATAATCAGAATAAGCCGAAGTGTAAAAAAAGGATTGATTCTCGTAATCTAATTCTCAAATCGTCCTCTTTATTTACCTTCACGTCCAGCAGTTTCTTCCATTTTGGTCGTAAGTAGTATTCCAAGCCAGCACCAGCTCCTTCCAAGGTAACGCCACGTATTAATAAGATGAACAGTACAATATATGGCATAGTAGCAGTCACCCATACAACCTATGTTTGTGGAAGGCATAATGGACTCAATAAAGGGAATGAAAATAGCAATGGGTAAGCTTGCGATTGGCCACAGTTCTAAAGCCCAGTTCTCATATGTGTGGCTGACCGTCGCAGATCATCGCCGATCGAGTTCGCGATTGTTCGCTGTGGATAGTTCTCATTTGTCGCAGATGGTCAGCGATGATCGCCGATATAAATTTCACCCTCTCATATGTCACAAAACAGCCATCGACGTCGCAAAGCGGTCATTAGCGACTGACGTCCATATATGAGAACTAGGATTAAAGGGCAGCGAAAATCGTGAAATCATAGAAAGTAGCTTCGACATGACTTTAATAACCTATCTCATTCTCTAGTTGTTAAGTATGTCATTTGAGTTAAAACATCATAAGTTGTGTACAGGCCAATCGAAGAACAAAAAATCTGCCATATTTTCGGTTCGGGTTGACTAAATCGTCTTAAACGTAGCGGATTTAATCCGTCCAGAGCCCAAGGAAAACGATTTCCTGTTTTATGCCGAATATAAATTACGACGACCACGTCACGACGATAGCTCCAGTGGGTACTCAATAAAATTAATATTTACGTAAGACTTTATTTCTAGAATTAGATTCGAGGGCCCTTTCAACTGAGAGGTTCATAGGACGATGGGACCTAATGATATCCTCGTGTGGCAGGGACAAATTTATCTGAGTTTCCAGTGACAACATTTTAGTTCGATAGGAAAGTAGAGTGCTGCGTCGGCAGTATTGAACGGCTTGTAGATAATCAAAAGGGTTCGGAAACTGCCGGAACTTAATTGTACAAAATCTGAAGTTTCGAGCGACAGCCCTTTGTCGGAGTGAAATGTAACATGCAAAAAAACGTAGGTAGTGTTTTTATAGTGAGAAAAAAGCATGTGATAAAAAGATGACCAATAGGATTGAAAAACCGATATTTTCAATCGTTTTGCAACCATTTTGGTTATCTATAAGGCATTTAAGTTCGATATCCCGTTTCCAGAAAATAATTATAATCTTGGGAAGGAGTTGCGAGTGCGTAATCATGTTTCCGCAGCCCAGTATCCCGAGATACCTCCAGAACCGAGCTATCTCACGACCTTGGACTACCCAACAGCTTACAGGCAAAGCTCTCTAGCTCTTTTCCTTCAGTCCTGTCCACTGGACAAAAGGCTCTTGTGCCGCTCACCTCAGTGGTAAAAATCAAACTTGTTGAAGAAGGGTAAGTATGAATGACAAAATGTTTCTACGTCTACGCTGGGCTCTTCCCATGTACAAATACAATGTTATGGCACGAAATCCACTGAGATCATACAAAACTAGAGAGGACATGGGAGCCGAAAATTGGTAACAAATTAAACACCCCGCCATTATGAGTAAATTGGAGGGTAAATCGATTGTCTCCAGGCTCTTTACCGTCTGTCCGAGAGTTCACGTTCGTGAGTTTGCCCATAATTATCGTGCGCGAAGATAGCGGCCTTTGAACTTGTTACCTGCGGTTGAGGGACATTAGGGTACAATACCCATTTGGCTATGCCAGGGTCTTCTATTGCGAAGAGGATGAGGAGGACAGCCCGGGAACGAGGCTCCTTAAAGCACATTTGTTCGAAGAGTCGCTATTCGCGGTCGTATCCGATCGATCAATTCCGCGCGAAGCTGGAGTATTTTCGCACTAAAATGACTAAATCAGATTCTCCTAATGCTGTTTCCCTCGGTGACCTTCAACTGCGCTCACCGTAATCCATGGTCTCAACTGAGAGCAAATTATCGATTTTGGGAGTTACCGTTGTTGTGTATTTTAAGAAAGCTACCTTTCCAGACGTTTTAACACCTTTGAAAAGACACAAAAACACGACGGTCCAACAAAACAGCAAGGATAAACAGATCTTCCATCGGAAGTCGCCAAGGTCCTCAATGCTATCTGTCTTGCCAAGAATATGATTGCTGGAAAGATTTAATAACAGCTTTTTACTACAAGAAGCAAGCATCACGGTTTCTCAAACCTGTCTATCCATTACCAACTGACCTACAAGGCCATCCAGCCCACAACCTTTGATCTCCTGGAAGTCAATAGTAAACCAGCTGAGCTACAACAAGGCCATTCAGCTTTTAAGCTGCAGTCCTGCAGTTCAATTTTCAAATGAATGAGCCTGGCGGCCATTAAACAAGCGGTCTTTAAGACTTTACTTTCACTTTACTAAATAAGGTAGCTACACGGCCATCAAACTCATGCACTAGTTATTCCGTAAACTCAACACACAACAAACTTAGCCCCAAGGTCATCCAGCACGCAAACTTCGGTACTCCATTTCAAGTCTTTACAATCAGCTATAGCTACAGGACCATTAAGTTCGCAATCCTTTGTCCCCTATTTCAACACACCATCAACTTTTCCACTCTGCTTCCACAATCGAATAATCTGACCACAAAGTTATTGATTGAATAAAATTCGATATTATCTAGCGACAACCTTGTTCTATAATATAAGATGATGAAATTACTTACTCAAAGTACTCCAAAGAAGACGCGACATATTTCACATCATTTGAAGTGCAGTTGGAAGTTCCATTTAAACAATTCACTCCTCAATAAAAAAACAAAAGTGGATGAACTTACTGACTGAAAGTACCCCAAAGAAGACGGAAATAATTTAAATAGTCTCAAATTACCAGAAGTGCAGTTGACAGCGTAAGTTAAATTGATCCAAGTAGTCCCATTGGTACAATTAGCACCTTGATTTTGTTTATTTTCGATACGTCGTTCCTTGACAGTACTTTTAAGGGGGAAAAAAAATTTTTAAAATGAGTAAAAAATGAAAAGAAAAAGTAACGTTAAGAACTTTTCTGAGTAAAAGAGATCAAGGAATATTTTCAAAATGTATCTCGACTCTGCATAGCAGATTTTCCTCAAGTATTTCACACTACATAAAGGAATTACCCGTTGTTTACCGAGAACTCTCCCTTAGAAGTGTAAAATCGTCTGTCGTTAGACAGTGTAAATTAACAAAAGGACTGTTTTTGGCCGTCCTGGCAATTAATAGGTTGAGAAGAAAGATAGGGAGGTCAGTGTGTTAACCGGTTGATTACCAGGAGCTCTCCTTACTTAAGATGAGTAAAATCGTCAAATCGTCTGGCGTTAGACAGCAAACAAAATAACCGTTTTGTTTTAACAAAAAGACCGTTTTGAGCCGTCCTGGAAAACAACGGGTTAAGCAGACGACCATTCCGATACCTAGTCCTGACGTTTACGGTCTCTACTAACCGACAATTCTGCGTTGCCCATGATGGATCACACTCTTTCCATGGTACGTCACTGGCAAAGGAACTGAAGAGATATATAACTGCCCAACATATGATGACGTTGTAATAGATTGAGACCAGGAATGATATCATCATCATGCCCATACCAACACCTATAGCCACAAAGCCACAGAAACAACAAGAAATGATCAAATAAGATGGTCAGGTATGCAAGGGACATCCTCGCACATAACACCCAACAAACGCGACACTGTACACGCACCACTTGCAGTTGTCGCTCAGTTATACTGGATGTTCATGTACGGGTTTGTATGGGTAAGGCTGGGGATACATATTGTGATTAATCAGGCGGATTTCTGGTTTAGAGGCATGTTAAGTCGAGTAGCAGTATTCTTCGTGGGCTCAAATTATCCTGCTTTTTGTGAATTACCATGGACCTAAACCAGAAATCGAATTGGTTTTTCTTGGTTTTTCAAAAAACAAATTTTCCCGCCAAATAATCTATTGTGTTTTGATTGGACCCTTGAGGATAGATAAAAGGATAAAACAAATGCCGATTTATTGAAAATTACTGACATCTTGAGAACTCTAGATCTGAGTATAGAAGAAGTGTCAAGATGCAGGAATAATTATGATAACATTTCGACTTTATTTCAAAGTCTTCGTCAAATCAAAGAGATCTGAATAAAGTCGAAACTTCATTGTAATTATAGTCTTGCGTTTTGTTGTATACTCAAATCTTGGATTCCTGATATAAAAAAAAAGTAAACCGAAAATAAACATCTTCTAAAACCCAAGATATGGATCAAAAACGACACAGAAAGTTGAAATGATTATATTTCGACCTTAGTTCAAAGTCATCAACAGACCAAGTGACAGAGGAATGAGGACATCACCAGTAAAGAACGAGCTAAATGATTTCATCGTTCATCTGAAAATATAAAAGATCGTTGTGATTTAGTCAAGTCACATGTTTGTGGAAGTTGATCCTATATTTGTATCTGGTTCGTGCGTCGTAAGTGGGCGGTCGTATGACTATAGGTCGTATAGGCGAACCTGACATTTACTCTTCCTTTGACTCTGAAGAAGACCGCCGCTAAGGCCGTCGAAACGTCAGTCACTTCCACCAACAGCCTTTCTCAAGACTACACTAACCTGGACAACCAAATGATAAATTCGCATTAAACCATGGTTTAATGTGAATTTATCATTTCATATTACCCTGAGGATGATTCTGGAATAGAACTGGACAACCAACTTCCGCAAACATTTAACGATTCTCCCAGGTTCAAACCATTTACTTTCTTAGTCAAGTCACTTGGTTTGATGACTTTGAAATAAGGTCAAACTATAACCATTTCAACTTTTTGTTTTTCGATCCAATTTATCTTCGATTTTACAAGATGTTTATTTTCGGTTTATGTTTTATTTTATATTTCTTTAAACTGTCGGCTCGCTGTGGTTTTTGAGTTCTCAAGATGTCAATAATTTTCAATGTTTGTTTTAGCCTTTACTTTTAGAAATTGCCGGCCACCACTGACTTTTGGATTATAAATTTCGCACGGTTATAACACAAATTTAACCTCTAAACCAATCAAAATTGTTTTCTGACAACGGCCTGTTTTAGTTTCAAGCATTTAAACAAACAAAAACGAGTGTCAAAAACTTCATTGGGTCTACGATTTTCTACTCACCTCTTCCCATCCGACAGATGGTTGTAAATGTTGTGAGTGGAGCAAGGCTGAGGTATTGTCCGAGACTGAACTCCGCCAACATCATTGGGATGCCACAGAGGGCCAGCATGGTAAAATATGGGATCAAGAATGTTGCTAAATCACCAGAAGGGAAGTAAGGATCAGATTACCTCACGCATCTGACAAGCTTAAACTCAGACAGGTTTTCTAAACCCCTGACGGGAAATGAACCCGTAAAGTTTTGATCCAGAGGCACAATACTGTCAGCACCTCGGCAGGGGCAAACTAATCTTGTGGTCCTCTCCCATTGCAACTGGCAAACTAACAAAAATTATGTCAGCTACCAGGAGTAATAGCTGACTCATGTTTATTGCTCACGCCGAAAACTTCCAGTGGGCTCTAAAACACATGTTTTGAAGCATGACAGTGTATTTTACAGGTCAAAACTACTTCATTTTCCTGCCCACACATGTCCTACATTATACACAACTTAAAATACATGATTCTGACACTTGAAAGTTTGCTTTCATGCAATATAACTCCAGTTTCATGTGTAAATATAAAATATTCACATAATATACCCTTGTGCAAAATAGGCTACTTCCAGATTCTCTTAATGATAGCCTAGGGGCAAGTGCATACTTTGGGATTTTACTGCAGCTGTTGCCACACAATTTTATGGTACTTGTCAAAGGGATGACCACTGCCCATTAAAGGGTTAATGGGTGAGTAGCAGCCCGACAGCACCAGGCACCCAAAAGAGGGGACCAGGGGGGACAAAGATGATGAAGGTCATGGATCAGAGTCCCAGGATGCTTTCCCTAAGGGCCATGCCCTTTCTCTTGTATGGAAACACCCCTGATTTGCAATTTTCTGTAAAAATATTAAACCTGTGAGCAAATAAAATCATTATACTGTAATTTAATTCAAAGAACTTGTGAACAATTCTTAATCAAGCAGCTATTCTAAGATTTAATCTAACTTAATCATTTCCATACCAGGGGTTTCGTCCCTTGAAGAGTAAAATTGTCTGGCCAGTGCCAGTCTGTAAAACAATAAAGCAAGTAATTGGTATGGGAAGGGTTAATTGAACAATTAAGAAGGGTACATTTACACTCTATGATTAATCGGGCTGATTCCTGATTTAGCTTCATGGTAGTTAACAAAAAACAGACTAATTTAAGCCCATAGATCATTCTATTCACTGCTTCTCAACTTAGCATGCATCAAAGCCAGAAATCAGCCTGATTAATTGCATTGTGTATACCCAGCTTAAGAAGATTTAAGAAAAAATTCTGTAATGCACAATTTTTTTGAAAACCAAAAAAAAAAGAAAGACTTCGTCAGTAAAAATAAATTGAAATAATCATTACATAACTCATAGGAATATCTGCTTATTGATTGTCTATTAATTCAGACAAATATATTTATGAAAAGAAAAATTGTGGTTCACCATACCATTTGAGAAGATACTAAAGATGTTAAATGGTAATTAGGTTTCAGTTTGAAATATCACTATTGCTGTCTCACATGTGGATCAGTTTTTGTTCTTGGTAAAATTTTTAAATATTAAAAACTCTTTTTTCTTTTTATGTTAATATTGTTTCACTCTTTTAAAAAATATTCATCCCTTGTTGGCATCCATCTTTTATCTTCAACTTCAGAAAAACTGTATCAAGCCACCTCGATAGTTAATTGTCACTGAGTGCCAGGAAGGTAAAATGCTAATATTGAAAGAATTCAGATTTTGTATCCAGCAAGATAATTTAAAAATAAGGTATATTTTGAGACATGGACTGTGCATGAATGTAACACTGTTCTATCTGCTTAAGGGTTCCAGCAATCATCAAACTGCTGATAAGTTAGTGTAGAATTTTTCTTATCATTGTCAACAGTAATGCTTGTGTTTCCAAATGGTAATATTCATACCAGCCATGAAATGCTTCATCAAGAGTCAAGAGCTAGACAGTGTGGCTTCATGGCTGCGTTGTTTGATGTTGTGTGCATTTAATAATTAACCTTGAATCACCTGTCAACCAAAACTATGGTCACCATTCTTATAACAGTTAATTTGTACCTGTTTGCCCTTTACAGTCTACACATTCCAGGTGATGCTTTCATATTACACACTCATCTACCAGCTGTAATGCATGATGGATCTTGCACAACAACTAATCACAAAATATCTGTTAATTTACTACCATTTTGCAAATGGCATTTACCTGTGGTACTTCAAATGCTCAACTGCTGGTATGTTGACCTTCCATTACAGTGTACATTCAACATTAGGTTGTATGTCTCTTATAGTTTGTAACCTCTTGTAGTTTGTAACCTCCAGAAATTAGCATTTTAGACAAAGCTAGTGCTGAAGGAAGCTTGTCTAAACATTGATCAAATTCAAAATAAAATCGACAAGGCGATAAACAAACAACCATTTTTTCATCCGACGTTACAGCTTCTGAACAGAACAGTATTTGGTACCCCTTACCTCCTCCATTCTCATAGCAGAGATACGGAAATCTCCACACATTTCCGAGTCCCACGCAATACCCAATGATTGACAAAATAAAGTCGAGTTTTGTTGACCATTCGTCCCTTCCTCCCTCCTCGCTGTTTGTTCGTAACGTAGATCCTTCTTCACCGAAGACGTTTTCGTCGCTTGATTTCTTTTCGTCAAAGCTGCTCAAGCCAATTTCGATGGTATCTCTCGTGAGGCGTTCCTCCATTTTACTCTAACGTTACCAATACAAATCCCTGCTGTTTGATGAAGACAGTAAGAGAGAAATTGTAATCACTTAAGGATAGTTACGACTCAGAATATTCAGCACTAGTTCAAAAGAAGGAGTAAATCCATCATTTGGTTTTAAGTCAGTTAAATAAATATTGTTCAAAATGGAAATTAATGCAATGTTAATGTACATGGCGGGAAATGTGACCTCTCAGCTGCTTTTAATGATTTCCGGTTTGTAGCCATTCTTACCATTTTAAAGGGCTGATTAACATGGCGAGCCCCAGTTAGCTGGGCTGAAATTCAACCCGAGTTCACGAACAAATAACGAAAAAATTGATGTTGCAATTATATAGCGGAAATTCCAGCCCGGGGCTCCCGGTGAGGTTCTCCATTTGTAATCAGTCCTTAAGAAACAGTACATTATTGTCATTGTTAGGATTCCACACGCTCTGATTGGCCCTATTATTGCTCCCTATTGCCCAATGTTGTATTGCGTGACACGACGCCACTCGACGTCGGCTTATTTTCTTTCGTATAAATGCCTAATGGTGAATAGCTCAGGGTAAAATATCCCAAATTGTATTTTGCCTCTGGAATTTATGGAATAAATTGTTACAATCACAAGACAAAATCTCAATAGATGACAAATTTCAAGACAGGTTTATGTTAATGCTTACGCGACGCCTAAATCTGCTTTAAATTGGGTTCCTTAAATCATTGATACGAAAAAAAGGATTTCCCGGAGTATGAATTTTCAGCATAAAGAAATGACATCTCTCATTCTGAGATGAACAAATCTGGATAAAATTTCATATGGATTACGTTTCGATCCAACACTGGGTTATCATCCGGTCTTAAAGATAAATTAATCAGGTTAGTATTTAAATACTTTACAAACAAGCAAAAATCTTAAGGATGGGTAAATTCAAATACCGGTGAACATAAACTATTGTTCTAAAGTAATTATAAAGCTAGTCATAAATGCTAATCTACTCAAAATGACTATTTAAATTTGCAAAAAGATCTAAAACATTAAGAAAAAACTCTAAAAGTGTCAAACGTTTTCGACTAGATGAGTCATATTAGAAATAAAGATATAACCGCTCTCTGACCAAAATATTTTTATTTTACGAGCTTTCACCCTGAAAGTCGAAAACCGAAAAGTCTGAAAGCCGAAACCTCGACTATATAAAAATATTTGATCAGAGAATGATTGTATCTTTATTTCTAATATGCCTGAACGCACATCTTCTGTATTTTTATGTAAGTCATCTTCATGATAACTTAACTAGTCTGATTAAGCTAATCGATCGAAAACATTTGACACTTTTAGAGATTTTACTTAAGTTTTTAGATCATTAGCATTCTTTTCAAAAACTCATTAATAATTCATGAGAAAAATACAAAGGAAAATCATAACCGTATCGTATCTTTATATGTGATAAAGATACGCTCGTTTTTCTCGTCGAATTTCCTCGGCTTAGAAAACATTAATTTTCAAACTTTCTTTGCGACTTAGCGTCTGATAAAACTCTCCTACTCGTTTTTTAAATATTACATTACATTACATTTGTTTTAGCGAAAATTATGTCAAAATATGCTAAATTTACATAAAAACGCAGACAGTTTGGGGTGCAGCCTCAAAAAAAGGGAAGAATGAGACGCTTGTGCTCTTCGCGCGTTGCCTTTCACCGCTGTGGTCCGAAGTTGCACCTTTCATTCTTATCCTGACATTAATTGGGATGACCCTATATTCCATTTAATAATTATATTATTCACTCCAGGTAACTATTAATTGCCCCATAATCATTGAGATTGAATATTCTTTATTGAATGTTATGAAATACAACCGAAACATTGATCATCCATCCAGTTAAGTTGTCACGAGAATATCTCGTGCACTTAAGTTGGATAGTAACTCGCCTCTAATCGCTGTGGACGTGAAATCTCAACAAGCAGAGCGGCCTACCGGTTTCCCAAGGTGCGAGTCAAATTCTGTTCAAGTCAACTTTTTCAGTTGGCTTCAGCAGTGTAGAATATATAATGGTGAAATTTTCGTTTCATATTACCCTGAGGATGATTCCGAGATATTGCGTTACTACCACTGAAATGTTTGATTTCTCAATGTATATTGTCTGTTAATGGGCCCCATCAAGATATTATTGCTTACTTTTGATATTCATAATAAGATTAAGCTTTCCACCTGCTCAATCGATAGCTGATACGCTAATAATGGATTAAACAAGCTGGCAGAGCAGCAGTAAACTCGCAGATCTGAGCTCGAATCCTGCTCAATTAGACTCAATTTCGTAGGGTAGGTAAACCATGGAATTTCCTCTATCTTTTCACCTACTCCATAGGAAGATAGCATATCTACGGGAAGTAGTGCCTATGGCAGGCGCTGAAATTGCGCCCCTGTCCAAACATTTGAAACTCATCTTTTAGATAACTTTACCGTAATATCAGCTCAAAAATACAAGCTGGTTGATCTTTTAATTAACATATTATGGCCATCCTAGTGCTTCTCACTGTCTGAGGATGGCTTGTCTGGCTTTAGTAGAAACTGCTCAGTGGCGCCCCCCTTCAAGTGCCGCCGGCACGTGCCATACCCTAGATACGCCACTGCCATAGGAGCATTTTACGATACCATAAATCCTCTATTAATCCCCCTAATCTATTAATTTAGAAATACGTTTAAATAACACATGTACAATACATGTAAAACCTGCATGTCAGACAGCCCTTGCCCTCAACCAGAACAGCAAGTAGAGTGCCGGTAACTTTAATTTAGTCTTCTTTAATCTGATTTTTTTCCAGATTGGTACAGTAAAATATATCGATAATACTGTCTGTCATTTACTGTTTTGGTTGCGACGGAAAACGGAAAAGAGGAGGGGAACTTAATAAATTTCTTTGATCTCTAAAAACTAGGTCAACGTCAATGACGACATCCATCAAACAAAGGAATTCTTCATGTAAACATGGTCAATCGAGATATGGTCTGGAAACTCTGCGAAAATATATTCTATGTTTTTGTTCACTTTGTTCACTTTTATGCAAACTTGTGCACGGTGAGAACAATGTATTTTTGGTATAATGAAGCAATCATACAATGAGAGCGTTCGGGCTCAATCACTCAACCATGCTGTTTAAATATTAACTAGACTAAAACAAATGATTTGTGCACGGTGAGGACCGTACCAACATAAAGTCGAAGCTCATTATAAGCGCTTTGAAATTTGCCGAGTTTCCAGACCATATCTCCGTGGACTATGGTGTAAACAAAGTATTTTCTGCATCGTCGTGGCTTCGTATAAAATGCCACCTCGGCCACTTTCACATCTTCAAGGCTTATTATAGAATTCAACCCGAGACTACAGACCTTTTAGGAGAACTCAGCCGTATAAAAAGTCATAAAACAAGCCACAAACACGGTGTTCAACATGGTTTGTTTTAAATGCTGAAATTTTAAAGGATTTTATTTGTGATTGGCTCGGTGGCTCCGTGGTAGCCCACGCGTCTCTCACGAGCCCTACACAGCTTGCGCACATGTTCGAATCCGCCTCCGTGCAGTTGTTATATTAAAGTTAGCTTAGTCACACGAGAGAGGAGTGTTGTCCAGCTGGACTCTAACCAAGCATCGCAGGTATTCTCCAGCTATTCAGGATTTTTTCTGTGGTAAAACTCCAGTGGAGTGGCCCTTGCTGCATCGCTACGGAAATCTAGTAAGGTTAGTTACAGCTGAATAGGCAGACCAATATAAATAAATATAGATTATGATACACATTCCAATGATAGAATAACCCTTAGAAAACAATATCTCTTAATTGAGTTAATTATCATGACCATTAAAATGTCAATTTTCCCCGCTGATAACTGCCAACTATGGGCATCTTTGTAGAACCAATTAGAGCACACATTTTCAAAATGTTTTCTTTTTAAATTCAACATTACAAATCCATGCTTAAACACGACATGATCTTTTGCATAAAAACATTGGACCAAAATGGCGGATGAACACGGTAAAACCGTGACTGAAGCCTCCAAAGACTTTCGCGATAACTATTGCCAAAGTGGTTAATTGCGTAGTATAGAATTACATAAACAAAAAGCGTTAACAATAGTACAGGTTCGATGAATTTGTTTTATTTTATTCTATTAAAACACTGCTGGCTGGATCTCATAACGTAACTCCTGACAATTGAGAATTTAACTTAAACCTAAACATTTAATCGATGAGATCAATCGAGTGTAAATGCCCAATATTCGTCCTAGTACAGGTTCCATGATTCGTTTCTTTTAGAAATACGCTAAGTTGTGTAGATTTCTGGATTTCTGGAGTCGTTATTAATTTTGATTGGTAGTTAAACAATATACACGGACAATATTCCGTATTTTTGACCATTCATTTTGGCCGCCGACTCTCAACCGTCCGTACTTAGTACTCTCAAAATCCGCATACGTAATACTACTCGATACCTCTCGGTTTTGCATTACAGACGCTGCTGAATGTGTCTTGTCACATGAACAAAAGACTCCTCAACGAACTGAACCGGTGCAATTTTCTTTTCAGAAAATGGATGAACAATTTACGACAAGTGATCACGAGACGCAATTGGAGCCCTTACGCAAAAATGAGTCAAGTTGCGAGAAAGGCCACGGGCAAGAAAATAGGCAACAAACGAAAGATGGAGAAAACAATAGAGAACAATGGTCAACAAAACTCGACTTCATGTTATCAATCATTGGCTATTGTGTTGGAATTGGAAATGTTTGGAGGTTTCCGTACCTGTGCTATCAAAATGGCGGAGGTAAGTAGCAATGCTGAAATGGATCGGGCTTGTTTATCGATTATCTTCATCAGCGTACTTTAGTTCAGCGTAAAAGATTTTAGATGCATCAGTGAACGCGGTGTCCCACAGTGAATCGACGAAGGACGGTCGACGATGAACCTGACAATAATATCTTCTTCACATTCATTTGCTATTTGACTGTTACTCAAAAAAGCGATTCATCGATACATAGTAGAGTAAAGTATTGATATGCGTGTCAACCTCCTTAACCACGGAGGGTAACGCGCATATTAAACCGATTCCGGGAGTGAAAATTTTTCAATGGAAAACTAGACTTTACATTGATGTATTGTTCAATCGCCTTGGGGCTACTATGCAGAGATTTGTAATATCTGGTGTTGTGTTTTTTGGGGTGATTTAATCTGAGCGGTGCCCAGGCACGCAAATCAAGTTTAGCACCTGAACTAAATGATCAATGGGGAAGCAAAACAGAATACCCGGGGTGAAAGTAAACATTGGAAATCCAAGATCTAGGTTGTTACGTAATAAGTTATCAGACGACCAGAGAATGTTCGTCAAGCTCGTTCTCGCAGAAAAACGATTTCTGAGCCCTAGACGGGAATCGAACCTGCAACCTTCTGATGACCGGTGAGATACCCTAACCATTCAACTGCCACGACTCACCTGTACCCTAGCTCACCATCGGGGTCTAACAATACAATTTAAATAACAATTAATTAAGTACAAGATATCAAGATCTTACATAGGATGTAAAGGATAAAAACAAGTGAAGTAGACCATGAAGTATTACGGCAGACGGATGGTAGAAATAGCTTTTTAACAAGCTTGAGGAGTATGCGCAATTTCGACTTAGTGAAATAGTTCAAAAATTTTATCTTTCTCAGTAATCTTGGTAAGTAATTCCATAATTTAACGCCGCTATAACTAAGGCCCCGTTTACACGAGCCCGGGTTGGCTATCAACCCGGGTTGGCTTGTCAGCCCGGGTCAACCCGTCTACATATAAATTACTATTAGCGTTTACACGATAGCCGGGTCAA
>JBAHVQ010000014.1:54088-66904 GCA_036872915.1 Nanipora kamurai
CCCCCCCCCGTTTTACAAGAAAACGAAATAATCAGGTCCTGATGGTAACACTTTTATAACTTTTCCAAAACTGGGTCAAATAACTGATCTTTAGCCGATCGGATTCTGGAGGACTCCTGTAAACACAAGGTCCATCCGTAGCAGTTTGAAGTACAGCCATGATCCACGCGGATCAGATTAAGTGTTGTAAACATGGACTAAATCCTATTTGAAAGGCTGATCACAAGCATGCACCAGTTTCCAGACGGGCACCAACCGGCGATGTTTAGTGTGATCGTTGGCTCATTTAGTCATTTAAACCCCCAAACGTTTTCAAGAAGTCTTTCATAGTATCAAAACCAATACTGAACGTCATGACTCTTCAGGCGATTAAATACCAAAATGGCCATTTAGAGATTTTAAATCAGTTGATTCTCCCACAGCAATCTGTTTATGAAGAGCTGCACAACACAGAAGATGGATGGCAGGCAATTCGCCAAATGAAGGTGGGCCGTGTGACGTATACCGTCCGTGCACTCGAGGTTCTGGAAATAGAAAGCACAATTAATCTTTACTGCACTTTCGTACCATCTGTTCACATACTATTTAGTTACATCGACTCTAGTTTGGATACTTTAGTTCGTGATCAAAGCCTGCTGGGCTTGTAGAGGCATATAACATACCAGAGGGCATAGGAATGGTGTGGTAGGAGAGGATACTCTTGGATTCCTTTGAACAACTGTGTTTGTCCAGTAATGTCACCAGGGTTGGGATGAAAAAATTCTATTGCAGATCACCCTCAGCAGTGTTTTACCTCTGTACCCTTTCAATGCCTCAGCATGCTTGTCTAGGCTATACATAAATTACATATGGTAAAATATATACTGTAATACAGTAGGGAGCCTGTTGATTAGTCTGTAAACTAAAAGTCAGTGGTGGCTGATAAGAATTTTAATCTACAGGTTTATATGTATGGTAAGTAACTCTATTAAATGCCATTAAGAAGTTACCGGTTTACAAGAGTTCTACCATTCTATGGCAACATAAAAAATTGGCCAAATGGCGGAGCGTTTGTTGAATTTAGGTCCAAACAGGTGTCAGTAGTGGCATTGTGAAAGGAGGCTGTGCTGGAACATACAGTAAGCCACAGATACTGTGATTTGGGGAAACTAAAGGAGGGAAGCTAATGATGACCTTATTCCTGGGCACTTGTAACCCTCACAATGCCATTGCAACCAGCTGCTAAATTATGTCATCGTCGGCTGTTAATGAGTTAAAGATCCAAATACAAAGTGACAAATACTCTTCCTTTTTGATTTAAAGGTCCGTGGTGCACCAGCAATTGCCATTGTTGGGTGCCTAAGTCTTGCTGTTGAGCTTGCTAAGAAACAGTTTGATTCTACTGATGATTTAGTAAACTGGGTAAATACAAAGCTTGACTACTTAAAGACAGCTCGACCAACTGCTGTTAACATGGCAGATGCTGCTGTAAAATTGAAGCATTCACTAAAAACCCAAAAAGAATCCATAACCAATCCTGGAAAACTAAAAGATTTTTTAATCCAAGAAATTGAGGTAATGCTTGAAAAGGATATTAAAGACAATGAAGCAATTGGCTTTAATGGTGCTGAGCATATGAGGAAAACCATTCATGACAACAAACTAGTTGTCCTCACTCATTGCAACACTGGTTCTTTAGCCACAGCTGGTTATGGCACAGCATTGGGAATTGTCCGAGCTTTGAAGGAAAAACAAAGTTTGGCTCATGTCTATTGTACAGAGACTAGACCATATAACCAAGGTGCTAGACTGACAGCATATGAGCTAGTATACGAGAAAATTCCAGCAACTTTAATTGCAGATTCAATGGCTTCCATAGCAATCAAGGAGAAAAATATCTCAGTAATCATTGTGGGAGCTGACAGAGTGGCTGCTAATGGTGACACTGCAAACAAAATTGGAACATATCAGCTGGCAATCTCAGGTATGGTATGTTGTGCTGAAGTTTAGAGAAGTTTTCTGACAAGTGTTCATGTTACATATTATTGATGGGTAGATAGATGGATTGCTTGATGAATGGATCAATGGATAGTTTCTTTATGAGTGGGTGGAATGATATGTGACTGAATGAAAGGATGGATAGGGAGGTGAATTGACAGATAGATACATTGGTGAATGGATAAGTGGATCGATGGATAGATGGATACTGGAATGAGTAAATGAATGTAGGAGAAAGAAAAGGAAGGAGAGGAAGCAACAGAAGAAAAGGGATCAACCAAGAAAAAATGGAAGGAAGGAAGAAAAAGAAAGGAAAAAGCAAGGAAGAAAGAAAGAAAAGAAAAAAAATATTGGTTTCTGTGTGACAGTGTCTCATTAAGATCCTGGAAAGTGCTATTGATAATGCATTGCCCCAGGGGGGCTTAACAGAGGCTTGAACCACTTCTGTTTGTTAATGGTCTTCAATGTTTTTCACCTCCGTACCGCTTGCCTCTTTCTGGATCCACCTGTAATTGTAATATTTACAGATGTCACACTCATCATCTCCAACATTGCTTTATATTTTAGCTCGTTATCATGGAATACCTTTTTATGTTGCTGCTCCAACTACATCTATTGACTTCAGTTGTAAGAGTGGTCAGGAGATAACCATCGAACAAAGACCGCCGCAGGAACTGACTCATATCCAAGGTCAACAAATTGCAGCCGCTGGAATCAACTGCTGGAACCCAGCGTTTGACGTGACTCCTGCAAGCCTAATAACTGGAGGTATTGTTACCGAGTTTGGGGTGTTTGAGCCAGCAAAACTAGAGGAAACTCTGAAGAAACGAAAAGAGCAGCTAGAAGCTCCGAACCCCTGAGGACTTTGCTTTTCTTTTTGAATGTAATTTAAGGCATAGTTAAGCAAACGAAATTGACTCGTCTATTCACTTCTTTTTGTTTAGGATTAAAGATTTTTGAGGAATGTAGATATTAGAGAAACATGGCTTAATAAAATTGTCAAGCATTGTTTGGATTACTATGTATAGTTATATATATAGATTACTATGTATAGTATGGAACACCACGTTTTGTTTTAATTATCACCATGCAAAACTTTAAAGGATTGGTCAATATTTGGATTAATTAAAATTTTGAGTGTCACTAGTTCCGTGGTTTGAGTACGTTTATAGGAATCGACAATATGTGAGTTGCAATCATTAAGGTATATTTGTTTGGTTAGTAACATCTGCATTTCGTGGTATCAGTTAAAGAATGCTTTAGAAAAACAATGGTGCTGTTATGATTTCAACTTTTATCTAAAGAAAGTAAAGCCAGGCTGTTTTTCTGGTGTTGACTCTATTTTTATTTGTAAACCGGACATGAAACGTGCAAGTTTCAAGCTCTGTTTTTTAATATTTATTCCTATTTTGTAATTTTAACTCGAACACATGTACAATGAAGAGATAACAAAAGTGAACTACTAGCGTTTGATGTTGCATAAGGAGGAAAGGCCTCGTAAGCGTCACAATAGTACACAGAGATCTACATCCTTAACATTTTTCCCCAATTTACGTTTGCTTTAAATCACTTTTATTAAATCAAGTTGCCACTTCTGCTTTAATGTTCAAGTTTATATAATGACATCACTAGACCTGAAAAGTCCTACTCAAACTTAGCATTTAGACTTTTCACTTTGCAGTGCGAACTTTATCTCTTTTTAATTCCAAAAAGAAAATTGCGCCGACCAGCATTAACATGGTATACCAGCGAAATATAAAATAAACTGGCCAAATTCGAGCTTGATTTTAAGCCAGACAAGTTAACGTTTATTGTACCGTAGCAAAGCTGCTTTGTTTATGTTGCTACTGTCAAACTGTTTTTCGAAAGTGGTTATCCAAGGACTAACGATGCAAATACTGCCAACCCTATAAATCTACTTGATTTTCGCCGAGAGAAATTGGTCGTACAAAGTACATAAAGATATAAGTAACAGACGACATGTGACCGTTCGTCAAGCTTTTGTCTTCAGAAAAGCGATTTCTGAGACCCAGACGGGAATCTATAATGTAACGACCGGTGATGCGCTGTAACCATTGAGCTGCCAAGACCCGGATGGTAAGTTAAGCTGCAGTTTCGTCATATGTGCTGCGAACCAAGTCGTTTAATGAGTTGTAACTTGTTGAATGGAGTAGAGCACGTATTTTGATTTTCGGAAACTGTATCGCAGATGATTGAATTCGGCGATGCGAATTTATCAAACCTGGGTTGAACGTTCGAGAAAGACCCAAATAGGAAACGAGCAGAATCGAGCGTAGAATGCAAACCTCAAAGGGCACAAGCTAAATGAATTACGTCAAATACACCCCGCGGCGTGTAGACGGGAGTCTTATAAAAGGTGTCATCACTCAAAGGTGTCAAGACAGTAGGTCTTGCTTGCAATACATCGTCTAGCGGAGTGCGACCACACTTAAATAGAAGATGAAAATTTTGCAGTGGTTTGCGATGTTTCTTGGGCTGTGTTCTACTGGAGTTTCAGGTAAGGTTTATAGTTGAAGTGATAGTCGCTAGCTTCTCTCGTCATTGGATCCAGAAAAAACGTATTGACAAGTCTGTTTACGCTTTGGTGAAGTCAAGAGACAACATTACAATCATTTAAGTGGAATAAATGTTTGTTATAAATATCCTTTGATAATATGCTAACTCTTGTTTACGAAGTTTGAAATATAATACTTAACTATCTCCATACAAATGAATTACCCCGCGATTGAACTGGATTTTAGCGCAACCATTCGATCGCTTCCATACTCATTTTTTAGGCCCAGAGTTTTTTAAAGCAGTGTGTTTAGGACATGATAATTCACTTGGCTGACGACACATACTGAAAGGTGTTGCGCTGATGTTTCAGTCGGGTTCTGTTACGTTGAATGGGATAACCAGCAAATATTCTTGATTACACGCACCAGGTTCGCGCACGGTTCCGCAAATTTGATATGGATTGCGGTCTGCCGGATTATCTGTCGATTCATCTCTACGTTCTTTCGTTGGATAAGATTTCAACTTGCGCAAAAAAATAACCAAATTCCTCGTCAAACGAGGTTGATAGGATTAAAACAAATGAATAAGTTCAACCATGATCTGAGCATAATCCCTTTGTAGGGCGGGACAGAATGTCTTCCTCGAACTTACGTGCGCGTAATAACCGCTCCCGAAGGCCTGACAGGAAAATACGTCAGGAGGCTGGAAAGCGTGTCGTAACTAGAAGAGTACTCTCAATTATAAGAATAGAATGAAGGAAGTCTAAAAGAGAATAAAGGACATGAAAGGTGGACAGAGGCGTGTCAAAAGTCTGGTTAATTGGTTGCTAATGTACGGGAGAATTCTCTTGGAATAGAAAGGTTTTCAATATTTTTCGCTCTTATCCGAGTTCTCATCTAGGCTCCGTACATTCTGTTTGTCAGCCTGCGATAAAAAAACATCTAACAACGGGAGGTTATGTAAACGCGATGTGAGCATTAGTGACCATTATGGATCATAAAAAGCTTTTAATATACTTTGTAATGAGCTCAGAGTGTTATTTTTCTGCTTTTAAACTAAACCAAGCAAGGTTGATAATTATTATAACAGACATATTTATTACATGCCAAGGGTAAACGTAACCAAAAAACAAAGAAATAATCCGAAAATTGCAGCAAGCACAACGTCTAGAAGATTCTATTCCCCCTGTTTTTGCCCACATGCCACGAAAAAAGAGGATTTGTCGATGGTGGTTATATCTTCATGCGGCGTAAGCAATATTTTCACAGAATAGAATTCTTCACGCATTTTCAGTGTTACCTAGCCACAAACAGCAAGTGATGTATTTAGGTTTACCTTAGGCATGCGAAAGACCATCGGGTTTCTGTCCATCATAATTAGAACAGTTGCGTAACAGTTGCGTGGCAGAATTGTCCAATACGAACGTTATGAAGTGGTAACAATAAAATCAAGTCACTCAAATGAAATCAATTCCTGTTGCTAAGGGTCTCATGAAGTGATAAAGGAGCGAAAAGTTATCTCGCAGAAGGCATAGGTGACATTCAGAAAGCAGTGTAGATGAAATGAAATCGGATACGATGTCTTCCGACGTAATCATATGGCCAGACATTTGGTGTGCTACATCCCATTTTTAGGTGCAAGTCTCCCTTACTGCTACTGTTCGTATACTCAGTTTATGAAATTTGATCAGGAAATTTCTATAGTTTGAGCAATTTAACATGTCTCTCAAGCTTAACCATTTTCTTTCCGTCTGCCGTCATTCCTTTTTTGTGCGAGGAAAATCCCTTTCACTTGACGAACAATAAAGAATATTCGTGCAGACATTATCAGAGTTTGCATTCTTTAAAGCCTGCAGTGAACAAATCTCTTATTAGAAAAAATCGAACGACTGTTAGTCTCGGTACTTGTAAGCGAGGCCTTGCATAAACAATTTTCTTCTCATAATGGACTTAATGGCTTGTTATCAGGTTAGCACGAAGAGAAGACCGATTGCCGAGAGACAAGTCTTTATACCTTCGTTCTCTCAATTTACGTTAACGTCTAATACTATTAAGATGAAAAATTAGGCCTCAAAATTGAGATGAAGCATCAAAGTCGAGCCTTGGTCGACAAAGTCTCATAGTAGGAGCTTTGTAATCAGAAAATCATCATGACAGATACGACTCGAGCAGAAATCGTTTTTTGAGATCATGTGCTTGGAACGTTCGCTGGTCATCTGTATACTCCAAGTTCCCTCATGAACAGCATTTGTGGTCAGCTTTCAACAGATACACCATGATGGAAAAATGAGCCACTTGAAGTTGAGACTTGAAAAAGGAATAGATTTTCTAGAAATACGCGAAAATCGAAACTCAAGCTGGAAATGGACAGAGTAAATGCTTAATTCAACAACATGAGTATTTCTTATCTTTATACCTGTAGGAAGTACATTCCACAAATAGTTCGATTAAATGGCAAACACAAAATGGCGATACAGTGATAACGTTGGAAAAACAATATTTCTTCACGTTTCTAGTTCTGGAATTTCGCTTGTCTAATATGCTACTAATATGTACTATTTACAACATGAGCGGCCGTGTTGTATCGGATATACAACCGAATACAACCGAATATTCGATACAACACGGACGCGAATGTTGTTAATGTCTTGTGAAATTCATGTTAAAGTGTTTATTTTAACAATGTAAGTTTTAAACATTCTATTGGGAGTATCAAAGGGGAAAATGTAATAATAAAACCTAAATTTTGTTGTTGGTGTCAACTTACGCATCTGTATGAAATGAGAAAGATCTGTATCATTTGATACAGAATACTTATAACCTTATTAGTATTCTGTATCAAATGATACAGAAGACAGTAGATCTTTATCGTGTTTACAAGGGTTATCACGTGTTCTTAAGCAAGCGTTTTGATTGTTTATTTCGCTACTGAATAATTAATGAATTTCACAGGTTTAAATACGACACTGAAGTAGTTAGAAATAGGAAAAAATATTATTCTTATCCTGAGGTAAGAACAAACGCTGAAAAAACGAGATATTTATTTTGCATTAGCGCAAGAAAAACTTTCAACTTTCTTTTTTCTTGCTTGTACTTGCGCTTGTGAGGACTTGTACTTGCATGCTCTTGACTCCGAAAGAGAGCAAACAGAAAAATCCTTTCGTCATTCTGCGACATCTTTTCTGATGATCTTGTTTGAACCACCAAAGCGTAAACCTTGTCTCAGTTCTTCCCAGGCGATGGCGACTCCTTATCAACAATTTGCCGCTTTGCAATTATCATATTCTTACTGTTCGGTAAACCTAGGCCACTGAGTACAGGTGTTGCACAATCAAAGTTGGAGAAATTGTTTAACCGATTGTAGCTCAAAATGTGTTCCGCATGTTGCCAACTGTTGATGCAACAGTTCATTGATTAATGTCACATATGACACATCAAGTGGCAACGGGTTAAATGGAATAAAGGACGTCTCTTCATTTAACATCGTTTAACATAGTTACGTTGGTTGGAACTGCTTCCATGTTCCAGAATCCAACGTTTGGAAAACGTACCATACAACTACAACACCAACAAAGGGATAGTTTCTTTTAAATAAGTCGTCGGATATTCTTGTCCTTTGTATTACCCTGGCGGATTCAGGATTTAAGAAAACAGGGGTGTTAGGCAAACTAAAATTCAACCAAGGTTTTAAGATGTCTGTATTGGTATCCTTGGTGAAACCTAATGTTTGCAAGAGGATAGGTTTCCTTTCTGGGAAAATTGTTTATATTATCTAATCAAGTGGCGACTTAAATGGCGACTTCAACCTCACTTTTCCTGTTTGTTATTTTTTCTTTCCAAGGTTACGGTTCTGCTAAAGAAGGAGAATGTCCTCCTGCACCAAGTAATGCGACCTGTGTTGCAAAGATATTCAGTGATAACGTGCCTTGCCACCAGGACATAGAATGTTCTGGAACCCTGAAATGCTGTAGCGATGGTTGTGGTGGTTATGAATGTAAACCAGCCCTCAATCTGCCACTGTTGCCTGTTGTAGGTAAGTCAAATGATTCACCCCATTCAGACTGCACTGGAGTGTGGTAGAATAGTTTCAAGTAATTTCTTAATCGTCTAATCAGCAAAACAGTAAATAAAGGTTAGTAATTCTGCGTGAAATAATAGATTGAGCACAATAGACTCTTCTAATAATGTTAGAACAAAGAACTTGCTGAAACTATATGAAACTTTGTGTCAATATTCGATAAAGGGAAAGGTATTTCCACTACATATTTAAGAACAGATTCTGTTATAGTTCATAAGATATTAACCAATTTAAAACTGGAAATGGATTTCTATTCAACAATTAGCCCCAGTCCACTTTCGTGTCTTCAGATCACCTGGATTAATTATAGTTGTCGCACGCAGGAAACACAGAAACACTGTAAGTTAACTTGGGCCTTGAGCCCTTGACCCAAGAGTAACAGGCTTGGCAGTTGGTTTTAGACATCATACAGGTAGAAGAAGGTTGTAAAATGTATGTAAAATTAGAAGAGAAGTCTGAGGGGAAGAGTGGAAAGTGGTGCTCTACGCTCGCACATTAAAGAAAACAGAAATTGAATGATGGTCTGCAGAGTGCCGAATCTAGCGAACCAACGAACCTACGCAGAAAGTTCGGAGCAGAAAGTCATTATAAACCAATACCACAAAGTCAATTTAATAGTCGATATCTCTAAAACCATTTCCTAAAGTTTGGTGAGTTTTTTACAAATTTTATTGTCTTATTGCTGTGGAAATCTCGAAAAGCAAAAGGTCATGGGCAGTTTCATACCACTTATGGTACCGAAGACTTGACCAAGAAATTTACAATTTTTTTTCATAATTTTATCTGAAAAATTATCTATGTAATGAAAGTAGATCGTTTCATAAGACTAACTTTACCCAAAAACTAAATAGACGGGGGGAAAATCAACAAAAATTGGAGTAAAATTTCTTTGAAAACTTGGTTGTCTCACGTTACTCAGTTTCCAGGATATTTGCCGTTGGCATTTTTCCAACATTCATGGCATTTTCATACCTTGTAAACATGATATTTTCCCACATTACCCTCCGTTTTGAAAATTAAAATGATTTAATCACTTGCAGATTCAAATGGATGCATTTGTGCTACTTATAAAAAATAATTTTGAGTGTCTGACTAAGAAATCGAAATTCGAGAATGTAACTGAACTTCGTGGGGCATATTTTCCGAGAGATTCATTACTTCTCTAATAAATGATATTAAATCCATTAGCTAGCTTTGTCCTCATTTGAAAAATTAACAAAATGATTCAATAATTTGCAGACTTAAGTGGATGCATTTGTGTTATATATCATTAAAACCATTTTGAGTGTTTGACCAAGAAATCGAAATGCAAGGAAGTTTATGAACTTCTGATAAATCCTGATAGATCCTTTCCAATTTTCGAGTCAGTGATTAATTGGCGCACCAAACAACAAGTTCCTGGTAAAGTAAGGTTCTCAAAATGAATAAAAAGCTGATGAATTACTGATAGAATTGAGAATTATCGTTCTGGAACCTATAGCAATCGATCTCATCTTGTTACTTATCGTTTACAGGTCCTTGTGTGTTCAATGTTTCAAACCTAAAAATGGACGATGGTCAGTGCGAGAAAAAGAATGTGACCTACTGCTCTAAAGAAGGGTGCAAAGAGTATGTACCAAAACACCTTTTAAACTGAGGGTCATTTGACGACTTTTTAAAGACATTGTGTGGATTTGAACTTGAGGATAATATAGAGCAGCAAATATTAATGTATATTGCAGGTATATGATGTACCAGTGTAAATGCTGCAGGTGATGTGTATAGCGTATATAGTGAAGCAACCTGATTAAGAGGCTGTGCTTCAAAACGTTAAGTATAGTAAAATGAATCTCGTTAGTGCATATAGTGTATATAGCACATATAACGCATGTAGTGTATACAGTATGTATACATACAACCATTCTAAGCAACAAAAAATTTGAACATATGCCAACCGTTACTTAATATTTTAGATGTTGCACCCATACAAGCACGTGCAATCCACTTCCTGGTCTTTACATTCAAAAAGATGAGTGTGAGAAACGTAAGTCCAAGTTAATTTATCGTGAAGAATCTCTTTCAGTCTTGTGCAATAAGCATAAGTAGTTAACTTACTCTTCTCAAAGGAAAGCGGTGTGATATGTCGTATCACACTCCTAAATACTATTAAGTTGAATAATGGATTTAACGCTTCCGCTGAAACCAAGAGTTGTGGGTGTGTCGTGAGATAAGATATTTCTACTATGTTTTTGACTTGTGCTAGTCGCCCATGCCTCAGCAAGCATATTTTACTTGATAGAACTTTGCGCTGGTAAGATATGTCCTGGACAAGGTCAGGTTTGCATCATGGATAAATATCACCGAGCGACATGTGTATGTTATGTGGAATGCTCCAATGATTTTGTTGGCGCCTCAGTGTGTGGCTCGGATTACGTGACTTATAAAAACGAGTGCGAAATGAATATGACCGCATGTGTTCTGGGTGATCGTATCGATGTGGTACACAAGGGGAAATGTGGTGAATTGAGCCTGGAGGAAAGAAAAACTGGGGATGAAAAGAAACGTAAGTTGTACTTACAAAGTGTGCTGTAAAGCGTACTATATGGCTGAGATTGATTTACGGTCAGTGCGTAAAATAATATATAGAGATATATAGATAGATAGATAGACAGATAGGTGGACAATAGACAAATTAGTCTGGGGAAAAAGGAAAGATATAAAAAAGTAAGCAATACTAAGTATCAGACAACCAGCGAACGTTCGTCAAGCTCATGATCTCAGAAAAACGATTTCTGAGCCCTGGACGGGAATGGAACCCGCAACCTTCTCATGACCGGCGAGACACTCTAACCATTGAGCTACCAAGACTCAGATGATGAGCTAGGGTGCAGGTTTGTGTTATGTGCAAAGCAAGCGGAAACCACGATACGATATACTCAAAGCTCCCACATGAACAACATTTGTGTTCAGCTTTCGATCATACTTACGAAGTATGTGGGAAATAAGTTTCACATATTTACGAGAAGACAAAGAAACGATAAGGATACAACATAGAGCCAGCAGACAGAGACGACACCAAAATGGACAAGTTCACTACGCAGCCAGGCGACATAGTTTGACGCTACTTCCGCTTAAAAAGTTATGAACTAAAAATGAAAAAATACTACGGTAGTCATACATGATCCAAGGTTCCGAAGTTCCAATCTAGTGTCTGATGCCCCATCGTAGCGTCAAAACGCCGGGTCACGTGCAGTAACTTACTAACTTTCCAAGTTACCAGCAAATTGTTTTAAGCCAGAGTAACAAACTATGTACATCGTTAATGCACAAATATACAGCAGACGAGACTATAGAAATAAGAGAACAGACGCAAGCCACAAAAGCAGTCAAAACATTAAAGATTTGGTGCATAATTCGCAGTTGCATTAATTATTGTCTTAATTATCAACATCCAATTTAGCTGCGAGTCCTTTAGAAATATGCGCCCTCCCGAAGGATCCGGGACATGGAGATAAGTTAGAAATTCGATACTACTTCAACAAAGCCAGAGGAATATGTGAAGGATTTCTTTACCATGGCAACAATGGTAACAAAAATAATTTCAAGAAGGCGAAAGACTGTCACGACCATTGTCTCAAAGCAGGTAAGAATTGCCGAGCATTCATTTTCCTGGCTGGGTCATTGGGTCAAGTAAACAGTTTGGACAGTGGACAGTTGTTTCGTGCTAGCACAATGAAAATATTTCACAGTTGCCGATAGTTGCTAGGCACTGCATTGGTGGTTGTCATATCACCAGCTAAATCGCCAGTGTAGGCTGAGTGAGGTCAAAATACCATTTTATGAACACGTTTGTGAGAGCAGTGCAGTATTTCACTCTTTCCGACTTGTGGACTGCATACGTATATACCAGTGTACCAAAGAAAGACTTTTGTAATGCCAGTTGTAGTACGAAGAGTCCTATCTCAGTAATACTCTCTTTTTCTGTCTCAACTGTCGTATGTTTATCTTTCCATCCATTCATTTATCTACCACTCTACCTACCGACCAGCCTAACTACCTACGTGCCAACAGCCCACCTACCTACCTACCAATCGATCCGCTTATCGACCAACCAATCAACCACCCAACTTATACACCCACCTGTTTACCTTCCAGCCTTCCTAAATGCCGGCGAGTTTGCTTCCCAGACTTCACACCCAACCCATGAACCCACGTGCGTCGAGCGGCTGGCTTTATTTCACGGATTTTAAATTCTATACACAGTTT
>JBAHVQ010000014.1:137903-153615 GCA_036872915.1 Nanipora kamurai
AGGTTGAGTATCTGGTGGTCTTCGATATCTCCCAGAAGCGAAGAATAAACTCATGATCATTGGCACACTTTTTGCCACGATTTTTTAAAGCCGAGTTTTATCTATTGCTCCGTCAAGGCCTGCCTGATGGAACCAGTCACTTGTTTCTAAGTTGTTGTGAAAAGCAACAGTGGACAAGGCGGTCAAGGACTCGTACTTTCAAATCTTCAATCCCTTCGAAAATTCAAGCGTTCCTATATACAAACAGGTAAAGAACAAAAACGTATGAACAACTCTACCCTTAATGACGGTTTTGTCCACTCAGACATTCTTGGGAATGGAATAATCGACGAATAACTTCACCAAGTTTAGGGCAAACTCCTACAGGCTGTGGTTGACCAAGGCGCACCACGTAAAGGACATACCGCATGCGTAAAACCGTTTATAACTGTAGTACCCAGACTGCACACGCGCAGCGATCTGTACTGCGTATTGCGAATACCAGTCGGAAAAGGAGTGAAGCAGAAAAAGTTAAGGGTACTCAAGGTATTCGTGTCACCTTTTTTTTTTTACACATACTACTTAGTTTGGGATCCTCACCAGAAATTTCGCTATAAAATGGACCTGAGCAAACTTGTGACAAGGTCAGTCAATGATGTACTCCATTATTATTGAACTTCGATTCAACGAATACAAATAACGCGATTGGCGGGTACAAATTACCGGTAATATTTGCACTCTATAAAAACGTAACTGGTATACATAAATTAACTTTAAAATAAATAAATATGCAAATAAATTAACTTTAAACTGAGATAAAACAGACTATGGTTGTTCCATCGAGACACAATTTATCTATCATAGAAACTAGTCCAACCATTTCAACTGGCAATAATTATATTTAAAAAGTACCCAAAAGTAGAAGTCTTGGAATCATAACTGATGAAAGATTAAGATTGGAAAGAGCAAGTAGATAATATCAGTAAAATCAACTTAAAACATCAAAGGGAAGACAACGAACATAATAGTCCCACATAATCTTGTAAATTATTAAATTTTTACCTGTAAATTGGGATGCTATTTTATGTTTATTCTTGTCAATTGTAAAATAATTTAAACTGGGCACGGCCCAGCAAAAAAAACAACATGACGTTGACGTGGTTACTGTGTGTAAATAAAGTTAAATACAATACAATGTAATACAATACAATAGCGAGAGAAATTCGTTCAGTGTATGTTGGAAGTTTTTTTGCAATAATTGGAAAGAAAAAATTAAAGTGTTTATAAAGTTGGATAACAAAGGCTTTTGATGTATCTTGCTGTTCAAACCGTGAATAAAACATCTCCGAGTAAAATATCTCGCAGGTGTCTAGCATTCGTATGTCTGCAGGTTCGAGTCCCGTGTGGAGCTCAGAGTTTTTTCGAGTCTTTGGCCCACCACAGTTTGAACAGCAAGATATATCTTGTTATATCATAAGATATATTATTGAAATTTTATATCTTGTTATATCTTGATATATAAGTTTTTAAAGCCAGTTTTCCACTAAGCGGAAAAAATAAGATCTATTTATATAAAATATAAAGATATAGATAATAATTAATTAAATATACAGACTATCTTAATATCTAATTAATTAAATAAATTTAATTAATTCAAAAATTTTAAAAATAATTAGTTGTTAATTATTTATTAATTACTTTTTAAAAATTTTTAAAATTAATTTAAAAATTAAATAAATTAATTAATTATCTTAATTAATTAAATATAAAGATTATCTTGTTTAAGATATATTTTATCTTCTCAAGATATATCTTACGTTTTCCACTAAGCGGAATTTCCCGCGCGGAACGGAATTTTCCAGTCTTGTGAGATTTGGGGTGGAACTAAGAAAAATTCCGCTACACGAGGAAAATTCCACTTAATGGAAATCCGGCTTATAAGTATCAAAGTGTAATTTCCGAATTCAAGGCACGACTCGTAGAATATCCCATTATAACGTACACCGGACAGTCTAGACTGACATTGCATCCTGGGACTGTTTTGGGGAAGAGTTCTTTGTTCGCACCCTTTAAAACAGTCCCACGAGGCAGTGCCAGTCTCGCTATTACCAGGCCTCTTACGCAATTTCGAAATGGCCAATTAGGTACTATTTATAACATGAGTGGCGGTGTTGTGTCTGATATAGCAGATGAGAATCCTTTCTGGAAATAGCAAATTGACAATATCAGAAAAAAAAATGGTTTCTAAGAAGATTGGCAAATAAAACGGTCTCAGCTTGAAGTTATAATAAAGTAAGTTTCATGCCGACTCAGATCTCATGTGCAGTCGAAACCCTGAACAGGACTCACAAAATACTTACTGTAATGGTTCAGCGAATTTTGGCGCCATTACTTCCTCCATTTTTATTGATAAACTCATGTGCTGAATTCATTTTTTCAACTCTAGGGTGTCACTATTGGGTTGTGCGGAGTTTGACAACACAAAAATTTCGGGGGAAAAAGGGGGAAATTTGGCCAAAAATCTACCGTGTTGGAATTAATTTAATCCGGGCAAAATTAGGTCATGTAGGGTATAAGCTATAAAGTTTCAGAGAAACTCGTGCAAATTTGTTGCCATCCTCCAAATCTAAGTGGTTTCGTAACGCTTCTGCTTCGAGTGCTTTATAATCATGCAGTTGTGTTCGCACTACATGCTACAAACTATGAGGAAAACATTGATAAGCATCAAAGATAAACTATTAAGAATTCATAAAGGAAGTCCTATATGAACCTTACAAGGTCAATATTTACCGCGATTGCAATCAATTTTGAATACTTAAAGTTCATTTTGAACTCCCGAAAGAAACATTGAACTAATTTATTGTAAACGTTTAGCGCGCTTTGACAAACCTCTTTTTCAGCCTTATCTTAAAATTATTTGCTCGGCTCTTAATTTTAGCTCTGTTTCGTGGTTTACCGAAATCGCCGTCGGTCTAAGAGGATCAACAAGAATATCGCTGACGCAATCATACGTAGCTGCTCAAAGACCAGAGATTAGCCGTGACATAAGCCGAGGGAAAAACCTTCACAAACACCGAATGACTTTCAGCAACGTATGTCGCAATTATCACGAACTGCAATTAAACAAAACAATTATTAATACAACCTGTCATACTCTGTCCATTTTAATTGCGAAAGAGAATTCACGAAGCTTATCTAATTTTCTAGGCATGATGAAAGTTGCTAACATACAACGAACTTTGACAATATCTCCAAACACAAATACTGGCGACAATGTCATCGAAAGAATATTCGAAACCTGATACGGTTTTTCCTTCTGTCATGAGGAGACCAAACCTTTGAAACCTCAGCACTTTGATAAAACGATCGCTCCCTGATTAAAAGGCCAGATGTCATGACACGAAAGCTAAACCTTCTCAGACATGTTTGACTTTTTACGGTGTCTCTGTTTGCTAAAGATTAGATCGAGAACAAACTGGTCGTTTGTTTTCCATCGCGGCTTACAGGTGGTTCGGTTAGATCACGAGTTGATCACTCAGTCGAGGAACTCCGACCGACCTATATTCTTCTAAAGTAAATTAATAGTATAAGCTTGATGTACCGCAATTCTTTCAAGAATCTGCATCTCGACTGGTGATCTTAACCGTATTATTATTATTTTTTATCTACCTCGTAGCACGTAAAACGAAATATAATTTACGAGGTTGACCTAATGTTGTTGCAGTCTCGTAGTCATTGACAGAATCACTTGAAGAATAAGTGGGTATGGTTATTTGAGGTTGAAATAGCACTCCGAAGTGGACGCGTATGGCAGTTCCCTCGCACTCGAACTACAATATTCAATAGCCAACAACCCAAAAAACAAACTAAAAAACCCAGCCAGTCATTTGAGCTTCTAGCTATTCTTGGTATGTTTTCTGAAGGCAACACAAGACGTTAGGTTGTTGTTGGGTATGTTTCCCTCGTTACTCTCAAGACGGAAGTTTTCGCGCGAGGAAATGAATCTTTCGCCAACAGCCAATTCGGCCCCACAGCCAACCTCAGAAACAGCCAGTTCTCCGAGCTAGAATACCAGCTTTTAAAGCCGGTGCCAGTGAACAAACTGACGGTAATACGATATCACACGCAAAGAAAATATGTTCAGTTATACGTAATAAGTGATAAACGTTATAGCTACCATGGACAAGCTGTCTTATTTCCTATAATTGTACAACCTTTTAAATAGCCATACCTTTTTTGAAATACCGAAATTGTTGCGAAATTTTTCAAGTCTCGAAGTCCGAGTTTGCGAAAATGCTTTGTTTTAACAAGGAACGGCAGTCGTAAACAAATCATTGAAACTAAACTATGGGTAGATTTTGGTCGAATTAAACGGGCACAAATGCCTTTCCACTTACCACCACAAAGTTCCTCTTGACTTGAGCACTGTTTTCACCAGGGTTCTCAAACCGGCTTCTCAATTCCTTAGCACTTCGGCTCATTATTGTCGAATCCCCTTCAACACTTCTCGCACTCGAAGTTCGTCGTCTTCGAGTAGGCGTTTCGCTTTCAATACCTTCTTCCTCGTCGGCCGTAGACGACGTTCTTCGCAGGGAAACTTCGCCGCTCTCGAATCTCTCCTTCACCCTGGAAGCGTATCCCGACCTTGACGAAATACTCGGCTTTATACCAGCGAAATGCGATTCTTCCTTGTTCGTTTGACCCGCCTCGAATCTTGCGCGCAGGTTCCGAGTCGTCCCCGAAGAAGGTCGAGCGTGTCCGATGCGATCGATTGGCTGCGACGGCTCTTTCTCTTCATGAGAGAGCATTTTCACCAGTTTCTTGCGAATATCAGCTGTTCTTACTGGCGATCTTGGCTCCTCATCGGTTGAGCTTTTTCTTTCGGTCTTTTTAAGGGATTCTTCGACTCCATTATCGAGCTTCTCTGGCTCAATGCCATTTTCAATGTTCTTGGCGTTTTCTTTATCCACAGTACTGGATTCCTCATCCGCGGGGGCACTCGTATTCAGCTCTCTCCGTTGCCGGTAGTTAGTTTTCGGTTCTGGCCATTTACTCTGCCTGCCGGACCTTGACGCATGCTTCAGGCCTTCGTCGAACGACTGCTTCGCCTTCTCCTCGAACCTCGCTCGCCTCTCCGATGCAGTACCTTGCTTTGGTGTGTTGTTATCCACTTTTTTCTCAAGGATTTTTTCTTCTGAGGACATTTTCTCGAGCTTGGCCTTCGTGGTAGCAGTGCGCCCAGGACTGACAACAATTCCTTCCTCCTCAAGGGCCTTTCCACTGCCCCTCTTGCTTTTCTTCGCTTCCTCGGCGTATTCTTCCAAAGCTCTCCTTCTTGAAGCCGCTGTTCCACTCTCCACAACATCCTTGTCTTCGTCTTTGGTTTTCTTACTATCATCATCGGAGGAGACGCCGACATTGCCTTAAGAGGTTGAAACACATGGTCAAAACTTATGGCTCAAACTGCCAAACAGACATAGCTTCATGTGGAAAGCCGTAAGTTTTACCGAAACATTGATTTGACATTCCATGAGGCTATAAGCGCTCTAACGTATTCCGGAGCGCACACCACCTACGCACATGCGAATTTTTGGTCCGCGTACCGCCTCCGCATCAACTTAAAGTTCTTTGAGAGCAAAACGTCTTATCTTAGGTCCATTCCGCTGTGTCTGTACAGGAAATCAAGAACTATCGCTGAGAGGTCTCTATCCTTAAGCTTAGTTTCCACTAGGCGAAATTTTCTCTGGGTACTGCCCCTTTTTCTTGTTTCTCATTGGCTCTCAGGAATTCTTAGGTTCATGAGAGCAAATGAGAAACAAGAAAAATCCAATGCGCGGGAAAATTTCCATCAAGTGGAGATCAGACATTGATTGAGAGGGTAAGAAAATATACTTTTTCGTTTAGAAAACAAGTGAAGGTGTGTGACGGCGATAAACTTACTGCGTGAGTGTGATTTGTACGACATGAAGATAATTTGTGATAAAAGTATCATCATTCACCCGGGATATTTACGATACCCACCCTCAAACACTATCCACCCTCAGGAGTGGTAGTACCGCAGTGGTACAATACACCTCTCACACCGCTGTCACCAGGATTCGATTCCAGCTCTGTGCTGTTACCCTAATTAAGGTTACCTAGATCACGAGGTCATGAGAGAAAAGTATTGTCTAGTTTGACTCGCCACAGGTTCTCTCTGGATACTGCCATTTTTTTCAGTAAAACTGGAGTCAGGAGCTTACTGGACCTCTAGGGAGAACAGCTTAGTTAGCTGATAGGGTTATACACCATTATATAATGAGAATTTACTAACTTATTTAGTTTAGATACAATCAGTGCATGACTAAATATTGCAATGAGGACTAGGTTTTACTTTGTGGTCACTTACCTGACTTGAATTTAGCAGTAGCTGATGATACTGTTCCTGAAGATGCCATTGAGTCACTTGTTAGGTCAGTTTTGTGAAAATGCACATCATCAATTTCTCCCTTCTCAAACTTGCTCACTGTTGACCTGGCGCTACCTTCCTTTGGGCCGTCGTCTTCCTCTGTCAACTTGCGTCGTTGCCTTCTCTCCCGCCGTCGTTCAGCCCTTCTCTCTTCCTCTGTGGGAGTAGATTCGAACCTGGTTTTGAAATCCTGCGTGTTTCCTGAATGTGGTAATTCTTCCACTGCAATTTTTCCTTCATGCTCATGGCTATTTAAAAGAAAACACAGACATAAAAAATTATAAACCTCACCTGTTAGAGCGTTTCAATATTACCAAATACTAAAGATATTACTTAAAAGTAAGTTAAGAGAAGGACGTTTCATGATTCAAACTTGCATCTCTCGGTTTCTGGACCACTGCTCTACCTGCTGAGTGATCCAGTCAATGGGAACAGTGTAAAAATATAGGATGCTGTGCAGGCAGTGTATAAAACAGCATACAGTAGAAAGTTAAAAGGTTGGTAGACTGCCAAAATTATGCAGAAAAATTCTGATGTTTCAAGCAAAAGCCCTACTCAACAGTGGCATAAATGGACTTGGGGGGACACAGTTGATAATTGGGGAAGAGAATGAAATTTGTAGCTTGAGGCACAAGCCAAACTGTGCAAAAAATATGAATGCATGAATATAGACATAAGTGTGATTTCTTATGTTATTAGAAACAAGAATCAATTTGTGACTATGATTGATACTGGACTCATCATTCCATTTGTGGATGTAAGCCTCCTCATAGGAGGTGCTCACCTCCCTGTCCCTAATGGTTATGCCACTGGTGGCCGAAAGGCCTGGCACCTTTTCTCAAAACATCAAAATTTTTCTATGTAAATCTGACTGTCTACTAACCTTACAATTTTCCAACTGGGAACAGTATGTTCATAGAATCCAATTTTAGTGCATGGGAGATCCTTGCAACAAGCAAGAATCAAATACAATTGAATTAAATGAGCTTTATCCAAAGCTGGTTTGGAGATGTTTATGAATAAAAAGTTATGAAAAAGTTTCCATATATCAGGCCTCAAAATAACATTTCATGACATGCCAGTCATGGTGACTGGTCAGTTCCAACTGTGACCAGTCAAAGGTGATTCTTGACCAGTCAACTCCCATGACTCACTTCCCCCAAAAAAACCAAACAAAAACACAACAAAAAACATGTTAAGCATATTCTACATAACAGTATATACTTGTATATTATAATACTGATGCGTGCATAGTTAACTTTAATATTATTATTTTACTTAGGAAATTTTGTTGACATATATACATGCAATTATATCACAATTAAAGATTTAAATAGAATCGGTATCTATCTTAATGTGGCCTGTTAAGAGTTAGTTAACCAGCAGCTGGCATAAGAATTTGGCAAATTAAAATTCAGCAAACTTAAATTGAAGTAAAAAGTTTAACCAAGAAAATTCTCACAAATCAACATAATATTTAAGGGGTCTACAACAGCACAAGAACATTTTAAGTTCCTCCAAATGGAAGTAATAAAATTAATTACAAGTAATGTGACCAGTCACTATGAGCAACATCTGACTGAAGGTTACATTAAAAATTTGGCAAGTTGTTGACTGGTGACTGGCTGCTATATTGAGCCCTGACACATTGTTTTATCTAAAGTTTAATTACTTAAACTTTTAAACTGGCACCCAACATGTCAACTTAATATCCAGTCCTCTCAATTTGCTCAGACAATGGTCCATATTTAAGTCAACAGAGCAAACACATCTTGTGGGTTGAATCTAACATGTCTCATTTCATAAGTTGAGACTACTATATGTACTACAGCAGGGGTCTGCCTTAACTTTTTAGACCACTAGCAAACATGTGCTAGTAGATTTCACTCGTGCTAGCAAAAAGTACAAAGTCACTAGCTAAATTGAAATCCTTGTGTAATCATAGACACCATAGTAGAGCTAAATAACATCAGTTTTATTTGAGCATGCATCAGCAGAATCTTGAATTTATATTCATATTTCTTAATGAAACCACTGACTGTGATGAACAGCTTGTACAGTACTTTGATTGTCAGAGGCCCAGGTGATACATAACATGCCACAAAAAGTCACATTTCTGAAACTTTTAATTGTTTAATTGACCCAACTGAAGTCTATACTCACAAATATCTGCTGGTGAATATGATGTTTTTTTACTTGCTAAGGCTGAAAGTTCACTTGCATTATGTGAGTTTGTAAGTGGCAAGTTTGAGGCTTGTATTACTGATTATTTAACCAAACATTAATGACAACCATTGAAAAGTTGACCAACATACTCAAGTATCAAGCAGGTTGTCCGCCAGTGCAGCTTTCAATATACTGTAAATTAGCTGTAAAGTTTGCTGTTGTACCAATTATATTCTTTTCTTTTGCTCCCACACTTGTTGAATGTTTTTGAAAATAATCACATTTGCATCTGTTTGTAAGTTGAACCATCTGTTCACACTGCCATAGCAAAACTACAATTGACATCCATATTCACATTTAAGCAACTAAAATACTGGATCTGATATAGAAATTAAATTAATGGAGGAGAAATTCAATCTCTAAAGCAGACCTGAGTCCGTTAGATCTACACAAAGATGCTCAAATGTTTACCCATAAACAAGTTCAGTACAAAACAATTGAATGAGACAATTATAAGGACAGAATAATCTCACATGAGCCAAAGTTAAATAATTAAAATCTCTGATACTGGGAGAAATATGCATGAACTAACTAAAGCGCTGTCAGTTTTCAAAACCAGCCTGAAATCAGTGTGAACTGGGGTGTTTATATAATCATCCTGAAGTGTTAGCTGAAATTAAAAATCAGAAAACATAAACTACATTTCTGAAAGTCAAATATAATGTTCAGCTCTCCTGTAAAGGACCTTGTCTCCCCTGCATCAAGAAATCTCTTGTGCAATCCTTGTGTAGTTTCAGACCTACTCTTAAACTTGGCTAATCAACGTGGTTTTCTCCACAAAGGTCATTTCTGACATGTTTTTGGGAAAATTTTGTAATTTTATTGATGCTAATCTTAAAACTGAACCCTAATCCTAACTCTAATCCTAACTCTAATCCTAACTCTAATCCTAACTCTAATCCTAACTCTAATCCTAACCTTAATGCTAAGCCTAAGCTAACTCAACAAACTTAGCTTTAAGACTTTGAAGCAGTTTTTTTGACATTAGAGCAGTTTTTTTAACAATACAGTATTAGCTGAGGGCAACTTGGCCTCTCCCAAACAGTCAACTGGACTCATTTCAATGGCACCTGTTATTGTCTTTCGTTTGACATCTGGTCACTGAGATTTTTCAAAGGGCTCTCCGAGCTTTGCAGCCTTACTAAAGATTCTGATTAAGAGTTTTGCGATTGGCAGTCGGGATAAATGATTAGCGACATCGGTTAATCCCGAGGCTTATTAGGATAAAGCTGTTAAACAATGCAACCCCACGAAGCTACTAGAGGACTGTCCTGTATCAATCACATCACTGAGAAGCCAGACAGGCACAACACCTGAGACCTTTTTTGAAATTTGCGAAAGCTGTTTCCCGCAAGAAATTGTCCGAGGAGCATTTGTCACCATTTTCACAACACTTCCGTGTAATGTAAACAAAGAGACGCCTCAGTGAGTTTTATGCTGGAACATGTTGAAACAAAACTACTAACTCATTTTCCACTTAATTGCAACAACGTAACTCGACTCCTCGTTTGTAAACAGAAGCCGTGCCTTTTCTCGACTGGCAGAAAGAAATGTAGCCGACCTACAAAGATTTTACTTCAGTTTTTGCACCCCTTTATAAGAAGTAGGCGTACCATAAGGTGGGAAAATGTTAAATTCGTCGAACTAGACAGATGAATGACTATGGGGTAACGATTGACGAGGGCTATGCATAAATGAGCACATTTGCAAGTCGAATGCCAACACCTTGCGATCACCTGTGTGAGTTTGATCAATGCCTTTTGTAGGTACCTACTTTACAGCTTATCTCTGCTTGAGCTGACATAATGCCTGGACCATTTCTACAATTTGTAAACAAAAGGGGGGAAAATGTTTCAATGAAAGAGCTTTATAGCTGAAGCTGTAGTCTCGTGTTTGTTCACTGGAGCAGGCCGACTGTTTCGCGCTGCGCTACGTTTAAAACTCTATTATTGGAAAGAAGTAATCAAATATCTTACACCCACCCAACAGAAATCATATAATAGTCATTGATACTTCCATTTTTATAGCAGTTTGCTGATGTAAAACGGCCAAGAAAGAATGTGAGTGGATCTGTCTTCGTCTTGCATAACCCGGTCATACATGAACTGTCAGATTAATCGAACTTACAGCCAGGCAATAATTCCAACTTTCAGTTGTGTTTGAAAAGTGTTATCTTCCTCAATTTACGATTGACCTCCTGATTAAAAGGCCAGAGTCCTCTTCGTTTGACCGGTAAGTGCGCCGAGAAAGTTAAGTCTAAACTGGCTCTTTCCAAGAGGTAGACAACGAACTCAAAGGCGAAAAAACTAATACCAACTAAATTCTCAGGTATCCACGTTCATTAAAGAGCCGGCGTTTTACACAACAAACAAACCTACGCTATATCCTCTCTCCTATGACCCCGAGCTCATACACTGTTTTAACACCTCGTCGGATTCCCTTATCGTTACGTGCACTTCACATTTATTACCTATTAAACAAGCCAAGAAGCATGCGACAAGCAAGCGAATGACCGGGAAAGCATACCGATTGCCGGGAATGCTAATACTCGCCATAATATTTCGTCAACAAGTATTTCTAACCCTGAGACCTATACCCTTCAACCACACAGACACAACATAACCCTGATTTGGCGTTTTAATTGAAACATTACCTCGACTGTCTCGATTGGAATTCTTCTCTATCGCCTTTATACATCTCCGAGTTGACGTTTGTCAAGGTAGATAAATCATCATGCTTTCCATCCGTTTCTTCGTTTCCAACTTGCTCGTGCTCCACAACGATTTCGTCTTTCTCTTCACTGTTTGTGTACGAATTTTCCTCTTCGCCAGACATTGTTTAGCGACAGAAAAATGAGCTTGTCTCTAAGACTACGTACTTGCTTGGAGGGCAATTCGATTTTTGTTAACACAGGAAGTCCGCGGGACACCGTATAGTCAGTGCCAGGAGCGGAAATGGGGAACTACACTTCGGACCAATCGCGGCACAGGTCAAACATTGCTCTCTTGACCTAATTTGGTAAATCGACAATGACCGCAAATATGTAACACTGTAATTTTTTGGTCAAAAAAAAAATTTACTTTATTAACTGAACGATTTCCTTTGTCGTCAACAAGATCCACCGGAATCCCTCCAAAGAATCATGGGAAACAAATATACATACAAAAACAATGACGCACAGTAGTCAGACCATGATCCCCACCTTTCCTGCGTCACCAGACCCATAATACTCCCGGGTTTCAATTGCCGTTTATTCGACGTGTATTCTTTTCTGTTCTTTCCCTTTACCGGGCACTGTTGCCAAATGGCAACATATTAATTTTACTCCGGCTAACGTCAGACGATATTAATCGTCAAGGGAGACCTCCAGAAAACCTGCCCAGTAAAGGATTGTCCGGGAAATAGCCCCCTAAAAAGGGCAGTAACTCCTGTGGGAGTACTAGTGGGGAACATCCCACTTCCCACCCCAATCGTTTAAAACTACTTACCCCTATTCATTAATAATTCATAAAGGAAGCACAAAAGAAAATGAATATTTAGTCAATATTGTAAATACGGATACAGCATCGTCCGAATTTACTTGCACTTTTCCTTCGAATTTCTAGCTTGGCTCAAATGCTTCGTATTCCTAAAATAGTTCCTAAATATCCACATTCAGATGCATTCATTGGACAATTAATTTACAATCAGAACTGTATGAAGATTTACTACGACTTGCCTTGAAAACTCCCATAAAGTTCCGCCGCTCATATTGTAAACAGTACTTGCCTAATTATTCAGTTTATACGTAAAAACACTGACATGTCCGTAAGGGCGTGGGGATTAGTTGAGAAAAACTATTTCCAGCCCCCTCTGGGAAAAATAATAGAGAAAGAACACTTAACGTATTTCCTCCACAACTTCGTTCGCCTTCCCAGTACCCAACCGACCAGAAGCCGCAACAGAACGACTACAGAAGGTACGAGCCAGCTGTGGCAATGCTTTTGCCAAAACGGAAACGTGAAAGACGACGTCCTTGACACATCCGGAACAAAGACGAGCAGCCGCATTTAGTCCCAAAAGTAATTCTGCATACGTCACCTGCACGGAGCATTTTCACATGTTCAGCGGGTAGTTAACTAATGAAGGCCATGAAGTGGTGCAGTGACTAGTGGACTTCCCTTTGACGGGTAAAATCGTCTGGCGTGAGAGTAAAATAATAAAGTGGTCACACAACAACTGCGCGCAAGGAAAGGTTTAAGTGGCTGGTTTTCACGAGTAACACAAGCATAATTGGAGAGCAAGCACAAGAGTGCTTGTTTCACCGTGAAAATCGGGTTTATGCAAACATAACCCATTGCCAGCCGACAATTTGAAAAAAATATAAGACAAAACATAACCCGAAAATAAACTATTTGTGACTAACTCGAGATATGAGCTTAAAAACAAGATCGCTACACTTTTGTCTTGTTTTTAAGCTCATATCTTGAGTTATTCACAAGATGGGTTATGTTTTGTCTTATACGCAATCATATGCATAAGGAAAAGGAAATACTTTGATGAAATAAGCGCTCTTGAACTTGTGCTTGCACTTATGTTCGTGTTACTCAAGAAAACCAGGTTTAACTAGTAACGTCAAGCCAAACCATCAAACAAAATCTCTTTGAAAACTTTCGACTTCCGTGCTTTCTATTAAATTCTAAAAATTTTAGTACTTTATCTCTCGCCAATCCCACCAATAACTAATTTAGTTAGCCTGCCAATACAATAAACACTTTTTATGACGTTCCTACCACTGACCTGAAAGGTCTACGACGTATTCAAGTGGTTCACAAGGGTTATGACGTGCTTAAATCTGGCCATGACTAAATCGTGAGTAACGCCGCGTTCTCGTTCAAACCATTACTAATTAAGTTACTATCCCAAAGGATACAAAGGATGAATGAGAGGAGACTGGGAGATTTGGGGCATGCTAGCTCGGAAAGTTTTGAAATTCGAATATCAAGGTGCCCAGTAGCCATGATCTGATGAAGTAATAAGATGGCGATCATTCCTTAGATTTCGAATTCCAAGCTAAGCTTGCAAGTTTGCCTTTTGTTCAGTTGCGTAGTCTTGCCACGTACGTAATATTTTTTGCCACATACACAATATTTTTATGTCTCAAGAAATGAGTCACACAGTGATCTGTTTACAAACCAATTTTCATTAAAAACACTAAAAAATTAATCACATACGAATTAGGGATACCTCCTTTAGACACAGTAACTCATTATTATTAAGATTAACTATGAAATTCGGTCGTAAAATGTGGTTCGCGGCCTCCGAGATCGTTACAAGCGTCTGCCAATTTCATGAAGCTTTATGTTACATTCAATGAATTAGCTTAAAAACTTGCTGGAGCACAGAAGGAGAACTGTTAATCATTCAGCCGACCGTTCAAGTATCTAATTTTAATAACCGCGCAAATATGTACGTTTTACACAGAATGTTCAACAGCCATGCCGTTGCATAGTTCCTACAAATAAACTGAGCAAACAGGATAAATAAAAGGAAATAGGTTGATACGTCAAGGTTGGACACTAAATACACAGTAAAGAATTTGACTACTAGAAATATTGGACTGTTCCGGTAAAGGAACCGCGACAAATGAGGAGGATGTTTGTTGACCCCATTCCTCATCTTTCACAACAAGCGTCATCAACTTAGGCCACAAATCCGACGTCCACTTCGACGTCGCCGCCTTCTCGGTAAACCTCTTTCTATTCCAAATATCTCCTTCCAATCACCATTCCGAGCACTCGGCCGTCCACCGCAGGGAAGTTTAAATACTAATTTTTGTGTAAGTTAATAAAGTATTATGTGCCGAAAGAATACAATTTCTACTTTTTTTATATATTCTTATATTTTAAATCTTTCTAAGAAAAAATGTTTCAGTTGGATGCTCCTGCGTATTTGTAGACAAAAGCCGATACAGGTGTAGCTACAGTTAATATTGACCTAAGGAACTGAGAGTGTACCAGGAGATTTTTGATGATCTAGGGTATAAACGTTGTCTTACGTGCATATACATCTCTTTTTCTGAAGGTACCAGAGCAAAAATTTGTCCCGTATAGCACACGCATTGCCCTAAAGAGCACATACATTTTCCTTCACTATCAGAATAGGTTTTCTGGACAGCAAGTTGCGTTCCTTTGGGGCACACAAACTACACAAACGTCTTTGATAAGAGTTTACGATGCCCTCACGAGTTCATTCAACGATTTCCTTAATGAATAAACGCAACATTTCTCTGAAGAGCTTGTCGATGAATTCTCTGACGAGCACACGACACAGCCTCGAACATCTTGTGCACTTTTTTCTCGAGTACGCTGTCCCGATCAAATGCACAATTGCCTTGAAAAACGGTTATTCACAAAGAGGATAAAATTCTCCAAAAAACAGACATTGTCCAATGTATACTGCAGTCACCTGAATCGGTTGCTCAGCATTGGCTCTTCGGGGAGACGAATGCGTGATTCAAGGCAAAACACGAGTTCTTGAATGCGGCCTGCGCACTTCTGGCCAAACCACGAGCCCTTCCAAGCAACGTAGTCAGTAGCCGCTTGATGATGTTATGAAGACACTGTAACTACGGGATACGATTGAAGTCATGCAATTTTAAAAGCAAAGCTCGGTGCCTTCCAGGACAACGGGTTTGTTCTAATTCAATACTTATGTTTTCCAAGGCAACACACGCATTCGGGATAAACGCAAATGCTCTTCAAAAATGCTGAACTAAATGCTGCCATTTTGGTACACAACCGAGCTAGACATCAAACTAACTTACATCGCAATTTTCAAAGATTGACGGCCATGTAAATAACTTTGTGATATATAGGTGAAGGAAATTTTCGAGTCATAGGATGATATATTTTGAGAACCAACCGGGACCAGTTGCGAAAAACGCAACCCTACGGCCTCCGTCTGGGAATCCATATATATATATATATATATATATCCATATATCCATATATATATATATATATATCCATATATCCATATATATATCTCTCTCTCTCTCTCTCTCTCTCTCTCTCTCTC
>JBAHVQ010000014.1:167819-185259 GCA_036872915.1 Nanipora kamurai
GAGAACGAGCTTGACGAACGTCCACTAGTCGTCTGATATTTACCAAGCTCCCACATGAACCAAGTTCGTGTTCAACAATAAGTAATCTCCACTTACCATTCGTTCCAAATATATTCGTATTAAAAGGACGTCGGGGTCCAGGGGATAAGTAAGTGTCTTGGAGTCTTGGAGTGCATGACCCTCGGTCAGTTGAAACTCAGTTTACCAATGACTGATTTGAGTCCGGGACATCAATTTACATTTTTTCCTGCCGACCCTCCTAATCTTTCAATGACCCATGGAGAAAAACATTAACAGTTCGTAACGAGCTGTGATATATTGATGTAGATTCCAAAAAACCTAATTTCGAGTCGAAATTCAAATCGGAAGCAAGTGAAAGCTGTGGCAAGAGTTGGAATCGGTCGCTGAGGTCGGATATCAGAAGCCAGGGTCGAACCGAAAAGTGTTAAGGTTTGGATTAGAGTTAGGAATTGGGCTGTACACGAGTTTCAGTTTGTTGTGAAGGTCATTTATCTTCTGGACCGGTGATTCAACACTAGAGATAAGTGCCGCACGGTCAATCAACCCGGTGACACTTGTTGCCACATGTTTAATCTGGGGGTTTTTTTCCAATTGACCGCTCCAGAAACCCCGGAAAGATTGGGTTCTGGGTAACCAACGCGAGCTATGATTGGTCGTTGTAAACTTTCAGCCAATCATAACTTGTACACGGTACCCAGAACCCAATCTTTTCGGGGTTTCTGGAATGGTCAATACTATTATCTATACTTTCCAATATAATTTTCGATTGAATCTTAATAATATTGAATTACTGCCACCCACGCACAAAATTTGTTATTCAGTCCATGACAGCGTCCATCTCAAGGTTTCCGATGCTTTATTTAAATCACCTATTAAGTTTTTATACAGAAAATTTTTACGTGAATTATTTATTCATAATAAGCTGAGATAAAACAGAACAATCTCCACTTTTTTCAATCTCGTTCCCAGAGCTAAGCATCCCCGTCAGCGCGAGAGATGGTTCACTTTCTAAAAATCATTATAAGTAATACGGCTAAGATTCCAACAGCTGACGCAACCAACAATGATTTATCGCTATCCGTTAACTCCTTCGTATGACCAAGGCCAATTGACTCCAAGTAGTAGTTACAGAAATCTTGACAGTTGTTACAAAACTTGAAGTAATGACCAAACTTCTTCAGTGTCGCAACTGCTCTTGCGAGTAATGTACCGGTAGACATCTTGACTTGGCCATGGTAAGATAACTTGCTTTTGAAACTAGGATCAATCTTTCGGGTAACTGGATAAATCCTCTTTTTTCCGTCAATAGTGATGAATCCTAGCTCAACGCTGAAGAAACGCTTGTCATCTGAAGAGAGAACGATAGATCTGTGCGAGCCACAACCACTTCCTTCAATCGAGTAAACTTTGTGAACCATTTCTTTTTTCAAATCAGCCGGAAGTTGTCCTTCATCTTGTAAACCTTTTAACTTTTTAGCATAATCCTTTAGAAAATCATCATCGCTCTCAGGCATTGGATCAGCAAATATAACTTTATTCGACGACATTTTCTTTCCACTCTATTTGCTCTTCTGTTTCTCGTGCTGAATGTTTTCTTAGTATGGAATGATGTGATGTAACCAATTCCAAGTATTTCGACGCATGACCAAAACGAAAGTAAAAGAGACAAAAGTTCAAACTCAAAGTTCAAGATATAAATGTATATGATAAGAAGCCGAAGTGTTAATTGTATGGCACGATCTTAATGTCAAATTCTTAATTTCCAAGAAACGTTTTTAATTTCGCTACTGGTTCTATTGCTTTTATCTTAACTGTACGGAATCTTCCGTGATGTAAAGTAAGGACAATGACTTCTTTCGAAGAAAGCCGGAAACAGGTGGCAAAAATTCAAATCATAGTCCGTCAACTGTTTACGTGGGTAGAACAGTAAATTTATTCGGGATTCATAGAACCTCGGTTACTACATGGGAGGGACCTTCTACTTAGATCTAGAGTGCGAATTCCAGTGCATACACGTAAACATAATCTTAGAGGGAGCTGTTGATTGTTAGTACTGCGGAGAGAATCCTCCTCGGAATCCTGAAGGAAACGGAATTGGTACCATTGGACATCCTTCATTTTCCTTGAAATGAAGGAACTTTTCAACACATTTCTTCCTCTAAATCAACCAGCAGGTATCTTTCTCTTGATAACACTTTTAAAGTTGGTACAACTTGTTTTATCAATTGCAAAAAATTAACCTTTGAAATTAGTAGAAGAAAGATCATAAATTACGGAGGTTAATACATTATGAGATCGTGAGATATACCACATGGGTGGGAGTTTCCAGAAAACGATTACCATAGCCGTTTTAGAAGAGCTTTTGATGTAAGAAAAGCGAAACAAAATACTTCTTTGTCATGAGCAATGTCATTTTGAAGTACTTCGCATTTGTAAATGTGCATACGTCGATAATTAATGACAAAGGTTTGTCACTGTCGCCAGTTTGGGTGTGTCACCATTGTCACCAACATGAGACCTACTGAAGTATTTCGTCATGACTTGTCTGACTAGCACAAAAACTTGAAGAGCAACCGAGACCAATTGCGAAAAATTCGACTCAAGGGCCACCGGCTGTGAATCGAATCCCTGACCCTGCGATGTAGATGGTAATGCCGGTGAAGTGAACGGTATATTCGAGGAATATTGGGCATTTGCACTCCGTAATATGAAATGATACCCATATTTGAAGGGAATTTTTGAGTGTCAGAATGATATTATATATATAATTTTATGTTACCTAGTGCAAATGTCCAATATTCTAATATATAGATTCTAAAATAGCTTCAAAAACTGCACACCCAAAAATATGAAGGGTATACTGTTACCAACAAGACCATGGGAGATAGCAGCAACCGATCTTTTTCAGCGGAACAATGCGGATTATATGGTCGTGGTAGACTATTATTCACTATATGTGGAAATTGCAAAGTTAGAAGACACCAAAAGTCAAACAGTTGTGAATCAAATCGATATTCGCAAGGTATGGCATACCATCCATTGTGCGAAGTAATAATTGCCCTATATACAGCACAATGACCTAATGTACAGCACAGTAATATAAGCAGTTGGCACATCAAGGGAACTTCGAACATCGAACTTCAAGTCCGTATTACCCCAAATCGAATGGTTTAGCCGAAAAAGCCGTTCAGATCGTAAACGGATTACTGTCTAAAGCAAAAGCAGATGGTAAAGACCCGTACGTAAGTCTTCTGGAACATGGCAACATCCCAATTGAGAATTTAACTTCACCGGCATAGATATTGATGAGTCGTCGCCTTCAGTCCTTGATACCGACCACTGACAACCAGCTCGAACCAAAAGTTGTCGATTCTACAACGTACGAAAAGCTAAAAGAAAAGCAAGCCAGTCAGAGGATCAGGATACCTACGCTTATTACGAGGGGAGAGAGTACGGGTGCAAAGACAATCACTATGCACCTGCCGTCGTTACTACAAAACTTAAATCGCCAAGATCATACGTTCTCCCGACTGCATACGGTCGGTATTTTAGACGAAATCGACAGTGCATTAAAACGCAGGAAGATTCAGATTCAGAAAGAAAGTTGTAATATATTCAAATATTAATTTATTCAGTACAATGTATACATAAGTAGTGCACAGAGCAGTAGAGGAGAGTCATGTAAGAGAACGCCAGCGAAATACAGACCGAGAACAGTCTTGGACTACAGGGTTCGTACTCTTTTGTCCTTTTGAAATTCCATGACTTTCCATGACCTTTTCCATGACTTTTCCGGATTTTCCATGACCTAGTGTTAAACAATTCTTTTCGCGATACATAAGAATTCTGTGTACGTATTCTAATTTTGTACTTTTTGCAGCCTTTTTTATTAAATACGACCAATATAATGCCAATTTTCCATGACTTTCCAGGCCTGGAAAATGAAATTCTAAAATCTCATGATTTTTCAGGTTTTCCATGACCAGTACGAACCCTGGGACTAATATTTCCGCTCAAGGTATGAGACAAAAAGAACTCCGTTTCAAACCTGAAAGATTTTACAAAAGACTGGTATGCGCCATACAGTATTTTATTTTAATTGGCAAATAAGTATCGTTTTCGAGTTTTAGTTGGTTAGTCCAGTCAGTTTAGTGAAAAACAAGGGTAGAAATAAAATACCAAAATATCTCACAAAATAAAATTGTAAGAAACTTCACAAATCAAACCTTTCTTATAATTTCACCAGATAAAACATTTTTACAATCTCAATTTAACTACACCAGCGCCAAAAACGAAGAACCGGTCCACTTTTAGATATCCTAAATATTAGTACTTACAAAGTCAACGTCTCGCGACGGGCCAGCTTTGTCCGTCATCTACTAGAGTTTCGTTGATTTATAAGATTTCAAAAATCCACCAAAACTTCAGTTTTCAAGGTTTAAATCCAAAATTTTCCCAGACTAAGTCTGACTTGCACTTTTTAGCAACGGTATCGATGGTTTGCACCCAATTCCTTGAGATTCAAGACAAAGATACGGCGGCCATGTTGGTGTAACATTCATTAGGAGTTAATGAAATTTTTCTGTTAATGCTCCACTGAGATGGCCCATTTGATGTGACGTGCAAACCATACATTTCAAAAGTGCTAACATTTCATTTCATACAGGCACGAGAAGAATGACTACATATGCAAACAACCTATACAGAATTCAATCATTTAGTGCTTCTGTGCACGAAATGCAGGATTTACTGAATTAATCATATCAATCGCATGAAGAAATCTCTATAACAAAGTTCAAGATTTGATAAGTAGAAATAAAACGAATTCAGCTTGAGCATGCTCGATACAATTTTATTCATTAGCTGTACCGCTGGCTCGTTTTATGGTAAATCATGACTCGTAAACAAGTGGTACACATGAAGTGTAGGCTGTTTGCCATCAAGCGAAGTTTATCGCACGGATCGACATTTCTTTCTGCAAATTGAACAGGATTCTCATCGGTTCCAGCCGAAAGCCTATGGAACAAAAGAAAAAGTCTCCTCCCACGAAAAATTTAGTCTAGTGCAAAACGGCCTTAATCTGGGTATGTTATCACATTTGTCAGCCGCGTAGCCGTTAGTAACTACTGGCAAAATATGTCACGTTTTTTTATCACGTGGGCAAACTACTAAAACACGCTCAACGTGTCAACTGTAGGTTATTCTTGCCCAAAGCGGATAAAATTTTGAACGTTGCAATACCAAGCCTTTGAAGTCCAGTGGTTCAGCACCAAATCAAATTGAAGTTAGTAAGCTCTGTTAAAATACCTTACGTTGTTTTCTCAACTTTTTTCTCATTAACCTTCGAATATCACATTTTGAAAAAAACAGCTTTGCACACACTTGACAAGTTGCAAATTTCTTGGCAAATTTACTCCAAGTTAAATTTGCATTTAGTTTGCCATGGTTGCAATCTAAAATTTGCATCACTATGGGTTTGAAACATATTTACACACGAATTAGCGACGTTGCAAACTTGATGAACGAAATTGCATAGGTTCTGCTGTGAAGCAAATTTGATGCAATCACGGTATTTGGAACTTTGCAGTAGGTGCAAATGTTTCACAAATACGGCATTTGCAGCTTGCATTATAGGTGCAAAAGTGGCAAACAAAGTCTTTGCAATAACTTTGCATTGCTGCAAACTACAATGTAAGTGGTGCAAATTTACTTCTTCGTCCTGTGTATATAGTTTTTGATCTTTAGGTTTCTAAATAGATCTTTATGCCAGGTTTTCCACTTGGCGGAAATTTTATCGCACGCAGTGGAATTTTCCTGTCTTCTTAAATTAGTGTCTACCCAAAAGCGCATGAAACTAAGAAAAATTCCGCTTCGCCCGGAAAATTCCACTTAGTGGAAAACCGGCTTGATAAAACTATTTTTCCTGCCATATCTACGCTGTTACAGTGAGACACCTTGTACTGAAGCAACGAGCTTCTCGAATACTTTTAACATATACTATCATCAGACATGGTTTTACGCTACTCTGGCATAAAAAGTTTTGAACGTAGCTTACAAAACTACTGTTCATGATCCAACGTTCCGACACTCCTGTCTAGTGTCTTCATCAGGGGTGATTGATCTGAACATGAGGTCCTCATCTATATCCTTATAGAACCATTGACGACCCCATCAATGGTCCTATAAAGGATCTGATGTTCAGATGAATCACCCCCTGATGAAGACACTACACAGGAGTGTCGAAACGTTGGCTCATGAACCTTAGTTTTGTAAACTACGTTCAAAACTTTTCAAGCCAGAGTATCGTAAAACCATGTCTGATTATTCACCTGGCTGCGTTGGGAATTTGTTTATATATTATCATAACGTATTTTCATTAACGTAAAGTGTCTTCATGTAATTTGGTGTGGTCGTAAAAAAGTCCTTGTTCACAGATTACGTTTTTCAAACAGTTAGCACAAGGCGCCTCACTTTGACATACACGGAACAATTTTTGTTGACAACTCATAATCCGAATAACATTACCCGAATGACTGACACGGATCAGTCTTGATTTAACTCCTTCCTTATCACGGGAAACTGTTGTTACTTTACTGTGGCTAAAGCCAGACGATTTTACTAGTCAAAGGAAGAGATGTGGCAGTGAAGGAGTTAGAGGCAAAATCAATTACTTTATAAATTCGTACTTAAAAAATCCTTCCTTGTGACATCGCATTAAAAGCACCTCACTGAAATTGTTATATCACTATTTAAAGGTAATTTATCATCTAACATAAGATATTGCAGGTGTATTTTTTATCGCTTTCATGCGCACGACATGAATTAGCCAGGGTTATATACGCAAAAGCTTACAAGCTCTTGTTTTTCGTGGACAAGAGCTTCTCCAAGGTCGTGTTGTACTGCCCAATAACACGTATTTGATTTTTCTGCCTTTCATACACTGCTCTTCAAGGTAACAGTGACTGCAAAATCAATATCAACATATTTTGGCAACTCCAAACCTATCTCCTTCAGGTCGGGTCTTTTGCGAAGGACCCAAACATTACTGGATGCGAAAGTTTGAATGCTCCGCAATGGTTGATATCTTAAAGTTCTGTTTACATAACTAGACAACAGCTGGCTTAGCCCATTGTTCAATAAAATACATAAAAAAATATGTGAAAGATATATATATATATGTTCCTCTGGTATACCATCTGCATTCCTTGACTGAAAGCAAGTGTCCACGTAGCTTTGACAAGCATGAGGGTTATCGTAGGACTGCGGAACAGCCTCACAGCTCGACTTTCACCCTTCGGTTTCTCAGCGTAAGTGAACTTGGGTTACTGAAGTGGCAGACTAGCTGGTTAAATTACTCAAACCATCTAAATGAAACGTAGAAAACTTACTTACGAAAATGACAGAAATAAGTAGGGAGAAAAAAATAGGTGTATTAAGTTAAGAAAAATAAGGATCTAAGGAAGAAACGAAAGGGAAGTACTTAAGTCCAGAAGTACGTACTGTATCGGAATAGTTATTGTGAACTTTGTTCGCTGCGATTTGGTCGGGGATTGTGTTCTTACAAGAGGAGTCAAGCCCGTGTTGCATGGCACTAGCGGTTCAAATCATGATCCCATGCAGGAGCTGACCTTGTCCTCGTAAATCGTTTTGGCGCCCATTACAGAACTGAAGTGGTTTGATTATAATATTTTGTGAAATACATGGATGGTATATAAGTGTGTAGAGGAGCTGAAGTGCAAGTACATTTTCAAGCTGAGATTTAATTGATATTTCGAAGTATCGATGCAAATTTTTACAACGTTTTTCAGCTTTCACCTCTACGATAGTGAATTTGTAAGTTGTATCGAGTTGGAACATTAATGCTGTAATTTATTAATATCGAGTCAAGTCTGGATACCATCACACGACGAGAGGTAAAGAGAGAACAAGAAAAACGGAGAATAAAAAGAGAAAGGACTGAGTGGAACGAAGACGATAAAAAAATTGCAAAGAGAGGAGAGGAAGAAGAACACAACGAAAGAAAAAACATCACAAAATTGAGAAATAAGATGTCGAGAATAACGGAAGGCTCCGAAGGAAGGTGAAGCAAAGTGGGGCAGGAAAGGGTTAACGAATACAAATGGGGAGAAAAAGAAGTGAAATATCCGTACATTGACCTGGACTTTGATATACCCCAAAAAGTGAAATACTGTAAAGGGCAAAAAAAAAAACATAACGTAAAAAACAGAAATAATAAGACCAGCAGTGGCAAAAAAAGCAGCAAGCAAGGAATGTAGCGCATAAATAGCTGGTTATTTCATTGCTGTTGAATTGACGCTTCGTTTCTTTGCAGTAAGCTTCGGCAATTGAGGCAGACCATAGATATTTACCTGTGTCATGATATCAGCATTAGGTGGATCTTGTATGTTCGCTAAAGATTTCTGAACTCGTAGAGCAGTTAGTCTTGCATTCGGAGAATGGCGCCAGCATTCTTCGATAACTCGACTCATTTTTCTCATCACCTGGCCAACGGCAATATTAAAAAAAAAAACTATTATAAAATATTGAGAGGCAAACATGGCTGGTCTCACGTATACGTTTCGTGTCTGCCAAGCGACTCATACGAGATCTTTCTGATTTGTTGAACGAGTTCAGCAAGTCAGAAAGGTCTCGTATGAGTCAGATACAGTGAACGCGATGACTGGCTGAAGTCGCAAACAAAAAAGTTCCATCTTAGGATATATATGACGATATATATTAAGATTTATATGTTTTTTATTGGCTGGGAGCTCCGTATAAAAAAATTACTTTCTCGATGTCTTAAGAACGGTCCAAGACATAAAGCCTGATTTTCCACCAGGCGGAATTTCCCGCGCGTACTGCCTTTCCCTTGTTACTCATTGGCTCTCCTGCAGTCTTGGGCTCCCGACAGCCAATGAGAAACAAGAACAAGGCTTTTTTGTTTCTGCGGTCATTCATTCAGTATACCGACGTAAACGGGTTTCTCCAGGTATTTAAAAACGACCAAGTACCAAAGGTTGACCGTGAAGTCAAAAACGTTTGTGTTTTGAACTTTAACGTCCTAGGGCTTCTCTACATAAAGTAAATGGTTTGCGCTCATGAGAATCAATATACGTATTGGAAGTTCATCGTCCAGATTAGAGTAGTCTTGAAGAAGGCTGGTTATGATGAAAGACGATACCACGAGGTGAAGCGGCAGTCATCTTCAGAGTCGAATGAAAAGAAACAGTCAGGAACAGTCAGCCTATTTGTGTGTGTGATTTGTTACGTCAAGTGTGCGGTGATATTTTCGGCACAAAACAAAAATTTATGACCATTTAGACAAGACTTCACTTACATAATCACCATGCCAACGGTTTAAAATCGGTGGTCTCTTTTTTTCTACACAAACAACTTTACGTAGTTCTTCTATGCTTGGGTTACAACTAACCATATCCTGGTAAGGCATCTGGTAAGGTTCTCGGATACCTTGGAAGTCACGAGAAAGACAAAAAGTTTATTTCATTCCAAATAAACTGTAACTGACACGTGTTCTGCTAACTGCAGTCGCGCCACGTCGAGTGTATCCACTTCAGTCAACCGCACGGTACAACTGGATATTTTTATAATACCATATTGTATCATATGGTTAATATTAAGTGGATTCACTTGACTCGTTCCAACTGCAGCTAAGGTGAGGTTACACGAGAAAATCTTTCTCATAACTTGCAACGCAACAGCGATGCGAGTTGCAAGAAAAGTTGAACCATTATCTTGTACTTTTTGCAACGCTACACGACAAATTGCAGCGTATAACATCCCCTAAGTAAATGCTACTCTGGTTTGTAAATTTTATGAACGTAACTTAAAGAAATTACAAACCAGAGTAGCATTTGGTATGTCGGAAATTTCACCTGGTCGCTGTGAATTTGTATCTTACCATCCTCTAAGTAGTTAAGAACAAATGTTGTGCATATGGAAGACAGGTTAAGCCCGCAGCAGCAGGAAGGCCAGGGCGCCGCTCCTCTCGAACGTTTTGAGATTGAGACGTTGATTTTTACATCGAGTAATAACTGCATAAAATATTGCATTTTTTGTGGAAAAAGGCGGTCTAATGTGTCTATTTTTAGCCGTTTTAAGTTATTCTAGGGCAAGGAAATGCAACGCTTTCCGGAACCTCGGCCCTGGATTCCACTGGGAAATTATTCAGGTACAGCTGTTCCAACGGCTATCCCTAAAAACTATGTGAACTTGCTATGGATCGGTAGGTGTTATTACAGAAGACAGGTTGGAGCCCGTCTGCGGCTCAGAACACGTAGAAATCAGACTTAAGTCTACATCGCAAGAGAAATAGCTAGAAGTCATACCTTCCGCCACGGTTCTAAACGCGATTTCCCACAAGACCAATGCAAGAGAATAAATATCAGCCATTAAGAGCAAACCAAAGTGACCTTTGCCCGGAATTAAAGTCTTGTCGAGTAGCTCTGGAGCCATATACAGCCTCGTTGCTTGTCTCGGGTTCTTCTCTATCTCACTCTCGCTCAACTCACAATCGGATTTCAACGCCAGCGCAAAGTCTCCCAGTGCGCACACTCCGCCCTTCTTGACATAGATGCCTTTCGAGGTCAAATTCCGATGCGCAATGGAGCATTTTCCATGAGTACCGGTCACCTCTATGTGGAGGTAAGCTAACCCACATGCCGCGGAGGTCGCCAACTGCAGCATCTCTTCCTTAGACAAGTTGTGATACTTTAAATAATCGCGTAGTGATCCGTGCTGGCAGTATTCGGTGATCAGGTAGAGTTCGGTAACCGAACTCCCCCCGCAGCGATCCGAAGCGATAAATGCCAAGATGTTATCATGCCTCGCTAAATCCTTGTAAAAGGAGCATTCTTTCAGCCATACAGCTTCGTCTCGCGATTGGAAGATTCTCACGGCCACCTTGTCACCACGCCACTGCGCCTCGTTCACGCAACCAAACTGACCGGTGCCAATTTTTCTAGTCATATGTACTTGCCTGGCTATAGTGCGTTGAACCTTAAGGATATAAGATTGGATCAACTGTAGTATTTATCTAAGCAAGCAAGTTGAATCAAAGTAGTTTCCCCCAGTCATCGAATGAAACATCGGCTGCCAAGGAAGTTCCCCCGAAATAACACCAAAATATCTGTGAGAGTACCAGTTACACCTCCGCAAAATGTCACGAGAAACATTTCTATAATAACCACCACCACCACCACAGATACTACCAGAGTCACCTTTATAGTTACATCTAAAAGTGGGTTTCAGTGATCCCATTTTCTGCCACATACAGGCCATTTGAAACGGTCTGTGTGGTACTTTATATTTGTATTATACCGAGTATTTCAGGAGAACACATATGTAAGTGCCTGCTGGACGGAGAGAAGTGGGATTCAAGTATGGTGTCATGGAAGGAGTAAACACAACTCCATACTTGAATCCCCCTTCTCTCCGTCCACCGGTCACTTAAATACTCGGTATAATACAAATATAAAGTACCACAGTTTGGTTCATAACCTACAAAGGCAATTAAGTTTGACAGGCTCGTTTGCCCCCCCTGAGGAAATCTGTTGTTGCCAAGACAAATATTCCACCATAGCTAGAACCACCATTACAAGTATAATTTGAAGTGCTGCAGATGGGCATCTGCAGGGTGGAAGGGTGCTTATTAAGATGCGTAACAGTGATGTTTTCAAATTTGACTAGAAAAGCATGCCAAGGGTCATAGGATTAAGTTTAGGATGTACTAAATTTAATCATCAGTTTTCGTTATTGACTGCAGATCTTTATGGTCCCCCTGCAAGATTTTTTGAAGCCACTAGAAAAAATTATTTATTATGTTGAGCTATTTTTATCAAAACTTCCTAATCACTATGGAAAAAATTCTGCAAATTCTCATGGAGCTTCCTCACATTAACAGGTAAAATTACACCATCACTAAAAACAACCACATTCACTATCATTCACAACATCCAGCAACAAGTTATACAGAAACTAATACAAATGTTCTAATGAGCAAATCTTACCAGCATTGGTAGGCCAGATCCACTGCCACCACTGTTTGCACTATCAAACAATTGTTGAATTGTTTGGTGGTTTGACATAATGTGACCATTTTTACGATACAGCTGTCTGTAATTCTCTTGATTCTTTTTCCCAAAGCACACACACCATGAGTCATGTCTAAGGGTCAAATTAAATACAGCTATTTATGAATGTCTTCATGTTGAATTACAATGAATAAGGATTAATGTGCTTGGAATATGTGCTGCCTAAGCATTGAATAGTTTTGTTCTAATGTTGACTTGTGGTAGTGAGAAATGAGGGAGAAACTGAAGGAAGGAGGGAAGAAAGAAAGGAAGGAAGGAAGGAAAGAAGGAAGGAAGGAAGGAAGGAAAGAAGGAAGGAAAGAAGGAAGGAAGGAAAGAAGGAAGGAAGGAAGGAAAGAAGGAAGGAAGGAAGGAAGGAGGAAGGAAAGAAGGAAGGAAGGAAGGAAGGAAGGAAGGAAGGAAAGAAGGAAGGAAGGAAGGAAAGAAGGAAGGAAGGAAGGAAGGAAAGAAGGAATGTAGAAACGAAGGAAGAAAGGTAGAAATGAAAGAAAGAAGGAAGGATGGTAGAAGCAAAGGAGGAGGGAAGGAAGCAAAAAAGGAAGAAAGGAAAGAAGTTTTGAAGGAAGGAAGTAAGTTTTTGAAGGGAAAAAGGATGGAAGGAAGGAAGTGTTTTTACAAAAATTCGTAAAGACGTAGAATGTATGCATACAATCATTGAATCATTTCAGCTCGATGCAGTTTATTTTCCAGGAAAACTAGGATCGCTGGAACATTTAGCCCTTAATTTGGAGTTCTCGAGACCTACATAATTGTGCACGACTAGATATTTCACCTTCTCCAAATCTTTGCGATCTTGTCTTCGTACGTAAATTAAAAGAATTAGAAACACACCAAATGAGGCTGACACTGCGATCAAGGCCAATGGATTGTCGTTCACGTTTGTGTCGAATACTTGGCGAAAGTCGATCTCATTGGGAGCAGGAAATATACCAGCTATGAAATAATGAAGATATAATAATGAAAATAATTAATCATTATATGATGACTTACATATAAAAAGCGTTTCTTAATATAAGAGTGCTTCCTGGTTTCCGAAATGATTTTGTGTCGATAAACTGGTGATTTACATAAACAAACCGGACTACAATGCTTTCCAACTCCGTTCTCACTGGCGTGTTTGAGTGTGTAACATACTGTAACCATTGGGTTTCAGACATGGACGTCTGTCATTTCACTACTCTACTCTAAAATAATTATATGAAGGTATAGGATAAGTATTATTAATTCAATCGAGCATAGGTAATAAAGTAGTCTAATCACTACATTAAGGTGGTGAGTAGGCGGTGTCTCAGAGAGGTGAAATGGCAGACGTTCGTGTCTGAAACCTAGTGTGATTAGGTTATGTTGCAGTCATAAACACGCCAGTGAGGGTGGAATGAGAATGGCGTAGGAAAGCATCGTAGTCCGGTTTGTTCACGTGAATCACCAGTTGATCGATTCTGATAACATTTAGCAAATCAGGAACCACTCCCGAGAAACGTTTCAACAAATCAATGACATCATACAATGCAGACCTCCAATAGATATCTTGAATATCCCTTTTCTCGTAAAAATTTCTGTTTTCGTCGTTCTAGGATGGCGGGAAGATAATAAACTACGTCGGATGCGGTTTTCCAAAGCATATTCAGATTGACCCGGACGACAAATACAATGGGTGTGTACAAAAGAAGTTCGTAGACCAGCCTTGTGGTAAAAAATTACAAATACAAATACACATGAAAATAAAAAACATATAAACAAAAATAACAATAATATACCCAATAATTTTAATACCGTTACCACCTCCACTGCCACTACAACCAACAGAGACTTTTTCACGGGTGACTTACATAATACTGCACTGCGATACTATGCAAGTGCATGCCGTAGCACGTTGTGCTATAGCATACTGTGCTATGGTATACTGTGCTGTGGTATACTGGGTTAGGGCATACTATGGTATGGTATATTGTGGTACGGTATATTGTGCTATAGCAACTGGGCTATGGCATACTGTGGTATGGTATATTGTGCTATGGTATACTGTGCTGTGCTATAGTGTGCCATGCTTTTGACCTTAATCAATGTCATTATTAATGTCTTACCTTACATCCAATACTTTGCCTTGTTCAATCTGCCTTGTTCATCGTCTAACATAAAACATTTTGTCCAAAACAGTCGTAACGTATAATTAAAGTTAACACCAGTTGGCTTGCCAATCGTTGTGACTCCAAGGAAGTATTGAGAACCCGGGCGCGAGAAACTACGTAACAAGTCATGTGACAAAACCCACGTGTATGGTGAACTTCCACTGGTAGTGTTCGGCGAGGAAAAGTCGACCTGGTACTCATGATTTTTAAAAGTAGGCCGCTGACCCACACAAAGCAATGCACGCAGTCTCAGCGTGGTATCAACTGGGCGAAGCTCGACTACAAGAGCTGTATCCTCCTCAGTTCGATTGAATTTATGTACGTTGATGGTTTTCCAAGAAGTTAAAGTGCTAATCTTAGAAACGTTCTCCTGACGGTCATTTGATTTTCTCACATCAAAAGTTTCCAAGTTAACCATGGATAAATCCACAGGGAATCCATCAGCATTTTTTAAGTTCAGCCTCAGAATATTCGAGTTGACCTCGTTAGCGGAGAAATCATAAATGTTACGGATTTTTGTCAGATCTGTGACCTGAACGACAAGAATACAAGGAGAAGTCGTGAGTTAGCTTAAAAAATTGATTTTGTCAAGAATGAACTACAAATTGGGAACAGTTTGTCAGATCCAGGGATATCTAACGGACCTGGTCGGACTGTGACTTTATAAAGAGGTGTGTAGTTTTACAGGTGACATTGCCTGACACTGCACGTTCGTACCAGGAAAGAAACTGTTCCACAATTTTGAAGTTTTAAAACACGTATAACCGAAAAGCAGGTCCTTTTTAGCATAAATCTAAACTCAAGTTCTTTTACGTTGTTTGAAAGGTGTTAGGATTTTAACCTTTGGCGTCCTGTCGTGCACTTTTTTGAGCGACCTTTGTGTGCATAAGTTATCTATCAGAACAATATAAAAAAATAAACCTTTGTGGATAGTTTTTGCCTTGAAACAATTTCAAACACTCAAGGTAGCAACTTTCGTAAAAAAACCTGGGAGACTAAAGGTTAAGCAAACACTACGGCCATGTCTATGTCAACAGGTTCCAACAATAGTTTTTTTTTAATCAAAATGCAGTCTTAGTTCTCCACAATAAGTTAACCAGAATATTTTCGCGGTTTCACGGCTACGTTGGCACAAAGTACGGATAACGTTTTCGAGCTGCTTAAATGTTAACAAACTGACCAGAGTTGTATGGAAATTTGTTACAGGTGTAAAACGTTTTCAGTTGAATAATAATCATGTGCTCAAGAATTTGCTTTGTTGTTTATAAAAGTATATATTGTTTCTGCTCTTGTACTCTACATTTAATTTTATCACCGCATTGGAATCAAGCTAACGTCCACGTGACTACCTTTTTTGATATATTTCAACCATAAAGCTAGGGGAGGCCATCTAGATTTTGGAGTTCAAATGAAAATTGATATTATTTTGCGGCAATCCACGGTGTCATCGCTTTTCCTGACAATGTCTGCTCAATATTGCGCGACGAAAAATATGACGAAAGTCAAATACGCTGAAGTTAAGCATGAAGAAGATTACCTGGAATCCCAGGGTACTAAGAAGGGTAAGGTTTGTATTTTCTAGCAGGGATGTGGCATCTCCGATCTTTACTTGTGGAGCTGTCGTAGTCCGGCTATCGCTCATGAGACCTTCGAGTTTTTGTCGTGTTAAATAAACATCATACTTTTTGGTTTGTATTACTGTAGGTCGATCTCCAACCACGACTTGCCTCAAAAGGGCATCATTGAGTCGATCCAATGTTGCCAAAACGTCTTTGATGGTTTCTGGAATGCATTCCTTGAACTTTAACGGTAGAAAACACATTAACTATTTCCTGTTTAGACACTTCCCTCGGGCGCTGGTCAGAGAAAAATAATCTTGCCATAGCCTGAGTAAAAATTTGTCTTTACTTATATTGGATTACGCTATCAGCTAAACTACGTTGTTCTCCCTTCAAGTAGAATCATCATCCATCCCTCACATGCCCAGTATTACTATTGGAGGGAACCAGAGTACTCGGAAAAAACCTGTAGAGTCAAACTGGATGACAATCATCTCACATGTGACCAAGGTAACTTTTGTATCAGAAAATAACAGCGAGCTAGAATGAAATCCTAGTCACAGAAGACGTCATAGAGACGCGTGCATTGTCACTGTGCCATTAAAACATCCTGAAATAATACAAGATCGGTCCGGTGAATTGAGCCGGGCTTAACTCTTTCCAGTCCAGCTCCTCCTATGGAGGTAAAATCATTTTTAGTTAGTAAAGGTATCTTTTTTTATATAGTTAAGATTAATCAAATAAATTAAACAATCAGTAGTTGGTTAGCAGACAAGCACGGGCACACAGACAGACTGACTGACAGATCGATCGAAGAGATTGAAAAGAGAGCGAACAATGATGTAGATAAAGGTTATGTCAATCGATCGAAGTCGACAGCGATAAATTGATGCATTTTTCATAGCACATTCTTGTCCATAAAACATAATAAATCCTTGACTAATTGGAAAAAAAATATTTTAAATACCTTACAATCTGCCAAGGTGGGGGCTCGCACACCTTCCCGAGTTGTATTGGCATCTTTTGCCACTAAAATCGTAGCATTCTCTACTGACTTCAATAACGCAGTTTCAATAAGATTGCCAAGAGCTTCATGAAGAATTGTAACAATGTCTGTGATGTCTCGTGTTTTGTGAGACAGCAAGTGAAGATCGGGGATCATGTTTTGGATGGTTCTTGTTATTTCTCTCTAAATCCAAACAAAAAAGTGAGCCAACAAAGGCCATCTCAGGGGTTTGGAAAAAGAGTGGAATCATTCAGCTTTAACTAGGATATAATAAGGCCGTTCAATCAGTTATTCATCTTCATCATACTTTACACACAATTTCCATCGTCTTCCACAAGTAGTGGTAGTTCATACTTTTCCATTAGACCAAAAAGATGGGGCAAGAAAATTGTTGAATTTTACAGATTTGTAGTAGTGAACTCTCATTTAACTTCGTGCCACATATCACCAGTTTTTAAGCCCTAACTAAAAGCAGCCTCAGTTTTCGAGGAGTTTCTTTTGTTATCTTGTGGGCTAATAAAACACTAGAGTTTAAGCGCTATTATAAACTCATGAGACCATATTCTTTTGTTTTTCGTCGGTCATTAATTTCGTCATAATGACCTCCATTTTAAA
>JBAHVQ010000014.1:195118-205370 GCA_036872915.1 Nanipora kamurai
TAACTATAAAATCATTGACGGCGTAGCTGGCTCTCTGACAAACCAAGTTCTAAATTTTTGTTTTTCACTTGATTGAGAGATTTTCTTGTACCTCTCATACATGCAATGGCTGATCTTAGTAGAGCGAAGGAAGAGGCGGTATCTCATCCACGCCAAGGTGGCGGCATATTTTCATTTCCACTTGATTCCTAGCAGCTCTGCCATCCTCTTGTATGCAACCGTTGTTTCTTTGCTAAGACCACCACTTGTAGAGAAAATCAAAGGTGTAAAGGTGCTATGCTCTGGTATTTCCCGTATTCTATCACCATATTCCCTTTTTTCATGTTTTCCTGACTTCTGTATAAAGAGCTAATGTTCGTGTTGTGTTTTTGTTGATAAAAAAATAATATTAATAAAATAATAATAATAGTAATAATAATAATGATAATAATAGTAAATTTAAAAGGATCGGGGAATTGCCGACAATTTAAGTAAACGTTTACAAAACGAGTGGCCGTTATGAATGGGGATATACAGGCATGAGGTGAAGTCGAGTGTCTTTTATGTACCATTATCAAATTGATGAATAATTAATGAGAGCAGCAAGCAATCAAAACGGAGCATTCAAGTCACATGTATACTTTCGTAAATCTTAATAAAAATCAACAGTTGGACATGAGTGATCTTTATCAAAGTTAAGAATACTAATTAACCTTATTAGTATTCTCTATCAAAGTTAAGAATACTAATAAGCTTCATTCTTTTGTTCATTTGATAAGTAAGTTAAAATATTCGAGTGCGGAGTGCCTCGCACTCGCCATTGTAAATGCCCATAAAGATCGGCCGCTCATATTTTAACGATTACATACAGAACGGACGTAAATTTTGTAAACTACTTATAAAATGTCTATTATTACCACATTATAGATTAATATTTCGTAGAGAGACAAGTTAAAACCAGTTATTTATACTTATAAGTAAAAATGAATTTGAGTGTGTGAGAGCTGATGCAAAACATGGGCGATACAGACACTAGTGTCTGTAAATGTGATACAGAACGGATGTCTATTTATTCAGTTCTGTATCGTGATACACAGAAACTTACTAAACCGTAACTCCTTTTGTGTTTCAAAAGGAGTTACTTATTAATGATAAGTTTTATAAGGTCTTTTGTTGAAGCGAAGGCCCTTGTTCACGCCAACGAAGCGTCTTTGCTAGAAAATACTAGGCTATTTCCCGATCCTTTTGGCTGAAAAAACAAATATAAATCGAACGATAAAACAATTATAGAACTTGGTTATCGCAAATGTCGTGATATGCCAGTGTCTCGCAGATCAATTACAGGTAGTTGCCTCTGCCTTTGGCATCGGCAAATGATTGATCTGCATGCCACTGACAAACCACGATAATTCGCTCAATCTCGTTCGCTAATTGTTAATTATTGGGAATGACAGTATCTTTCGTCAGCATATACCAGGTGAATTACGTTGTGTAAAATGTACGCAAACATTTGAGCTTCATCAAAAAGAGTTGCAGCAAATAGTCCTACGCTAATTTTAAGAATAATGCAAGGCGTGGCTGTGAATTATTCTGGCACTTCCCTCATCATAGCTCAAACCTGAAGTAAACCTATTCGTAAACACCATTTTAAAATAATCTATGAGCTAAACAGAACTAGCTATTTTCATATACAGTCTGAAGGTTTGACATTAAAAAATTTTCTACCTAAAAGTTTTTCCACTAACTAACCAGAGTTGTATGCCTTCTTGTCCAAGTTCGCATTGTTTAAGTATGAAACATTAGCATCTAAAGATCTAGACTTTGTGCGTATTTCCTTTTACTATTCCCAGATTTTTCCGACGAAAAAGTGAATCGAGATTTCGTATACTTCAAGACATATCTGTTGCTGTTTAAGACACTTTGGTTCAACTTTATTTAGACCGTTGTTCCCCTGTTTAGCAATGTCCATGCAGAAGACTTCGTAACAGCAAAAGCGCAGGCAAAATAGATTCGTAAGACATCTAAGACTGGAAAGCCAAACCTAGATTTAGGATTAAAACGCGAAGTATCGAAAAAAATGTACAAAATTAATAATGGTGTGGCGGCCCATTACTGCTCAAAAGCCGACGCCAAGAGCGAGTACATGATAAGCCAAGCAAGCAAAATATAATTTTGGGCAACCTAGCCTCGTGTCGGCGACTTAAGGATGGGGTTTGGTTTAAAAAAAAAAAAAAAAAGAGGGTAGTCGTTTTGAAGAGTCTTCTGGGTGGGCACTCAGGTTAAAAACCCATCATCTATTGAGCAATTTAAAAGTAAACAGCGAATATTCGGGGTAAAGGTGATAAAATATCACAGTAATTATTAACACCGTGATGTTCGCAAGTGATTATAGTTCTTTTGTATGGTACGTGCACGATATGGTACGTTGACAAGGCTAACCGAAGTTTGACGTAAATATAGAGTGATTTGAAGGAAATGATACCGTGGCTAAACAAGTTTACTATTGTTGTTATTGCTGTGGTTATTTGTTAATGTCCGACAAACGATCAAAAATCGCCGATATTGGCGCTTAAATTGCTTTTAAACAACCCCGGGGAAAGCTGCCAGCTTTTGAATTTTAATAATTAACCGAGTGATTTGCGTACCAAGTGCTAAGAGCAGAGACCACACCTAGGTAGGTTAATTGCTTCAAGAGGCTAACCGTGGCAAAACAACTGCGAAACCTAATAATATTTTCAGTAACAAGACGTCGCCCATATTGTAAGTGTCAATGGGAATTGAGCGACTGGCGGCAAATTTTGGTTGTTACGTCGAAAAGCCGATTACTCAAGTGCTTCGAGAATTATGTTCAAGAAAATGAAAATCAGGTCCGTAAGTAGTTAAGTCTATTTTGAGACTTACTCATCTCGTGATGTTGTTTTGAAATTCATATCACAGTGACTCAGTCACCTAAAAACTGGCGTTAATTTGTCTTCACTTTTTATCCCCCCGGCAGGCCTATCTTTGTTCTCCAGATGTCAATACCTGTTTGCTTTGGTTTACGTATTCTGTCCGCATAAATGCGTCTTGCTTTACCCCATGCTGAAGAAATCATTTGGAGAATAAACAGTGGCTAAACACAGCTTACGCCGAAACTGTGCGAGAACCAAACAGTAACGACAGCCGTCAAACATGATATAAGCCCCAGCATGACATTTGGAACTCCAAGCCGATCTTCCCACAATTGCTGTTCGAATCGATTAAAATGTTAATTACACAAATTGGCTTGCACCTCTTGCTGCGAGCATAAAGGTACCTACAACAAGCACGCAAGCTGAACCATTTAAAGAGGACTAAGACGTCAGTCCGTTCGCTCCACTTGTGCCAGTAGTGCTGCGGCCAATTTTACAACCCGAAAAGAAAGCCACCAACTCTGTCTTCGTTTTCGTCGCACTCTTCGATTCCACGCTAACAAGGAACCTCCCTGGGACGGAACGAAGTTGAACGAGGAATAAGATCTGATTAAGGTGAAACGTACGGGAAGCAAACAACAGGAGAGATACAAGAGATCGAAAAGCTATCGCTGCTCAGAAAAACAACCCCTGAAAATGGACGTCGAGCCAAGCAACCAAACAGGGACCAGCTTCTCCGAAGAGGAGCCTCCAGGCTTTCCCCAGTTCGCGGAGCCACAAAGCGTAAAGATAATTCGTATTCTCCTAGAGGTCCTCATCGGGGTCTTTGGAATCGGCGGAAACCTTCTCGTCTGTGTAGCAATCGTAGCGCATAAAAGACTCAAGACCGTCGGCAATATGTTCGTCTTCAATTTGGCCTTGGCAGACCTCGGGATCCTTCTGGTGTGTTTACCACTGGTCATCATACACGCGGATTTTCCATACTCTTGGCCCTTCGGCGATGTCGCCTGCAAAATCCTCTACCCATTTACGGATATTTTTTACGGGGTGTCTATTGGATCGATCGTTGGCATTTCGTTCCATCGCTACCGTATGATCGTCCATTGCATGGAAACCCAGCTAACGGCGAACAAGGCGAAAGTTATAATAGCCACCATCTGGGTCCTGTCGTACGTCTTCATCGTTCTGCCGGCGAACCTGGTAATGGAACTGAAGGAGACGAACGGGAAGACGACGTGTCAACCGAATTGGCAGAAGCCCGTCTATCGTCAGCTACATGTGATGTTCTTTTTCGGTCTGTTCTATGTCTTGCCACTCATCGTCATTCTTGGAACGTATCTACGAATCAGGCGCAAGCTAAGCGCGGACTCTTTTCTGACGAGTCAGATGCGCGACGACCTCACTTGTACCGTGAAAGCCAGGCTGGACCAAAACAAGAAGGCTCTGAGGATCCTGACACCAGTCGTGGTCGTCTTTGCCATCTTCATGTTGCCCATCAACGCCATTCGACTGGTCGCGTCGTTTCACCGAAACAGCGGCAGCGCGTTCCGATACCTGAGGTTGATGTACAACCTGAGCGTGTTGCTCCTCCTGGCGAACAGCTCAATAAATTGTGTCATCTATGCGGTCGTCAATAAGGATTTTCGTCGCGAATTCGAGCGGCTTCTGTGTTGCGGTTGCCTGGAGCGGCTTTCCAAGGCTTTGCCGTCGCGCAAACGTTTGCTTAGCGAAGGTAGCCCGAAGTTTCATTCATTCTACTCGACGAACGACCCACGAACGATCGAGGAAATGCTTTCGCACCACGAGCCGGACGAAACGAACCAGAACTGCGTTGAAAATGGAGGCCTTAAGAGCGAGGAACAACGGAAAACCAAATTTTCAAAGAAACTTCAGCAATACGAAGTGCGAAATCTCTTGGAGAACGAAGATTATGCAAATTCGGTTCGTTACTGCGCATATGGGGGGAAACTGACAATCGTTGTGAAGTAAAGGTTGGTCTACCGCGTGGAGACTGTAGATAACCGTTGTATAGCACGCTGAAACAATACTCAATCAATTTAAGGTTATGCGAACAGTGATGCAAAACAAAAAGTCACCTCAACTTTCAGAGAAATCGAAGTTGCAACTTGCATTTTTTAGATATACGCATGCACGTCCATCGAAGCTGATAGTTTCGTCAAAGATATCCAGAAACGGCGAATTTCATTTATACTGTTTACCGAAGCACTTGGTTTGGATGTAAATCCTCAAGCACAACGATTAAGATGAATATTTAAATTATAGTTTTATTTCAAAACTACCCTCAGGGAAAAGTTTCATAATTCAGCTTCACTGCAAAAGAGAAAACTCGAAAAATTAGCTTACATTGGGTTGAATTCTAATTCCCATTTCCTGGTTTCCGGACCTCTGCCCTCCTAGTTGAGCAAAGTGCAGCAGTGGTTCCAAAGTTATGAGTTCGAATCCCGCCCAAATCAACTCAGTCCCCCGAGTACACACTGGCGAGGTAGGTTAATCTTGAATTTCTCTCTTTCGGACACTACATACAGTTAGAGTATTCCATAAGACCATACGGGAGATATAAGGTGCAAGATAGAAAAGTATGATATTCATTCCGGCGAAGTTAAACTACATCAATAGAAACAATATTTTATGAAAAGTATACGTAAATAAGCCATTCATACAAAAGAAATAAGATGGACGATACATACGACACAAATTGGCCCATTTGTACAAATGAGAAGCGAGGGCATCTCGTGTTAGACGTGGCTCAATACAAGAAGCGTGAATATTATTTTCGTGCCGATTTCTCCAAACGTTATCACGTCTTATGTGAATACGTATCTTATTTTTCTGTCAAAAACACGCAATTGTCTTCATTGAATTTCTAATCTTTAGTTCTGAAGCCCACGCTGTTTTTGTATCGAACATACGCAATTCTAGTAGGAGACGTTTGTCATTATCCAGACAATGATATAAAAATGGTATGGTGCGTAGGTAGAATAAGACAGCACGAAAAGTTAAATAGTTGATAGACTGCCGAATTTGATAAAGAATTCTAACGTTTCGAGCTATCTGACGAAGGGCCATAGCTCGAAACGTTAGAATTCTATTTGCCATTATCATTTAACAAATGGTTTTCATGTAAGTTTAGAGTTTCACTTATAACATAAACAATTTTAGGACTCGCAAATAATTGACACGTGGCAAATACAAGTGACGTAAAAAGGTAAACAGTAAGTCATACATGTAAAATCATAACCAAATTTGTGCAATAAAGATGTCTGGCTGATCGTTCATCCTCATCGGGCTTGTTTTCATCTTAACACACATAAACCATCCGGCAAAACAATAAACTCCAGGCGAAAAAAGAATGCTGACAATTTATGGCATTTGTTTTGGTTTACCATTTAGTATTACCTTTAATAAAACTTTAATATTATTCCATAATTTTATCCAAATGAATTGTCAATATAACATGCAGGAAATGAGAGAAGAGTAATGGTCTACCATTACGGTGCAAAACAGTTTAACAAAGTTTATCAACGTTTAACTAACAAAGATATGCTAAATTTCTATGTAGCGACATAGTGCGGTAACTCTGCTTCACCCCATATGTATATCAGTGCATTGGTCTTAAAATCTTAGTGATGTCACTGTTAGGTCTATTCATGAATGCTTCCTGAGAACGAAAACTTACATTTTCAGTACAAACACCACAACTCATTCACAAGTTAACAAAATAAACAGACTACAAGAGGCCACAAATTCCTGATGATCGACATGCATACACAGAACATTCGATTGTCGGGAGTAAACTAATAATGACTGCAGGCATTGAAGTTGAATGTTGTCATGTAAGCTTTGAACAAATTTACCGCGTGTGGGTCCTTCGTCGGTAGCAAATTTGGGTAAAGCCAACAGTTCGGTCAGACTGCCTGCTATTCCACCGTACGTCGAGGTAGGTCGACTGCAAGTTAGGTAATGATGCAGCTGCCAAAAAGAGAATAGAAAATGGAAAAAAGAAGACCAGTTAACCGTTTTCTGTCCGAATCTAACTCCTATTAGTTTAACCTGGCTAAACGGAAGTCTATTTTAATTGTCAGGGGGAAGACGTTTCGAGAGAGAAGAACTTAAGCCAACATTACCCGGATGACTGTTTACTGTTCATGTGTTTGAAACCACAATTTAGTATATTCAAAAAGTTTCACTTTACCCGTTTTGGACCAAAATAAATCGTGTGGCATGCTTTAAGTTTTCTGTTTGTTAAATGCCAAGGTAACAGTCGTCTTCAAGCAAAAACAAAACTCAAAAATTAAAATAAATTCAAAACAAAAAGCTATGAACTCGTCATTTGTACCACTATTCACTCAATAGAACTGCTCATTTAATGACACATTCATTTTAACTTTTTTCAGATGGTGTGAGGATTGTGCAGTCGTAGATAACCTAAATCGTAAATTGGTTTCTCAAACAGGAAACTGAATTTTCCTTTTTTACGTGCGTCTATAATCATTAACATACGTTGAACTCTTTATGTTGTTTTCGTTTGCATACATGACTTACAATAAACTCTCAAAGAGTGTTTTGTTGGACAAGAAATATCGTTTACTACACACGTGTTGTTGGGGAATGTCAATTGAGTCAGTAAATTTGTAATTAGAACAGGAAATAGTTCAGTTAGAAAACCGTACAATAAGGATTAAGAGTTGCGGCTAACGTTTTCAACCACAAATGACACAACTCATGGTATGACCATGATCTAGCGAGTTTAAGTTGAAGAACAAGGGGAAAAAGGAACTCATGTCTTATGAAAACAACCGTAAATACATAGGAACTACGTCAAGGTAATATGCCGCATACAAAGAATGTCTTGCCGTGTTCTAACTATAAATACAAACTGTAAGCACAGGGCAAAAAAGTGTTGCAGTTGCTCCTGTAGTATTGCAAGCTTGGGTCACAAAAGGCATTAGAGAGAATACAGCCCCAAGTGTCTTGAACGAATGGACCAGCACGAGCGCACAAACTAACTACTTTATAAGTCTAGACAAGTCCTAAATAAAGTTGTCTCTTCTAATGAAAACGTAATTTCCATTTTAAGTAAGTCTGGCCGTTAACACATATATAACCTGTTTTTCTTAATCTAAACGTTTAGCAATTGATTGTTAACACGCTTGCGAAAAATAAGTAGAAAAGTGTTATTTTTATTTTACAAGATTAGAATACACGAAACGAGTTGGAGAAAGAGCCTTACAGTTGATATGTTTGAAACAAAACCAAGTGACGCCAGGTCCATAGAATGATGGATGTAGATGTCGTCATGTTCGTACCATGATGGATGAAGCACGAAGTTAAATCCTTATGCCATATGCCTAAAGCAAAGCACTTGCGGAAAAATCTTTAAACCATGTGTGGTAGGTCGTGAAGCGAGTTATGCAGCATAAATGAAATCGTGATTAGCTCACTCAATAAAGAAAGCAAAGTTTTGTTACTAAAGAACCTTTTCTTCACCGGCTTTTGCATGTTGTCTCTTTCTGTTCATTCTTAAGAACAATAAAATTGTCTGTTTAAAGACGAAAAGTGTCATACTTTTAAAACGATTAATGGCTCGTTCTTTGTCATTGAAATCATCCAGATGCGCTATCTTTTCTTTGCTTGTATTATCGAACTTTGTTATCAGTAATAAAAGAACGACGTTAAATTGCTTGGCTCGATGCACGTCTTTGGGCCACTTTAATTAGGTCGAATCATCCGTTAAGGAATTACAATTAGACCGCACACAATATAACAGCGATCCCGCAAAAGATAACGGCGAACCTCAGTAGAATATGATGCCGAACAATAACATTTGGGAGTTTTATTCCGTTAAAATACGTCGCGGGTAAATTTAGTCACCATTGTCGCAATTATTCGAGTATTTTCGCGACTTAATCAAAATAGCTGCGGGTTTGTGGTAGAAAACAGCTTTAGAGATGATTTTTCGAATGTCCGCAGCTTGTTTTAGTAGAATTTACTTTAGAAGCTATGGAAGCTCACAATGTCTTCATGTTATATTTTCCCTATTAACGGCCCTTTTCTCTCACCAACAGTCTCGTGTAGTTCGATTTGTTTGAGCCCTGTGATAGCTACCAACAACAGGCTACGACTGTAGCTTCCTTCATTCTTTTAACTGAACCATTTAAAGTGTTGTGCTCAGTCGAAGTTCTGTGGCACCAGTGAACAACTCAACGATTCCGGAGGTCTACGTATGGGGAGTAAAGTCGTTTGTAGTCAGCCATAGTGTGAAAACTGAAAAACCATTCGTGCAGAAAGAAGTTAATTTAGATGAGCTTATCTCTCTCCTGGCTAATAGTGTTCGTTTGGTGACTAAGATGGTCTACTTTGACCAGAGTAACATAACTGAGTACGTACCTCTCCTGAATAAGGAGTTTAAGAGCTAAACTAATGTAATAATTAAGCTGTAAAATCACAACTGAGACTCCCACTAGCATCCCCAATGTACCACATCAGGTAAGAACGCTATATCAGCAGACACCAATAAATTAACTCACAGCCGTATCTCCCATTAGTTGTCTGATATCTCAACCACCTGGTTATGAACAGTGAATAAACCAAGCCATGAATCGTAACTTCTATCAACGACCGATTAGCTCAACTGCTCAACTCCACACCATGAAAAAGAGCGTTATCTTGAACTCCAACAATAGTATAATCAACTACTTTTTTTTTAACTCGACTCACTGAATTAGTCTTAGGTCACGCCCACACGAATGCAGTTTCAGACCTCTCTGTTTTCTTTATAACTGAAAACGTACAAAAACGTTTGCGTTCCTGCACACTAACATTTTTATACCATCGTCCATCCCGTCTGTATCTTTGAAAACCTACTTTTTTGCCCGTCCACCGTAAGTCTGCGTTTTTGAAAACCTAGGTTTTGGCTCATCTACACTAAACGGCAGGCCTCCATTTTCAAAGTCTCTACTACCTATACACACGAAAACGGAACGTTTTCGAAAGTCTCCGTCATCACAAGTCTCCACTCTCATAAGTCTTCTTTATCATCTGTATAAAAAAAGTTCTTTTCGTAGGAAATCGTATATTAAAGCAATAAGTGAATTCCGACGACCCGTATGTGATATACCGTGCACCTGGAAGTGAACTGGTAATGAACTACCGAAAGACCAAACCTTCAATCAACAGATGTGTTGCCTTATAAGGTCAAGCTGTTCCCGATTAACTAAGTAGGGTCATCATCAGCTAGCAACACCCTTGCAGTTTACAGCCAAGTTGTGTAAATACAGGTAACATTTAATGATGTTAGTTGTTACTCCGAGTGACGAACCATACCGGACAAGTAGAGAAAACTCTACTTGGCCCGGCAGGGA
>JBAHVQ010000014.1:235176-256030 GCA_036872915.1 Nanipora kamurai
CACGATATGATGATGGAAACATTGAAAGTTGAACACAAATCCTCTTCATGTGGGAGCTTGGAGTCTATCTGTCGACCAACGAACGTTCGTCAAATTCGTGACCACAGAAAATATGCTTTGAAATCGTCTGATTAGTATCATGCTTTCCTCTTTCACTCTCTTTCTCCACGCTTCTCTCCCGTTTTATATTCCTTTTTCTCTCTTTTCATAGGCTTGGTGTTTCCTGGTACCATGTAAATATATTCTAATCTTGTAATCACGTCCATGTATTCTCACTCTGAAACTGTTGCATGTATGGCAGAACTTCAGTAGATTCTATAATATGCAATTTGTATCAAAAGGCCATTGTGTGACAAGTTTCCTTGCCAAGTGCAATTTTTCCCAGAAGGGAGTTTGGGGACCACAAAAATACCACACTGAGTTGTCAGAGGGTCAGCATAATGGTAGTGGAATTAATACTAACCAAATGCAAATCAAGCCCAAACGTTGGCAATGACAAGTTGACATCATCAGCCACTCCATGTGTTTTATTAAGACCTCAACTATAGAAAACCATTTTAAAAGTAAAGGCTGACCATCCATACAGGACTTGACTGAAAACATTCTAAAACATCCAGAGACAACCTTTGGACCATAATTTTCATGCCCCAACTTTAAAAACAAAATCATGATAAATTCTTGGGTCTTACAGGGCTTTCATTAAGATTCCGAGCTCCAGCAGGTATTCAGCAAGAAACTGCTAGCTATATTTTTAGCTTCAGTAGCTATTTAATTGACTCAAGCAAATTTACAAACTGGTTCTATTCTGAGATAGCCACTTACACTGAACCTTACTGAAATCTCTGATTTTGTTTAGTCTACTCAGACAAAAACAAATAAAGGCTTCAGAACTTTGTGCATGCATAAACATTTCCCAGCATGCACACTTGGACTAATGTTAGATAGAAATCAAACCTGGCACCACACTAATGTAGTGCACTTAAACTAACATGCTCCCTTGGCTTGCTTTCATCATTTTGGTTGAACAAAGACCATCACTACTATTCATGCTGAGATTGTTTCCTGTGTGTTTTTTTGTTGTCCAAAATTTTGCCCTATTAGAAATTACCTTTGTGCAAAAGCAAAACTGGCCTTTATGTCTTCCATACTAACCTAGATGGAGATGGAGTTTCTTAAGCCAAATAGTCTTGTCCTTTTCATTCACAAACCGGAGTCCTGCAGAATAGAACCACCAATTTAACAATCATGCTACTGAATTATTTGACTTTATAAATAATCCATAAATCACAATATATCATCTTAAAATTTTGTCTCAAACTAGCAACCATGGGTCATTATTGTAAAAGCTTACCTATTTAACTTTTTTTGTTCAATTATAAGAGAGTTTAAGCAGTTGTAAGGGATAAAACACTTTCCCTTCAAGTTTTTCACCAACTAACAGCATATACCCTAGGTGTGGTTTACCCAAATGTGCACATTTACACAGGACTTTGGGCATTATGACCTGGCAGGGTCTTGTCTCAGTATCCAAAATGGTCTTGAGTTGGCAGCATGTTGTAACACATACTCTCTGTGGTTGGTAGAAAATTAAAAGCACCACAAGTAGATTAGGAATATACATAATATGGTTTTTACATTGACAGCTATGTCAAAATTGACTCCATTCAGTGGGAAGAGGCAATAAGTCTCACAACCGCATTCAATCTAAATTGAGATGTCTGTACATAGAGGGTTATACCAGTGATGCCTTCTTTTTCTAGGGGGCAGCCCCTCTAGTTTTTACAACTGGGGGGATGGCTTCTATTATTGAATTCACCAATTCTTTCCTACTTTGCAATGATACTGGTTCATATTAGCATTTATTTGATACCTGACATTTAGACGAGCCCAATTTTCTATTGGTGGATACCAAAGGAGGACTAGACCTTGGTGAAGAACGCTGATAGAAATTGAGGGCGAGTTTTCGAACTGTTTTAGTATAAATTTTGGATTTTGTAAAGTTTTTAGTGTGACTTTGGTCAATTTGACGGAGCAATTACAACGAAAATGGATTTGTGCTAGGTTATCAAATTTTATTGACTGTCAGCGGATTACTGGTGGTAGGACAGGCAATGAAATTGAAGGATTTGTGATGTAAAATAGTGATGTTACACAAAGAGTTGTTATAACAAGTTTTTTTCATCCGTACATTGCATTTCCTGAATAAGGAAATGTAATTCCGATTAACTCTTACCTAGTTCAACTATCGTTCTTGAATGTTTCCCGATTTTCTTCGATAGAAAGATCCAACTCATCAAGAAACATCGCTTCTGTATGAAAATTTTAAAACTTTCTAATTCTAATTTTGTAGTGAGGAAGCAGTAATCCGAGATATGATAAATGAATGAGCCTACGATATTTAGAAAAACAGGTCAGCAAAATCTTGTGAATGTAAATCAGTGGGTTTTGCATATGATTTGGCTGCATGGAACTCAATACTGTACCACAATGAATACTGTATATGCATGCATATTGATGGTTTGCAATCAATCCCTGGAGGTTCCAAAGACAATGATACGGTAGCCATGTTGGTGCGATATGCAATGGCATGGTTAAAGTGTATATGATACTTTTTTTTTTCTTCCATATTTTAATCAATAAACTGTTCCAAAATGTGTCTGCAAAATTTGAGAACTTAAACATAAAAATTGACGAGTTTATGGCGCCTAGAAATTGGACTATTTTTGAAAGAATTTGTCCGCTCAAATTTCGCGGTCAAAACTAGCATGTGACGTCACATTGGTTGCAAAGTGAAAGCATGATTATGTGGCTGACACTACAAAACGACGAGGAGGCAGATATTGCGTGGCCGGAGCGCCTAACAATACAAGTTGCACGTACACAACTTTACACATGGTGTAAGAATGCACCAGTTTCCGGCATTCGGTACCAGACCTCCGGACAGATTTTTAACCAAATTTTCATCCATCTTTGTTAAAAAAATCAGCCTTCTGTTATATTTTACAGACTTTCCATTTGAATGTGTTTTGTTTACCCCTTGTACAATGCATATGCGTTAAAAAAAAATTGTGTCGTATACACTTTAAAGTTCAACCAACATGGCCGCTGGTGGTCACCTGACCACCCAAATTCTGCGTGGCGACTTGCGGGCCAACCAGGGTTAACAGAACTCCCTTCCATTAACCGTGGTTAAAGGAAACTCAAAAACTATATGATTACTTCTCAGACCAGCATGCACTGCGTGTGTCGTTACGTCATTTGGCATGCCGAGTGCTCAGAAATTGCTTTGATTATTTGAGATAACCAATTTAAATCAACGCAAGAAGATTGGTTATTTGATATAACCAAACAAATCAGGGAAGAAACGACAATATTAATGCTAAATAATAAATTAACTCTGGGCCCCCATAAAACCACGCGGGGGCCTGAAACTGGAGTTCTCCCTCCAGTGCAAACTTAGTTATGTCTTAGTTACGGCACAATTTATTTGTCTGATTCAGCATGTGCCGTAATCAGTGCCGAATTAAGGCGACGGATTGCGGGCACGTGCTGTTTGGGTGGCTTGTCGTTTGGGGAATGGGATCGCCGGATCCACGCTATTGGAGGTCCGGTGGTTGCGGAATTGCTCATGAATTTTGACGGATAGGCAGACAGGTTGATATGGACTGTGTAGTTTTGTAGTTCTATATAAACGATGAAATCATGCGTAAAGTTCAAGATTCGTAAAGTATAATTATATGCAGAAGCTCGTGTGGAGTGCGATATCGCTATGACTCGATCCTGTAATATAAACGAAAAACAATTTTATTCAAAATTACGTCCAAAATAAGAATCTATTTTCACAATAAACTGAAAGCTATTTGGTCGCTGGTTGTTCAGTGTGTTATATTTTTTGTACAATGTACTCATCTTTTCTCACGGAAGCCTAATCTAACAACTCAATTTTAATTTACGGGGAAAAAAGGGGGGATGTCGGACAGTCAAAAGTGTGCCAGAGCTCTGCGCATCCTCAATCCACCCTCGAACGTAACCCAAGTACTAACCTGAGAGGGTGCACTGCGCCAAGTACTCAATAACTCCTGTAATTTGATTCTTACTGAAGAGTATCAGTTATTGAGAGACTTTATTGCCTTAAACATTGGTCCGAACCTCATTGCCTCTGAAGTTTGCGAAGACTGACTTGCAAGGGATTCTTTCGCTTACACTTGGGTGAGTAATAAATTACTTGTTTAAGAATACTTATTAATGAAGCAAGTCGTCGTGGAGGGCTTGCTTTGCTTTCCAAACGAACTGGTTTCGTGACCTACTCAAGTAGCGAACAGTGCATGTGATATTTTGGATTTCATCGCATATGTCCACAGTCGAACACAGATAGAACTATTATTTTGCTGTCACAGCGAGGATTTTTCTTTCTTGCATCTCTTCAAGTCTGGAGCATAAGCCTAGTTCATAAGCAGCTCTACTTTCTAAGCACGCGCTCAAGTTTAACTGTAGCACATCAGAAGCTCGATATTCGTCGGAAGAATGACGTTAACTGAGATACTCGCAGGCAGGAAAGAAGTGCTTCACAAGTTGTGCCACAGCTGCCGAGGAGGATCGTTGCATCGCAGAAATTTATAATCACAAAGTCCGATGTGCAATCTTGCTTCACCTGTGCTACCGTCGAACTTAATTTTAGTTCGGTACCACAGTAGAATAGCTAATAAATGGGGTCTTAAAACACGGGCGAGTGCATAAATAGAAGCTGAGTAGCTCAGTTCTTTAATATTAAAAATACAACAACAATCTTATTGGCTGGTGCTGGATGCCGAATACATTTGCATTACCTGCTATGAATAATAATAAACCACAATAAATTTTATCGACGAGGTTGAAATATTCGTGGCTTATATGCGTAATTTACTTCCTTTCACTTAGTGAGTACTTTTCTACTAAGTTCTTTAGCCCCTAAATTGACTTTTGGAGGATAACTGAAGAATATAAAGCTTTGGTTTTAACGTCATATTTCGAATCACGTTTACTGTTAACGAACTCGTTATGCTCTGTTACACCAGACTGCATTTTAAGGAGGGTCCTCTCTTTTATGCGCTCGTTCCATGTTCAAGGTAATGTTACGATGGACAACTTTTAGAGCAGCAAACGTTGTGCAAAAAACTTCATGCGTGTGTATGCCTGTTTATACAGGGTATCGAGTTACGTTAGGGCAGCAGTTCCAATTAGGATTACGGCCTGGGTTAGTGTTCCTAACAAACCAAAGCACTAACACTAATCCTGCCGCAAACGCACCCTTAACCCTAATCCTTATCCCAACCATAATCCAAACCTTTAGCTTCTTGCCAAAACCAGCCATGAAATCATAGATATTAAATTGATCACTTTCACGTGCTTATTAGATTACCTTACTTAAATAAAGTTTTCCTATCCAATCTATCCCCAACGTACAGTTCGTTCAGGGGAAGGGTCCTTTGTATAAAAACAAAGGATTTTCTGGTGATTTGACCACATCAACTGTTCCGATGAACTGGAGATCCTTTGTTTTTATGGAACCCCTCATCAAACGAACTGTATGATGGGAGATGTGAAAGTGTTCATTAAACGAATTCTGTTCTACATACGCCCTACTGATTTCGGTTAACACGATGCGACCGCAACGATGAAACTAACGTCGTTCCGATAGGGTATTATCGCCGCCTGCTTACAGAGTCTTATATCTACGACATCAACCAGCACTACACACGAGGTTGTGCAAATGAACTGTTTTTGTTTTGAATCTCGGTTGGTGCGAAACGTCTCTTTTTTTGAACTTTTATATTTACATAGATATTTCGAGATGGATCGCTTTCTCCCATCATCCGTCAAATTACACAATGGAAACAAAGTACTACGCATTTTTTCGGATGAGGAGATGCAGCAGCGTTTGAATAAACTCCGCGAACACATGAAGAAAGAAAACATCGACGCTTGTTTGTTCTCCTCAATCCATAACATAAACTATTACAGCGATTTTCTGTATTGTGCATTCGGAAGGTCATATGGTCTCGTTGTAACCAAGGACAAGAGCACCAGTGTAAGCCCAGGTAACTTATTGCTCTAGTTCATGGTTGGTGCGGTTCCACTGGTCGGTCCTCATCGATGTCTATGAATCTGCTGTGATTTGTTCCACCCAATAGCTCAGCGGTACAAGAATTAGTAAACGCCACTGACATGTTCCAAGGGAATTTTGGAGTTTAGATTAGGAGGGAATCGAGAGAGACGCGAAATGCCATCGCAACCCGGCTCTTTTTGGTGGGTTCTAACATGTCATGAATCTAACAAGGTTAGATTGTATTATTAGCGGCAATACTGTTGAATAGTGTAGATTAAGTAACAGATACATCAAATATGCCATAACTTCTCCAAAGATGGATAAAAGCAGTTTATTTTTGGTGGCTAGAGCGGATATGTTCTTGCAGATTCCTGCTGTGGGTTCACCGTTCAAGGATTATTGCAACATTGATAAATTCCTTTTACAACTTGCCAACTTTAGTTCTCAAAATATCTGGATCACACTCCGGAGGTTTGTGAGTTTCGTTTTTTTTCTTCCTGCAGACATGAATTTTTCTAAAGCAAGCGACGCAGACTAATAACATTACCATTGATTTGCATACCTGAAAAAATCCTTTGTTGTTTCACTCGAGGAGAACGCTCCCCCGAAAAAACCCCGTGAGAAAATGACCCTCACGAAAAAAATCCTGCGTACTTTGTGGCAAAAACCACACCACGCTCAGATGCGCAACATTTTAAACACTTTGCGGTAAATTAGAGTCAAAAGGTACTGTACAAAGATACTTAGATCAGTTAAAAGTCTTACGCAACCACCACTCAAAATACTCATTGCGAACACTTCTAAATTCCAGCCATTGACTACGGTCAACCCTATCGCCGAACGTTTGGAGATAACATTTCTTACACAGACTGGAAGAAAGAAAATTTCTATACTACCGTCAAAGAGCTTTTAAGAGGAGCCAAGAAAATAGGAATAGAGCTTGATCACATAACGGCGGAGCGCAAAGCACTACTGGAAGAAACTTTACCGGATGTCACGCTGGTTGATGTGGCCAAGGTTTGTATGCAAATGCGCATGATCAAGTCCGACGAAGAGATTGAGTTGATCGCAAATGGTGCGCGTATTGCAGAAGTTGGTGCGGCTGCTGCAGTGAAAGCCATTGAGGAGAATATCCCAGAACACCATGTAGCCTTGGCATCGACCCAGGCGATGGTGAACGAGATCGCCAGAACGTATCCCCATGTGGAATTGATGGACAGTAAGGCTGATTTGTTTTTATATCAGATGATTTGCCTGACTTTGTATTGAATTGCTAACTAAGAGGAACGTTTGAAAAAAAATACCAACGAACCCGGAATTTTATATAAAATTGTCATCCTAATTAACATAAAGCTTTGTTAATTTTAAAAATAGACATATATTAACCAATAGGGATGGATGAGCGCTCCCCAAACGTCGCGCTTTTAAACCGTTTAAAACTCTCACAGTACGTGTTTGAGCAAGTCCAAAAATTCTTAAAAACTTTGAAACTTAGTGAAGCAGTGCTTTTCGTGTTCAAATCACTACTTAAAAACATTACCTTCTTTGCTCCGCATAAAAAAGTCCTTGTAAAGAATTACTGGACACTTACGTTAAGTTTGGGTTAAATCTTCTGAAGCATCAATTTGTATACTAATGACTCGTTTTTTTCATTTCTAAAAATTCGTTCTCCGTTTTAGCATGGACTTGGTTCCAGGCTGGCATCAACACGGATGGTGCGCACAATCCTGTGACGTCACGGAAACTTCAAAAGGGCGATATTTTGAGCTTGAATTGCTTTCCAATGATAGCTGGGTAGGTAAACCAAAGAACAAATGTACATCAAAAATATTAAAAGATATATTGCAAAGTCCGGACCTATGTCAAAGGTTTGTCGGATTGTGACTTCAGCTCCCACTAAAGTTATAACTTTTTCGAAACAATGTTCATTTTGCACAGAAGGCACTCATTTCTAATGTTTCCATCCCACAGCATCGTTCTTCGAACAAAATGAAATTAAGGGCATGTTTATATGATCCCGGCTTGCCGGGACGGGACGCTATCAACCCGGCTAGCCTGGAAACTCGGCTAGACGGGATGACGTGTTTTATATAAACAGATTTTGCTGCCTGTAAAAGCGCGGGAAACTTAAACAACAAAATATTCAAGATATCCGATAATCGAACCCGCGACCCTGCGAATCTAGTGCAGTCGCGGGTTCTATTCCCAGCCGGAGGCCCTAGAGTTGGAATTTTTCGCAACTGGTCCCGGTTGAGTCTCAAAACTGTATCATTCTGACACTCCAAAATTTCCGTCACTATACATCAATATCTGTTCATCAGTCTGATTGTCTCTCGTTTTTTCCCCTCTAAGGTATTACACCGCTCTTGAGAGGACTTTGTTTCTTGATCACGTGCCCTCAAAGCGCGCCTTGGAAATTTGGAATGTCAACGTGGAGGTTCAAAAACGGGGCATCGAGTTACTCAAACCCGGCGCCCGTTGTTGTGACATCGCCAAGGAGCTAAACGAGATCTACATGAAACACGACTTGCTTCAGTACAGGACTTTCGGTTACGGTCATTCCTTCGGCGTCTTATGTCATTACTACGGCCGAGAAGCTGGTCTTGAACTCCGTGAGGATATCGACACCGTGCTGAAGCCAAATATGGTCATCTCAATGGAACCCATGGTAACAATCCCCGAGGGGATGGAAGGCGCCGGTGGGTACCGAGAGCACGATATCTTGGTTATCACGGAAACCGGGAACAGAAATCTGACCAAGTTTCCAGCCGGGCCTCAGCATAACATCATTAAGAAATGATATTCTCGGCGTTACTTAACTCATTTGATCTTTAAAAGAAGGGAGCCATTTGTGCCCTATGATGTGAAATTTAGGAGCCCATTTTAAATTTCAGGAGACATTTGTAACAAAAACACTATTTGCCGAAATAAATCTGGATGTATCGTAGTTTGCTATGTAATTGTATGTTCCCTGTTTCGAAATTATTGAACCGTGTGAAACCGTCTTTTTGAGCGGGTAAACCTAAGTAGCGAAGGCTCAAGCGGTACTAATATTTACCTTCAGCCCAATCAATTTATACGGGCCGATCGCCCCGATTATCAGCGGTCTCGCCCCACTAATTTCCATATAATCGCTCCAATCGCCTGAAGAAATGCTGGGGCGATTGGGGGTTTATAATTTCTTAGGGTAAAACCACTGACCAGTATGGTATACCGACCACTACAAAAAAAGTAATTCCGCACTATCAGCTGATGCTAACTGGTTGAACGACACGTTTATATTAATAAAAGTGTATAGCTTGAAAAACAGATTTAGCAAATTCTTGTGAATACCCACAATACAGCGTTTGTTTCTTACAATTTTAGCTTTTTAAAAGCAAACGAATGGAACATTACCTTACAAAAATTAGCAGAAAACCTACATGCTCTTGATTCATTAAACTACAGTTAGACTGGTTAGTTCATTTTATTTATAGACCAAATGCAAAAATGGTCGCCAATTTACTATTCTTTCATGTGTATTTAAAGTAGCCTAACTAGCTTCGTTCTTCTGTTGATTATTCAAAGAATTTTCTAGCAAGAACGAGGCTAGTTGGGCTAATTTAAATACACATAAAAAGAATATTAAATTGGCGGGCATTTTTGCATTGGGTCTATGATCAACAGTTAGTAATGTTTATTTGTACAGTGCTTACTTGTTAAAGTGTGCATGAAATAAATAAGTTCGAAAACAACTCCCTTATTTGGAAGAACTTTTTAAATTACAAATATTGACCTTAACTGTTCTTATGTCTCACACTAGGACGCGCTCAGTATCTATTTAACATAGCCAAATATGGATGTAAAACTCAGGGGGTAGATAAAGCTTCTTTGTCATGTGTTTTTTGAGATGTGGGAGAACTGTAGAGGTCAGCATTTATAATTTAAAACTATTTTTGAAAAGTAGTAGTTTTTCCAAGCTCAGTATTTCACTTCATGGACACTTGAGAAGCAATTAGGATGGGTCGGGCTACCCAACTGGACTGACTCGTTTGATGAAAATCTTTCGTTAGTTGTGAAAGGCATCCAAAGGTAAGTTTATAACGGAATGAATCTTTTGGAAGAACGAATCACACGGTACAAAATCCACCATACTGTATGGCAACGGAAACAGTATACCATTCAGTAAAGCATGATCTTCCTTTATTTTTCTGCCCCAAGTTATTCCAAACTGTCTATTTCGGCCAAAAAAAAGTTTAGAAAAACGTCAGCCCAAGTCATATGAGCAGCCCACTGGACTTTACAAAGGCTGCAAGGCCTATTCAAAAAGATGAGAGAATCGGTTGCGATGACATTTTAGAGTGCGGAATCTAAAAGCAGCCACCAACGCAAACAATTTTCCTAGTCCTAATTTAATAGCATGAAATCACAATCTTGGAAGCTCCTTCATTAAGCCACTAACTTAGTTTCCTTATTTCACTTAAAGTTCTACAGTTTTAAGTCCGCATTATTTTCAATTATTCCCCCGCCTAAAATCTACTACTGTTTGTAATTGCAAGTACTTAAATTCTTAAAACAGCCAACTTAGAGTTATCATTAGACCTGACATAGGTTTTTACAAATGCAAGATTTGCTGTTTCCAGATATATGCATGCCCTAAAACCCACTTATGTGTTTAAAGATGTGGCCAATGAAACATTGTCGGGGAACCATTCCTGCTGACAATATTTTCTAGGTATGCAACCCATCAAACAGACAGAGCGAATGGAAACATGTCGTTGAATTTCGACAGAATTAACGTTCAGGAGGCAATGTTTCGCGACGATGTTCCTCGATTTTATCCGACCTTACAGTATTCTCAGAAGACAGAAGTTGGAACTAGTGGTTGCGCTTGGATTCGGATAATGGTCAATTTCCCATAGCAGACATTATTCCCTGGGGGATAATTTATCACTAGGGATAAGTGACTGGGGATCATCCATCCTTGGTTTCACTCACCCTGGTGACTTTGTCCGCCCTTGTGAGGTCTGCTCAATACAATTACCATATTGCTTGTCGAAGTACCATTTTTTAAAGTCAACAAAAGTGATTGTCGTGGCGTTCCCTACTCCAAAACGAAAATGCACCAACGTGTTCCGTTAGTTTTAGACAAGGGACCTATGAAGCGTTTTCACTCAATCCCCAGAGATTCAAAGAACAACGGTCATGTCGGTCATATTGGTGTACCTAACAAAAGAAGATAGTCAAAATTCTTTTGTTAAGGAATACCAACATGGCGACTATGACGTCATGTGAAAACGCTTTATTAAGGGTAACCATAAACCGGAACGAAAAAGGCTACGGGTCTTGGTACCAGATCTTACAACATCATCTCGCATCTGGTAGAACCCATTGTCAAATCTAAAGATCAGGGGCCGGCTGTTCAGAAGGTAGCTAGCGCTAATTCCGAATTGAAATTCAATGTTATTTTAATTCTGTACGCTTGGCTTACCACTTGAGTTCAAAAGTCTTTTTTTATTTCGCCCAAAGATTACGCGAGAAAGTCTAACTCTCTCTCGCAACGTCCACAAAATCAGGTTTGCTAAACGTCAACGTTCCTTTTGAACAGCCAGCTACCATATATCTACATGCTAGAGTTCTTAAATAATATTTACAGCGACAGGTATTTCATGTCATTAATTAATTAATTAATCACACAATCGCGAGTTCTGGTTCGAAGGATAGCGGTGCAAATTTAAGTGACCGCGCAGTCTGTCGACACACGAACTGCCTTGCTTGTTCCGTAAGGTATTTTTGATCAGCAGTCTGTCCACACGCAACCTCTTGGAAGGACTGGAAAAGAATGAAAAAGGGGGTTTCACTCGAGAAGCATTGGACGTCATCGAGTGATACTGTACCGAGCAAAATAGGTTAAGACATCAGAAATTGGAAGAAGAAAAACGAAGAAAAGCGAGAGGAACCATTACAAGAACCAAACAGCAACAATAAATAGAAAAAAAAAACAGCAGCGAAGATAACGACAATGGGGACAGAGGAAGGGGACAGAAGAAGAGGACAGAGGAAGGAGAAGAAAAAGAAGAAAAAGTAGAATAAGAAGAGGAAGAAGTGGAAGACGAAGAGAAACAAGAAAGCTGAAAACGAGGGACAACGAGGTGAACAGGAAGAACTTCGTGACATTGTCTAAGTGAGCACAAAATAAAAATGATCAAAGTCGACGAAATTTAAATTTATCGAGTTCTCACCTTGTAATGATGGTTCCTACTTCCTGTGGGAGTTTCGTGGACGAAAAAGTTCTGTGGTGTGGCAATTTTGGAATGAACGTTCTGGACGAACAGAAATCGCCAGAATGAAAACAAAATCTTTTAGTTCGTTATTTTTTTGTACAATATTGAAAGAAGAAAGTTGTTCCAAATGAACGTTTATCAACCACCATAACTGGATTGAAAATTATGACATATTTGCTTTTTCTAAAATTCCAGTTGCCAGTACCCCAATTTACCCTAACTTTAGTCTTAATGTTACCCGCTGCCTTAAAATGCCGTTTTGAAATAATTCTTAATAACATGTAGCCCAAATTAGTTATTGCTAAATGAATTGGATAATTCATTCGAAATTTCGGTGAGTTAATGCCCAAAATTCTTAAAGAAAAGTCTCAGATATAGCGGCGCCATGCTGTGGAACGGTCTTTCGTAAGAAGCCAAACCGTCAGAAACAATTTGTTGTTTTACGAGGCATATCTGTCAGATATAACTCACTCGTGCTGCTGGATCACATCGAGAACTTACCTACTTATTCTTCATATATATACATATATATATATATATATATATATATATATATATATATATATATATGGATAAGGAAGTAAATACTGCAGCAATATTACAGAAATTTTATGTCGTTTAGCATTTATTGTAAATAATATAGCACGTATATATAGTAACTGTGTGACGCCCCTCATGGAAATAAGCTGATGTTGTCGAGGCCAGCGTGTTTAAATAAAGTTTTACATTACATTTTACACTACACTGATAGCTGACTGCATCTTCGTCACTGAAATTTATAACGATTAATGCGTCAATATATTACGATATAAAGGAAGCTTAAGCAATGTACTAATTTTTTAGATGAACAGCTTATTTCATCAACTTACCTGCATTGGGCTACAGTTTAAAGTTCCTTCAAAATTTGTTATATTAAAACTATTGTTGAAATTCGTTGAAGTAAGCCCCTTGTTTGGGGTAGCAAATCGCTCGCCAACACCAAAAACATCGTTGGGTTTGACAGCGGAAGACGGCAAAGGCGAAATATAAGACGTGTCAATTACCCCACTTTCGATCTCCTCCTGAAATTAGAAACAAGAAAAGCAAAATGAGAAGAACGAATGAAAACGTGATATGTTCTCTTTATCTCACTTGGCCTTAATAACGCGGGAAGCGAAGGGAAAATTTGAAGTTGGTGGTATTTTAGCGAAAATAAAATTCAACCAATGCGAATCATTTTTTAACCTCTGCAGTCCTTTTCATTGTCCTGTATATTCACGAAATTTAGCTGTCTATAAGTAATTTCTAAAACTGCTCTCAAAAGTGAAATGCGACGAAAACCAACAATGCGCTTTCGTGCAAGGAACGATACAAATATACCCTACATAAAGTATGGATAATTTGAGTCAAGGAGAAAATGCTAAGTAAAGCAAAAATTTGCAGCTTCTTTTCAGCCCACAATCCATTGCCAGCCGATAACTTGAAAAATATGAGACAAAAACATAATCCGAATATAAACATCTTGTAAATAACTCAAGATATCAGCTTAAGGACAAGACAAAAAGTATGGTGTCATATTGGCATGTCCTTAGGCTCGTATCTTGAGTTATTTACAAGATGTATATTTTCGGATTATGTTTTGTCTTATATTTTCAGGTCAAGTTACGTTGGAACGAGAATTGGTACCTTTGGTACCAAGCAAAGCAATTTTTGGAGATTATAGTTGTTCATTGTTGTTCACATAGTTGTTCACATTATTTCTGACATAAGAAATGTACAGTTTTGCTGTATTTCGCCATTAAATGATAAAGGTTAATTCATTAATTTATCTACCACGTGTACTTGCGCTGATGTAGTCGTCATGTTATCGCCAGCAGTCGAAGACACGATCCGTCGATTCGTCGTCACGAAGTCCTCCGGAAGGTTTTGCAAGCCAGCTCGGTAGCTTTCCTCCAAGGAATGAATGCTGACGGCCGTACAGTCGTCCGTCAAAGATGGTATGATCTCCTGGGCAGCTTCAGCTTCGCCACGTTCAATGATCTCAGTAATGTCTTGTTCCAGATGGTTGGTCACGTGGTGCTAAAAAACCCGTCAAATCGAGCAAGAAACTGGTGGTATGCATTTCCATACTATGGTGACAATTTGCGTAAGAGTTCGTCATTAGAACGCCCAAACCACACAAGATGGCATCCAGGCGATCTTGAAACATGAAAGTGGACTTAGAGTAGTTGTCAAATAGAAATCCACTTCCATCAAGTTAGTTAATATCTCATGAACTATACCAGATTATGCTCTTAAATTCGTAATGGAAATACCTTTACTTGTATTAAATACTTACACAAAGTTTCAAACAGTTTTACAAAAGACACAGAACGTTACAACTGATTAAAGATATGAAACTGGATTTCTATTGTGCTGCTAGTCCCAGGCCTTTTGCTTGTCGTCAGATCACCTGGATTATAGCAAATCCAAGAAACCGAAAGCTGAACAGATTGGATGGAAATAACTTATATTTTACAAAATTATATGTTTAAGATACTTAAGACTCAATTTTAAGAATCTCTCTGGTTTATACTAAAGAGCAAGCTCTTTTGTAGTTAAATTGTCTATAGCCACCACTAATATGAAATTTTATTTGTTAATAAAGAACCTCATTTGTTTATTTATTTTGAGGCTTGGGAGTATTAATCATTGTCGCGGTAATAACTATCGTGTTGATCGGTTCTGCAGTTACGTGTTTGTGTTCATGGTGCATGGCTGTGGTTATGGCTCTTTCGATGGATGGAACCTCATGATAAGATCGTTGTGGTAGGGAAGTCTGTGGATATGTAGATGACAATTTCTGTGGTTATCATTCACATAACTCCTCAGTTATACTTCGCGTTTAATGTGAAAAATCTACGTTGGTTGGGCTGAGACATATCTCTACTTCTCTGTACCCCCAGCCCGAATCCCCTCAACACTTACCGGTGAAGAATTTTGGAACGTGGCCAAGGCTTCTTTGAATGGCGTGGGTGTCCGAGGGCTGTTCAGCAGTGATCGCCGGATTTTCGGTGTATGGAAATAGTGTTCACCGTTGGCTATTTTCGGTGTGTTAAGAGTCTCGCGGGCAAAAACAGGAGTTGATGTGAGCGTCGGTCGAGAGGAAAGTGGAGTTGAAGTCGCCACCACTGACCCCTCCCTAACAGTAATGGGGCTATTGAAAAACTGAGATGGAGAGAAAGGTAAAGACTTGATAGGGGTGTTTTGGGGTGTCCTTCCAGAGCTGCAGCTCAGTGACGAACTGGTCGTACTGAGCGAAGAACCACAGCTATCGTCTCGCTGTTTTATCAGGTCAAGGACTAAATTGCTGAAAATTGATAAAAAATAATATTTCTACCATATTTGCCTGAGAAAATGAACAAATGAGTTAAACCACAGTGATTAACCATTTCTCTGGCGGATGTCTTCCGTTGACAAGTAATATTAATAGAAAAATGATCCTGCTGCGAGACAGTGAATATTTGGGTCTCCAAATCCGGCTTTCTGGTGAGTTTATGGCAAAAAAGTAGTATAAAAGTAGGTTTTTTGTGATTAATTTCGAAAGGGTTTCAAGGACAGTAGCCAACCCCGGTGTCTTGGTTCGTGTGAGAAGGGAACAACGTCGCAATTTGACAAGGATACTTTCCTCTTTTTGCCTTTTCTTAAAATGGCTGGCGGTGTTCGGAATCGGTTGGTAACAAGAGGTGACGTGATGGGAATGAGGGAACTGGAAGAAAAAAACAAAGTAAACATGCGGTTATTTAGAGTAAGTTGATAAGGATTAAATATCTGAGCATGAGAGTGGCCCCAATAAACAAACAGACATCAACAGCCAATCATTCATGCAAGACGGAAAGAAAGACACTCATTCATACATACTCATATACAAATAGAAGCAAACAAACCAGGATGATTACAACTCATACAAAAACACTTTGTAAGATAGCCAGATAGATAAAAGACTGACGGATAGGTAGATAAATCGTCGGTCAATCAGTCAGTTCGTCCTTCCGTTAGTAAGTTAGGAGCCAACCGGTCCTTCCATCAAAAAGCAGCCAAACAAACGGACACGCGCACAAAAGTACCTACCCTTTCGTTGCACTTCCTTGAAGAGAAGCTATGGCCTTTCCATCAAATCGACATCCTGAATAATATATTTCAAGATAGAACAACTCAGGCGAATAAATCAATCCGAAGCAACTCTCAGAGGAAAAAATTAAATGATGCAGCGAAAGTTTACATCTATTTCAACTCACCAATCATGCCTGGGGAGTTCCATCGATTCGCAGCGGGGCTCTTTCCAGATAAATCTAGACTGGTGTCACTCTCAAAACTGGTCAAGTCCCCCCATGCATTTGGATCCAAGTCAAATAATTCCCTCAGGTCGTCCGTGATCGTCCGTAAAGGCGAAAGCATTTCATGACTGTTGTTGCACGACTGGGAGGTTGAACTGGGAGTAGATGATTTGCAACTGAAGAAAAAAATTATCAGCTTTATCGATGTATTTCTCCTCTTTTCACTTAAGTGATCGACGTTTTAAAAAAGCAAATGTCTTTCAATGACTTACATCTCATTGATTAGTTGCTGTTGAGTTTCAATCCTATTGGTCACCTTTTTGTCATATGATATTTATCTCTATAAAAACACCACCTCGTTTTCTTGTCATTTTACGTTTCACTCTGACGAAAGGTCTTCACTCGAAACGATAGTTTTTCTAGATCTGAGTTCCGACAGGTTTCCAACCCTTTTGGTTTTCTACATATTTCTTGAAAAGGTACGCTAATTCTTATTCTGAAGTAAGTAAATTGAACCACCTGGGTAACAAAGTCAAGATGCGCCAGCAACTAGAAAGCCAATCCATACATAACCACTGAATCTTAACTCAAATGTGTCATCAGTTGACTGCGTTACTGTCCACTTTTACCAAACATACAACCACTAATGGCACTTCAAATCAAATGGCATTTACCAAATAAATCTGAAGAACAAAATCATCCCACCTCAAAAGATGATATGAAAGTAGAGTGCTGCATTGGCAGCATTGAATGATATGTATAAAACCAAAAGGGCCAAGTAACTTGCCGTTTCGAGAGAAGGTTCTTTGCCGGAGTGAGAGGTAAAATGGTATAAACCTCAAAAGATTAGAGAGTAATGTCAGATATTGTTTAATTAGTTGGAGGAGGCACAATCCAAGGCGACCAAACCTGCATCCAATCCGTGGTCCACATGTACTGAATATTGGATAAAGTACTCCTCCTGTATGGTGTATTACTTGGAACAAATGAATTCCCATCGTCTGACAGCTAATTCAGATTTTCTGAGGAAAACGAACAGGCTCACCCAGATGACAGAATTATAGAAAACGAAAAGGCTTGGGAAACTGTGAGAACTTAGGTGTAAAAAAAACTGGCGTGTCAAGCGAAGACCCTTCGTCGGGGTGAAAACGTGAAGGCTTCGCTCGAAACGTCAGTAACTTCTACAACTAATTTCCGGCAGTTTCCCAACTGTTTTGGTTTTCTACAAGTCGTTCAAAACTGCCAACGCAGCACTCTATTTTCATATCAATCAGCTCTGCACATTCTAAGATCCAACTGGGGTCGGTTGCAAAAAACACTAACTCTTGGGTCTTATAATGTATAATTCTGACAATCGAAAATTTACTTTCATTCAAGGAGATTCCCTGAGGGTAATTTTTAATAGGAGACTGTTAACTAAATATGACTGGAAACGCATGCGTAGATAACGATCTTGTCGAATCGTTATTCTGTCACGACAGCAGCGTCCGCGTTACTACAAATGTAAAATTTTGGGATATTTTCCAAAATTGGCAATTAAAGAAAACAGAGTAAGCTAAAGAACGTATCTCATTTTAAAATAAGACTTTTCTTCATAAGACAAATGTTTTTAAGATCCACTAAGTCTATTGCAAAAAATCTACCTGGACAACCTACCGTGATATTGTACTTTTTGGTGGAATATCTAAACTTAGACATATTTTCAGAAAAATTCACCGAAGAAATCCGAAGATAATGTTCTTAAATGGGATCACCGTGAAAATATGCCGATGTTACAACGGTATTATTACCATCTTAACAAACAAAAAGTGCACAATTCGACAAATATCTCATGTTTATCATGCTTCTTCTACAGCTAGATACACTTTGTACCGAACTTACAACTATTTTACCGATAGAAATGCCCAATTACATGCTGTAAACATAGAAACTGTAGGTAGCCACTTTAATATAGACTTCCTTTCATGTTATCGAGTGTAAATGCCTAATATTCCAACAGAATCATCTGGATGAAAACCTAGCTGAAGCACGCATCAAATGTTCCACCACCTTCTTTCTCAACACTCCCAACACGGAATATTTTATCAAATCATATTAATTATTACGCTTACCATTGGTCCTCAGTGTTTTTTGCACTTGTCTGCGTATTAGCTGACTTTTGCACAGTCTCTTTCATAGGGTTTCGAGCCATTGTTGGCGCTGTGTGGAATACTTTCACAGATGAATATTGTCGACGATCTTCAAAAGCGGTCTGGAAACTTAATACATTACCCTTCCTTCTATCTAAATTGAAAGAAAGAAAATAACGTTTTTCTACGAAGGCTTTAAAGTATAAACGACGTACATGTAAATCGACACAAAATAAACATGATGCGATGTGCAAAAACTAGCAAGTAATATAATCTCAAAACCTGAAAATAAGTACCATGGGAAAGTAAATAAGAATTAGTCAAAAAGCCAGATACTGAATTTATGGTAGGGTTTTTGCACACATGTCGTTTGGCTTCGAGAATTTTGCACAAATCTCTCTCCTTTGTTCCTCAGTCCGTGGAGAACCTGACGCCAACTCAATTTCTGAATTGACCTCACCTTTGAGCGATATTTAAAAAACAATTTCGAAGTTGAGTGCGACACGGCAGGCAAAATATCAGAGAAAGATAAGAGAAAAAAAGGCAATGAAAAAGAATATATTTACATACCTTTGTTCCTTTGTTCTTTATTAATGTATTTACCCTGGGATAAGAAAACAAAAAGCTCTGGTGACAATTCTTTGTGCACAGCACCTTAGTTCTGTATACCATACAATACTTCATATTGATTTGCGGTATACAAGATACATGCCGAATAGGGTACTGTACATACAATACCATGAATTGCTAATAACATAGGATAACTTATTAAAGTATTATTCTAACACTAACAATTCTTACGGTTCTATATCTGTTTTCCTTGTACTCTTCATATCCGTGGGCCTCGACTCTCTTCTTCATTGTAGAATTCCAATGATTTTTTATGGCATTGTCAGTCCTGTAATAATCAAAGCAGTTAATGAAAGATATGTGGCGTCATTCGGATTGTTAAATTAAGATTTATTTCATGAACAGTTTGCATTAATTTGTCAATGAAGCATTTTTTAATGCAATGTGGAACGTTTATTGGCAACTTGTAGCACTTTTTTACGCAACATTCTATCAGAGTCCCTAGATGATAATTTTTGCCGTTTGACCACGCACTGATAATAGTTGACGATAGTTGGGGGGGATTTGATTTCGTAAACTATCATCGACTATCGTGCACCGTTTGACCAACGTTTAAGTTTCCATAGCTTAATGAACAGAATCCAATGCCTGTCGGCTACTTTAGAAAGTATAATATAATACAAACTCCGAGAAGAAGCATCTTCTGATCTTGGTACACAAAACATGAATAAAATGACAATGCTTATTTTAGGAGTTTATTTTATACTATACTTTCTAACGATCAGGGCGTCATACAAGTGATCAGGTTAGGGGTAGTGATCGTACGAAACCATCCCTCACCATCTAAGTTCCTACTCCGCAATGATTTGAGTGTTCCACAGTTTGTCAGATGGTTACAGGATGTACATATAATATACAACGATGCCCTAATAACACGATCGCTGATTCCTTAGACACGCGGTTTTCAGTATTTTTAGAGTAATTTCCAACGAAATAACTGTGCATATTAATGGCATAAAATCGTATCATGTTTAAGTACAAGGATGGTGTTTCTAATGCCAGGGACATCGTCTCCCTTTTAAATCCAATCTCTCTCTTCAGTCTTATCCTGCGAGAATGGAGATAGAGATTGGATGGGAAAGGGAGGCAGATAACTTGGTGGCATCTCGACGCGCATCGAATTCTAAAATTTCTCGTGGATGATCATCACACATTACCAGAAACTTTGAGTTACCTTCCGGGGACCATTTTAGCAATCTCGGCCCACTTATTTCCCATTTTCAAATGAGCGTCGTAAATTATCTGGTCCTCTTCTTCGGTCCACGCGGTTTTCTTGATGGCAGGGTTGAGATGGTTGTGCCACCTGAAAAACGTCACATTTAAAACGGACATACAACGCGTATAAAAAAACAAAGGCTACCACATTAAAAATTATAACGATTATTCTATAGAAATCATTTGTTGCACAAAAGGTAATTTGAAAAGAATATCAAAGATGCATGAATCGGGTAG
>JBAHVQ010000014.1:262991-273775 GCA_036872915.1 Nanipora kamurai
TAAGTTGATGCTTCCACCAGCTGTTGGTAACAGTGGTGCTTAGCAGTCTAAATAAAACAATGAGTAATAAGTTGATGCTTCCACCAGCTGTTGGAGAGACTGGTACTTTGCAGTCTAAATAAAACAATGAGTAATAAGTTGATGCTTCCACCAGCTGTTGGAGAGACTGGTGCTTAGCTGTCTAAATAAAACAATGAGTAATAAGTCGATGCTTCCACCAGCTGTTGGAGAGACTGGTGCTTAGCAGTCTAAATAAAACAATGAGTAATAAGTTGATGCTTCCACCAGCTGTTGGTGACACTAGTGCTTAGCAGTCTAGATACAACATAAAGTAATAAGTTGATTCTTCCACCAGCTGTTGGGGCCACTGGTGCTTAGAGCAGTCTAGATACAAAATGAGTAATAAGTTGATGCCTCCACCAGCTGTTGGAGATACTGGTGCTTAGCAGTATAAATAAAACAATGGGTAATAAGTTGATGCTAATTACACCAGCTGCTGAGGGCACTGGTGCTGTGCAGTCTCGATAAAGCAATGAATAACAAGTTGATGCTTCCACCAGCTGTTAGGGACACTTAAGCTTAGCAGTCTTGATAGAATTAAGTAGCTACAATGAACTGATTATAGTCACAAGTGGCCAGTAATAATTCATTTGCCATTAGCTTTGAGTTGCTAAGAGAATATGGGAGAACCCTTTATATACCGGACCATAAAACAGATTTGGATTTTTTTATATCATGGATGTCAATCTGGATTACATGACTACAGTTTTTATGGGTTATACTGTTTATTCTTCTATTGATGTTGGATATGACCTGGATATTTGGTTGGAATATTTATTGGATATTTGGATATTTATATGGCATTCTGGATCAAGCAAAGAAGAAAAGGAGTGACAAAAATGAAGTAACAAGGTTAGAGTCCTGGTGGTCTCTTAATTTGGTTTGTAAAAAAAATGAAGACTAGATTGGTTAGGGTAGCTTAGAAAGAACTAGGCAGGACAAGCAAAAACTATACCAGACTATACTGAGATATATTACCCTCATATATCTGGCATAGTTTTTTCTTGGGATAGATTAATGGGTATAATTGTACCCATCAACAACTGGTGGATGTCTGGATTTGGAATTTGCTGGTCAACTGGATATTTCATCTTTCAGGTAATGAACCATTGTGCAATAGACTATTTGTGATCTAAATTTAAAGTAAATTTTCATGAGTGCTAGTGTAAGTTGCTGCTGATGTTGGTGCTTTGATGCCTAAAAAAAAAGCAATTACCCACACTGGTGCAAATACCACAAGGAGATGCTGTCATCATTTGCTGGCAACACTAGGGAACAGCTGCATAAATGAATACTAAAAAGTTAGTATATTTGGTAATTCTTATTGATATACAGGGTGTCTGAAAGATAGATGTCTCCCACTTAGTTTGGACATGCTGGGGTTGACATACCCATCTAACAACCTGGCTTTTAGACTTGATGATTTGAAACTTAACAGAAACAAAATTATTTCAATGTTCCCAACACAAATTGAATGCTCATATGCTCTGCTTCTTTAAAAGCTGGATGAGATTAGTTGAAATGTAACTTTTGTGTAAGTGCTTAGCTGCTACATCAATGACCAAGATTCCATAGAATGTATACTAAACTACAAGACTTTCATATCAATTTAAGGAATGTTATGCTCTGCCTCAAACCCATTAAGGGGCAAGTGTGCCCTGGCAAGTACTAGAAGATCACCTGCAAAATGCATGACGTCTGGGTATCAAAGGGCAAAAAACAGATGTACTCGAATGTTTGAATGGGGATATTTTGGACACCCTATATTGTGGTGTCAGTGTTATAGAAAAAATGATTTGAGATATATTACATCAATAAGCCATTATAGAAACTAGGATTGTATTATTTTGAACCTCTTAAAAGGACATATGGTAATTTAGAAATGCAGTATTATAATTTAATGCACAAATGGTTCCTGGCTACTGGTGAATTTGGATCATTGGACACTGGAGGAGTCACAAATGAAGGTAGGATTTTTAGGTGCAGCAAGTACCAAAAGACCTCAGCCATCTCAACTTGGAACAGGTGTGTGCTTAATGACTTTTTGTAGAAGGCAGAAGATAGGTAGTTGATAATATTCAGTTCAGAAGATAGATGGGTCATAATATTCAAAATTCTCTGAGCTGCTGAAGGAAATGGGATTCATTTCCTGGTGAAGTTCTTGGGGAAATTAATTATAATATAATCAAATACTGACCACCAGGATATGAGATCAAGTTCATGAATCTTCCCATCAATAATTATCTTGGAGTTATGATAAAATATGGATATATGGTGAGGATTGTTTTCATGAACTTATCTACCAGTTAAACTATGTAATTTTATTGGGTGTGTCCTTTTCCATGGCGTACAAGTTGTACCCATGATCAATGGTCGACCTGTACTCAAGATTTGTTTTACAATGTTTAAAGTCTTGAAAGTAAAATACATCAAGGGTAACAGGTTTGTGCAAAAGCAGGCAAAGCGTTAGGCAACTTACGGTTACCAGAAAATTCCTTTGGCCAATCTAAAAGCAACCATGACTTTCATTACACAAATCACTTCACAGATTATTCAACTAATATATGACATAGTAATCTGGAAAACTTCTCAAGCAAGTTATAAAATTCTAACTTCAGTTATTTGTAAATTATCTGAAAAATAAAATATAAAAAAATGGCTTGTGTGTGTAAATTTTGCTTTTTAAAAATGCTCTGTGCAGCTCCTTTAGCTTGTCAAAAGACAGACATAAGGCAATGCATGAGTAAAGTGAATTAGATTTAACAAATGATTCTGATCTGGAAAGCTTTTGAAGAACGTCTATGTAAATCTAATTTTTTCAAAGACACGAATACTTGTAAATTTGCTGTTGAATAAAAGTAAAAGAAAATGTCATGTGTGCCATATTGTTTGATACTATTGTAAAGTATGGATTAATTACAACTTACTGGAATAGCTGCAGGTTATTTATTCATTATTGCATGAGAAACTTTTCTTATCAGCTTGTTATCTATTTAAATGTATTACAATCAGTCTTAGATTAAAAGCAGTCAATGGGAAGTTAGACAAATTAAACTTGTTGGCCTTGTAAGGTATTTACACTTTGTGTAATGTAGACAAGTGCAATGGTGTTTACTGGTCTTTCCTTTTTTGCAGTTATATTTTCACTTTATAGGGTTGCTATCCAGTTACCTTAAATAGTTGGATAAACAAATTATCAAAACAATCACCTGTCTTTAGTGTACTGTTTTTTATCTCTTACAAAAGCATTTCAGATTTGAGCCCCTGATAACCAATACAAATGGTATCTGAGATGGAGCTGACCGACTTCCCTCATGGTAGTGGAGGTAACCGACAGTCCTTTTGGGCGCAGGGATGGAGGTCTGTCGACACTACGATTGAGGATGGAGGCCATCGACACATTTGATTGAAAATTTATGAATATTTCTTTTGAGTACTAACTGCAACAACTAATTAGTGAAAGACAATTTATATTCTTTTGCTTTTGTGCATTGAAATAGTTTGATTTGAGGGTTGAGAAATCCATTACATAGTTTGTATATTAAGAGGTAGAGCATTTTATTCATTTTGCCGAAGAAAATTGCTTTGATCCTTTTCCCTATATGGCTACATTGTACAGACTTAGATAAACAATATATATTTAAGTTAATTATATCTGTTAATTTTGGCCAGTATATGTTGCAGAGTTTGTATGTGGTAAAAAATGTACCAAAAAATAAAATGTTAGGAATTGCAGATCTTTTATCTTAATCTAATTTATTTCCCACCTCAGTTTGTATCATTTCAGTATTGTTGGGTAGGTTTCTGGTACTTCTGTAATATAGCTGTCTAAATTAACTGAACTGATCAAACCTTTTGTACAGTTAGTTATGGTAAGCATTACAAGTTATGTTGAAATAAAGTGTAGAAAACCAAGTGCTACCTGTGCTTCAATTAAATTAGGGAGTGATGTGTATTTATTGAATTCAGCTGGTAGTTTGTTGGATGCAGTAAATGTCTTTGATTGGTCTACATAAAGTTAGGAACGAAGTGCAACTTTAAATGACATTTTGAGGTCATCTGTTGGTGCAAATAAAATAAAACTGAGTATGTTTTTCTGTACAAGTTGATATTAATTCATTGTAAAAACTGGTGTAAACTCATTCTTGCAAACCATGTAAAAGGTATGAAATAAAAAACTGATTCTTTCAAGCAGTGTCCTGTTTCTTGTTTAGGAGCTTGGTTAAATTTCTGTTGATGCTAATTACCTTGCTTTTTTTCTCACTGCAGGTTGATTACACCAAGAATTTCACAGAATGTCAAAGTGTTGGTATAGATTTAACCATTTATTGTGATGTATATTAATTTAACCTGTCCTTTACCTTGCAGGGTGGCTTAGAGTTGTGGTCAATTAATAAACTGTTGGATCACTAGTGATTAATATTTAAAAACAAATGCTGACTACAAGGTCATACAGAGGTGGTAAGTGCAACATACAACAAAGCCATTGTGTAATGAGGGGACAGGGGTTGTAATGTTGATACTTCCTGGGACTGAATGTGAACAACTTCCTTTAATGGTGTATACAACAACCAATACACTTTAACTGCATTTGTAAGGTGAAGCGGACTGAACACTTCTTTGTGGGTTAGGTCATTGAGGCAGTGCTTATCCCAGGTGATTGAGGTTAGCAAGTTTACTTGTTCAATGTGTGGGCGTCATTGACACAACTGCTTGTCATCTTTGAAGGTAAGAAAACTGCACAGAAATTGTTGAAGTAATTAAAAAAAATGCGTGCTTAATGCTGTAATGTGCCAGTCATTGACAAAATTGCTGCAGCAGTACGTAGAGCACCCCTGTGTTCAGCAGGGCATAGAGGTTGTCGATACCACTGCGGTTACAGTGGATGGAAGTCATCAATACAGCTGCTTTTAGCGGTGGGTGGAGGTCATCCACACGGCTGCTCTTAGTGGTGGGTGGAGGTCATCGACACGGCTGCCCTGTGGCAGTGCGTGGAGGTCATCGGCACGGCACTACTGTAGCATTGCGGGGAGGTCATCGACACGCCTGTGCTTTTTTAACAGTGCGTGGAGGTATTCGACACCGCTATGCTATAGCAGTGGGTGGAGGTCATCGACACAGCTGTACTTTGCAGTACGTGGAGGTCATCGACACAGCTGCGCGTTAACATTGCGCGGAGGTCATCGACACGGAAGTGCTTGTAGCATTGCGTGGAGGTAATCGACACGGCAGTGCTGTAGCATTGCGTGGAGGTCAACACGGCTGTGCTGTGGCATTGCGTGGAGGTCATCGACACGGCAGTGCTGTGGCTGTGCGTGGAGGTCATCGACACGGCTGTGGTGTGGCAGTGCGTGGAGGTCATCGACACGGCTGCGCTGTGGCAGTGTGTGGAGGTCATCGACACGGCTGTGGTGTGGCAGTACGTGGAGGTCATCGACACGGTTGTGCTGCGACAGTGCGTGGAGGTCATCGACACGGCTGTGCTGTTGGAGTACGTGGAGGTCATCGACACAACTGCCCTGTGGCAGCGTGTGGAGGTCATCGACACAACTGCCCTGTGGCAGTGTGTGGAGGTCATCGACACGGCTGCGCTGTGGCAGTACATGGAGGTCATCGACACGGCTGCGGTGTGGCAGTGTGTGGAGGTCATCGACACGGCTGTGGTGTGGCAGTACGTGGAGGTCATCGACACGGCTGTGCTGTGGGAGTACGTGGAGGTCATCGACACGGCTGTGCTGCGACAGTGTGTGGAGGTCATCGACACAACTGCCCTGTGGCAGTGCGTGGAGGTCATCGACACGGCTGCGCTGTGGCAGTGTGTGGAGGTCATCGACACGGCTGCGCTGTGGCAGTGTGTGGAGGTCATCGACACGGCTGTGGTGTGGCAGTACGTGGAGGTCATCGACACGGTTGTGCTGCGACAGTGCGTGGAGGTCATCGACACGGCTGTGCTGTTGGAGTACGTGGAGGTCATCGACACAACTGCCCTGTGGCAGTGTATGGAGGTCATCGACACAACTGCCCTGTGGCAGTGTGTGGAGGTCATCGACACGGCTGTGGTGTGGCAGTACGTGGAGGTCATCGACACGGCTGTGCTGCGACAGTGTGTGGAGGTCATCGACACGGCTGCCCTGTGGCAGTGTGTGGAGGTCATCGACACAACTGCCCTGTGGCAGTACGTGGAGGTCATCGACGCGACTGTGGTATGGCAGTGCGTGGAGGTCATCGACGCGACTGTGGTATGGCAGCGGGTGGAGGTCATCGACGCGGCTGTGGTATGGCAGTGCGTGGAGGTCATCGACACGACTGTGGTATGGCAGTGCGTGGAGGTCATCGACACGACTGTGGTATGGCAGTGCTGGAGGTCATCGACACGGCTGTGGTGTGGCATCGCGTGGAGGTCATCGACACGGCTGCGCTTTTTTAGCAGTGCGTGGAGGTCGTTGACCCGGCTATGTTTAGCTACGCGTAATGAGGTGAATTGGTTTCATTCTTAGTTATAATTTCTCACTCGTGTTTAGGAACAGTATTGATATATTTGTCCGTACTAAATCGCAAAACCGAGGGTTTGCATGCCACGACCGGTAACTTTCGAACGATTTTGGCATTTTTGATTGCAGTTTAATACCATGAAAGTCTTAGGAAATTTTTTGCCGATCAAACTGTGGAACGCCATCGACTCAGAAAAGCTCTGAGTTCCAGACCGGACTCGAACCCGCAACCTGTGAGCACATTGCCCACTGGCTCGTCCCCAGTTAAATACCGAAAGTAACCTCTGAGTTCTAGTGGCTCAATGGTTAGAGCGTCTGGCTAGCATTCAGAAGGTGGCGGGTTCGAGTGCCGTCAGGAGCTCAGAGTTTTTCTGAGTCCATGGCGTTCCACAGTTTCATCAGCAAAAATTTCCTAAGACTTTAATTTCGGCATTTCTGTATTAAGCCCACTCATGGGTATAACGAAGAAAAAAACACCAAACTGTGTCCATGCTTGGAACCAAATAGGTTATTAGGTTCAATTCCTAGTGCACATTGGTGTAATAAGATGCGTTCGATTGACCGTATTCCGGAATATTGCAGAATCGCTATTTTACATACTCTGGAATTATAATAGTGATTCAATCTTCGGTCAGAATCAGGTTTTTTCGGAGTATTACATCGATCACGCCCCCCTGAATTGTAGGTGTCACTTGAAATTGACAACTACAGTCAATTTGCTTTCTCCTCCACAGGGGTTTCCTTTAGTCAATTTGAGTCCAACTTACGATTAACTCATTACCGGGCACTGTTGCTATTTGGCAACATACTACAGTAATTTTACTCTAACGCCAGGCTATTTTACACGTTGTCAATCAATTTGAGTCCTTGTTCGGAAGACATCGTCAATATGTCGCAAAAACGTCGGAAAATGGCGCTGTGGAAACGGCAGTGAGTTGGTTGGAAAATAATAAACTTCAGAAACTACCAATTTGACGAAAATACGTGACTTCCATTCAACCAAAATGACCTGAGTCTTAACAACAATGCTTGTACCTATTTTTACGTTGAAACTGGGACATAAAATCCATACTCGTCGGGTTACGATTGGCAAATACGACGGCGATAAGCCATGTCTCACTGCAGCAACTACAGCTGGAAAGGTAAGCGTGTTAACAATTAAATTTAACAAATCTACTGTATCATACTGTAAACAATTCTACTGTATCTGAACTTCACCGTCCTTCAGCTGCGTTGTCTTAACTTTCTTGCAATCATGAAGCTCGTGTATGCTAGACGGGAGAGTGCATTATGACAAAATTTGGAAAACACGGCGAAGTCAACAGCTATCTATGTTATTGAAACTTATGGAAGGCTGGTATGTCACTTTGAGGAGCCAAGTGTTCGTCTCATCTGTAGTACCAATTTGCTTTTACCGTTTAAGAATCACAGCAAAATGGAAAACTTATGGTTCGAGGGAAGAGGTTAGGGTAAACATTGGAGACAGTTAGTGTTTGGGTTAGGATCTAATTTTGATTCGGATTTACTTTTAGTATATATTTTTACGCACTTAAATCAGTGCAGTGGATATCGATTCACTTATTTTGAGTAAGCCTTGGAAACCTTACTTGGTGGATACTTTTGGGCGATTACTTGTTTAGTTGCTAGGCATACAGTACGATAACCAAATCATACATTTTGAACACCAGATGATTTTACGACGAAATTAAGAGAGAGCATCCACAGCAAAAATAGCATAACGTTTAACTCTTTCACAATGGCATCAGACCTCTTATTTTAGTTTGGGCAACATGGGATGTCAGGGGGAGAGATGTCCACCAAGAAAGGATTATGGCTATCTTATTTAAAATTCAGCCATATTTTTGATTCACTTTTCATTTCAGGTGTCTATCATTATTAAAAAAACTGAATCTAAGTCTATGAATTGCAAACTATTTTATAGCTTGCAAAAGAAAATGTCAGTTTGCACAAAAAAAAATGCCTGTAGAAAATGGTCATAAGGCTCAAGTCATACTGCTTCAAAAAACTGTTGCGTTAAACCTTTAGCCATGACAAAACTACTTGTAATATACTGGGTATATGCAATTCATCATTTTATTTAATAGGTTTTTATTCACAATCCACACAGTCAGTCACAGGAAGGGGGTCGTGCAACCACTGTAGGTGGTAGTACAGATATCAGCTTGTTAAATATCAATCAGCAAGTGTCTGCAGTATGTGCTGGCCAACTTGGACCAACAGGAAATGATACATTGGTAATTGGTACTCCTACTAATCTACTGGCTTACAATATTCAAGACAACTCAGATGTATTTTACAAGGATGTAAGTTTTACTCATCACTGCTCCAGTTGGTAGGGAGTCAAGTACTCCCCTGATAATCTTAAATGTTTAGGAAATATTTATTCAATTGTTGCATGGAAAAATACAAGTTCAGAACTTCTTGCACTTGAAACCATAGAAACTAATGCATCTGGACTAAACTTCTGGTGAAACAATCCAAAGTCAAGTAAACAGCTTGTGGATTTTATTCCCTCGGATTTTATTTTAGTATTTGTTATTTATTACTATTCAGTGTCTTCCTCTGCCAGGTCCAGCCCCTTTTGGTTTACTAATTGAGGTTTAAAACAGCAAATTACTTTCCATCATTTAGTGGTAGTTCCCAGACTGTTTTGCCTTTACAGACATCATTTGACACAGCACTCAACTGTTACATTATTGTTTGGACAATCCAAAGCCATCAGGACAGGTAGCCCTCTTTACCAAGTAAAATCAACTGGACTGACCAGAATGAAGTTTTAAAGTGCACTCTAACCTCACAACAGGTTAACCCTTTGTTGATAGAATTGGTACCCATAGACTGATGCAGACTTTGGTGTTTTAATGTGACTAATGCCTGAGTATTTTACTCTGGCTAACACCAGACAATTTTACTCATCAAACAGAAAACAACCCTCAGCCACCAAGGAGTTAAATATCTTGATTATTCACAATTTTGCACACTTTATTGAAGTACGGTACTAGCTTATCTGGTGGATAAGTTGTAACGAATGAACAGCACTATTCAGTTACCAACAACTGAACTTAAATTTTATGTGCTGAATATGGAGATGTCCACCGGATAGTTCTAATCCAGATAATCATCGCTATCATTTCATGTTACTGAGTGTTAATGCCAAATATTCCTTGAATATACCCTTCACTTCAGTGACATTCCCATCAATATACATACACAATTCATGACCACGCTCTCACCAATGGCCTTCATAGCTCAGCTGGCAGAGCACTGCACTAGATTTGCAGGGTCATGGGTTCGATTCCCAGCCAGAGACCTTGGAGTAGCATTTTTCCTGACTGGTCCTGGCTGGGTCTCAAAAAATATATCATTCTGACACTCGAAACTTTCCTTCACCCTCCATGAATAAAAAGTACGTTTGGTTTTTCAATGCATAGATTAATGCCCTTTGCTAATTAAACTTATCCACCAAATAAGCTGTCCAGGTGTTGAACAACTGATCCCTGCTCTTTACAGATTCATAATTTATATTATGAGCTGTTGGTGAAAAAAGTTTGTTTCAGACAATTCAAAGGACTGCTGATGGGTATGCATACAAAAGAATATTGAATAAGGTAGCATTTGTGGACTAGGTGTATGTCCTTGTTAGATATGGTCCTGCTCTGTTGCTATTTTAACTTTTTTTTAGTGGTAAATAAGGGTAGCCTTTTTTCTGTTTTCTGTTTTTGTTTCTTGTATTGCACTCAAGAAATGATAAATTTTTTATAGTATCTCTATATTGTGTTGTTTTTGGTTTTTTTTTCATATATTCAATAGGTTCCTGATGGGGTTAATGCACTCATTATTGGCAAAATTGGAACAAGTGGCACTCCACTGGCCATTGCTGGGGGGAACTGTTCTTTGCAAGGATTTGATGTTGAGGGAAATGACTTATTTTGGACTGTAAGTATGAAATCAAGAAGGAAAGAGAAAATGAATGCAAGGAAAGATACGGCCAGAGGAAGAGGAGAGGGAGGGGGGAGATGATACAAGAGAAAAATACGAAAATAAAAATAAGGAGTCGCCAGTATTGTGGAGGTAACACGTTGAGCAAGTCGAGTTAGAACTCCTCTTTATAAAAATCATCCCCTATTTATATACATTTCTTGAATTAATTAATTTCGTATTTCCGGTACACTACAGTTAGATCTTCGTGAAAGTTGACCGTCCAGGTGATTA
>JBAHVQ010000014.1:277024-305623 GCA_036872915.1 Nanipora kamurai
GCCTTGCCTTGCCTTGCCTTGCCTTGCCTTGCCTTGCCTTGCCTTGCCTTGCCTTGCCTTGCCTTGCCTTACCTTACCTTATCTACCTACCTTTCCTACCTACCTACCTACCTACCTACCTACCTACCCACCTTACCTACCTACATACCTCCCTACCAACCTACCTACCTATCTACCAATCTACGTACGTACGTACGTACCTACCTACCTACTTACCTACCAACTTACGTACCTACTTACCTACCTACCTATCTACTTATCACCAACCTACTTGTCTACATATGTACATACCATCTACCTTCCTACCTACCACCTAGCAACCTACGTACCTACCTACTTACCTATATGTTTATCTACCTACCACCTATCTACTTACCTGCCTACCGCATAACCTCTCCTATATTTGTAGGTCGGTCAGTCAATGCGTTCTAGCGGTGGCATGGACGTCGACCAATCAAAACTGGGAATAATCCCGGCCAATACTCAGCTCCAGACCTCACTGCACGTGAACCCTGGCTCGGAGCAGGTTCAGCCGTCTGTCGAACTGTCGATTGCCACGAGCAACGAGACGTTGATTAGAGCAGTTATGATCTTTGCTGAGGGGATCTTTGAAGGAGAAAGCCACGTGATTCATCCACCGCCGTCTGCACTCGGCAATAGTTTGCAAATACCAGTGGTTCCGCCGAAAGACGTCGCTGTTGATTTGCACATCAAAGCGTTTGTTGGAACCAAAACGAGGTAGGATAGAGTGGCATACCTAAGAAAAATTACGGCCACTGTTCGAAAGAAGGGGGACACTATTGTCAGAGTTGTACGTTCCTGGGGCAATGTGCCAGCAGTATTAATTGACCCTAGTAAGGAATGCGCCACGACACGAACTTAAATAATGATGCAGCGTAAGTAACTGTTCATTCTTGGTAGTTAAAGTAAAAATTTAGGATTAACATTTTGGATTGGGTGAGAATTGAGGTTGAGATCAAGATCAAGTTAAAGGTCAGAGTTTACCTCAGAGGTCAGGGTTAAGTTTGGGAATTGGGGGTATGGTAAGGTTAGGGTTAGATGTAGGGATAGGTTGCTCCACTTGCAACAACATGTAAATGTGCTTAGGCACAGCGATTCAGACACAAGGAAATAGGCAGCGTTCACATTAATACCTGTGAGCTCACTGCCAGTGCACTTATTCTGAACAGGACGTAAGGATATCGTTTATTTCACGGGCTTTTGTAAGTCAAAAACGAGAAAAATGTGTTTTATCAGTAAGGGTAATCTGTGCAGTACTCTGTCTGATTCATTTCTTGCTTTGTAGTTCACAGTTTCACGTGTTCGAGTTGACTCGACAGTTACCCAGGTTAGTCCAGTTCTCCATAACCTTTGTGCATACACCGTGTAGCCGTTTGTTAGCGATAATCCTGGGCGGTCGATCGGCACTAATTCAATATTATAGGTCAATTGCATTAGTTACATTGGACATATTGTGGCAGTCCTCCCCTAAACGTTGCTCACCTTTTACTAAATCCGAGTAACTCAATATTAAGAGGATCCACTCTGGGATCAGAAGGTTGTGGGCTCAGTCCATCGTCAAGGATAAAGAAAATTTGTATGCAAATGGAGTATCCGCATTCTAAACCTAATCTGCAAGTGACAGACGCAAGAGCAAAGGCTTGGGCCGCAAATCGAGGGGAAAAGCACAAGGTTGGGTTATACATCTCAAATTCGTCAATAGTTCATGAGCAAAACTACGGAAATCATTTTGCATAAATTGCGTAAATTCAGATTGCATAAATTCAGCCAACATTCGTGTAGATTTTCTCTCCAAATACTCATTCTTTGAGATGCAATATGCACTCGAAAGTTGTGTTTCATCAGATATCCAAACACCTCGAAGTTTGTAAAAAACCTCGGCTATCGCCTGGATTTTCAACAGAATTCTCGGTGTTTGGGAATTCTGATGAAACACTCCTCGTTTATGATATATTACTTGAAAAGCGCTAGCTCTTACGCTTCTTGCTCGAAAACAAACGTTTTACAGTATTGGTATAGTTTACTTTTAGGTAATACCGTGGAATTCTGTACATTCGTGAGGGCCGTATATGCCTCAACTGCTCGGCTTCCAGAACTCTCAAAAAAGGCATGCATTCAAAGCAGTTAGCTGTTTGAGAATGACAGATTTCCTTCCTTTTATTACCAGATTTTCTTTATACATTCTCTGTCCTGGCGCCTCAGCTCCACGGCTTCTAAAACTCTCAAAAAAAGGGCATGTATTCAGGCGGCTGTTTGAGGATGACACTTTTTCTTTCTTTTATTACCAGATTTTCTTTATACATTCTCTATCCTGGCGACGCTCCTCAGCCGTCATCAAGTGTTGAGTTTCACCTCAACGAGAGGGTCAACAGGGTGAGTAACCACTTTGGTTATGCTCGAAGACATCATAGTGAATTACGTTGGAAAGTGTAGAAGTATCTCTCTTAGAAAGTGTTGCTGTGACTAATATAAGCTTCAAAATTATACCCATCATAAGAGCATTGTCTGTTTAATACAACCAGTCTGCACAATTATTTAGTCCGCAACCTTTTGTATTCTGGCTCCGGTCCCTGCTGACCAAATATCAAGGTCATCCAACGAAGCTGTTAACGTAGAACCTTTGATACTCAAATCCAGTACTTTGTCATCAAGCTAGAACAATAGTTTTTCGTGACAATTCACACTCTGCTACGCTTTTGCTACAAAATTTCTCCACTTTTTTCTCCACGTTTCTTCGCATTCGAACATAACTCTATGTCTTCTTGTGTTTCTTTCTTAGTTGCCTTCCTGTTGAGCAATTTTTTTCATTTATTTCGTAGGTCGTATTATGGGTTAATCAAAATTTCCTTTTGATGGAAGAAATTGAGGCACAAAACGGACTACTCGATGTTGCTTTCCAGTCCCTGCGCACTCAAACGCCTTTGATTATGAGAATGCAACAGGATGGAAACGTGAGTGAGGACGATAATGTCGAAAGCTCTAGTGATTTTTAAAGTGCCCCTAATAGCACAAATTATTTTCAGGTTATCGACTATACTCTTTATTTTTAGTGTTTCAGTGAAAAATATTCTCGATTTGGATATTCGTTTGACTTTTAAAGCCTAATGAATTTTTATTTTATGGTCAGCAAACGTGCCTTTTCTTGACAACCAGAAGCCTGGGTCTGACTCGTCTTCATGATGCTTTAAGTCCAAATCAAACGAGAACGCAAGTCATCGCAAGTTTTAGCTCAAGGCTCGTTTGAACACCAACTTAAGTTTGGTTGCGTCAGCTTGCGACTAAGGCCTAATTTCCACTGGGCAGAATTTTCCGCTCGTACTGCCTTTTTCTTATTTTTCTTGCTTTCGGGAACCCTTGGGCTTCCGAGAGCCAATAGAAAACAAGAAAAAGGGGCACTACGAGCAGAAAATTCCGCCTAATGGAAATTAGGCTTAATTTGATTTTTTCAAATTTCACCTTAAATTTGGCGTCTTTAGAAGCCATTCTCAAACAGATTTATATACAAAGTTTAATGTAATTTCACGCAGAAAGATGTAATGGATTAGAAAGTTTTTCATCCATTTTATTAAGAACCTTTCCAATTTCTTACACCATTCCCTTGTCCTCTTATTGGCTGGTATGTTTGACTTCACTTTGTGGTATTTCATGTTGATGACTGATGCCGGTTTTGGCCTCACTTTTGAAGAACTTCCTACGTCTATGATATTTTTTATGCTTGTTAATGCTGATGTACAAGTCAAACCATCGAATCAAATGGAAACTTACTGGAAGTTAAATTCTGGTTGTTGCTGTAAACAGTAAGCATTTTGATCATATCCAGGTGTCGTCACTTTGTACCAGCGTAACATTAACTCAACAACTGCTGGTACATTCGGCTTCTGTCACATCAATCTCTGGGTGTAGCAGTTTATGATATCTTGGAAATTTGGAAAAGCTGATTTTCAGTTGTTTCTAGGTAACCATCAAGACTGATGACATGGAACTGGCTGGGGAAATTATTCAAGCAATGGCGACGTTTCTTAAAATTGAGGTATGTTCTTGAGATTTGGTATGAATGTCAACCACTGTCGTTACCGCCGAGTTTCACGCAACTATGCAATCATCAAGCAGACCTGTTACCTTTTAACTTTTTTAGCTCTTCATTGTATCATATTGGCTATATCTTTATGGTATTGAGCTCTGTCGACCGAGTGGCAATTTACACTTTCAGCTTTGCTCCTCCAAATCCCACCTTTTTCCTCCTTACCCACTTCTCCCCTCCTAACTGAACTTCATTTCAATTTGCAATACCTTAACTAAATCCACGTTACTCCACCAGACCCACTTTACGTTACGTCAAGTGATTCAACTTTACCACACCTACCCTGCCCGCATAAGTCCACGTCTCACTCCAAGTGAATGTATTTTAATAAGGAATATTTGGCATTTACACTCGGTAACATGAAATGATATATAGGTAGAGGATATTTGAGTGTCAGAATGATTTGTTTTAAGACCCGACCGGGACCAGTTGCGAAAAATTGCAACGCAAGGGCCTCCAGCTTGGAATGGAACCCGAGACCCTGCAAATTTAGTGCAGCGCTCTGCCAACTGAGCTACGAAGGCTGCACGTCTCTCACTCCAAGCAAATATACTTTTATAAGCACGTTTAACGAATATTTTGGATATACCGGCCATTTTAGCTGAGAAATGCCGTGGAGAAGTTTATGTTAATGAGAATGATTATTAGGGTGACAAATTACACAACGAGATACGACGTGGCACAGATGTTCCACTAAAAGATCATGCACCAGAAGGCAAGTTTGACCTGATATCCTAACGCCGAGGATTGCATTGAAAAACGAAACGATAGTCGAGTTTTAGCTTTTAACCAACTTTGAGGTCTTCGGAAATACATTAAACACGACTTTCGAGTGCATGATATGACCTCTCAAAAGAATCAACACTTGAGAAAATTGGGTTTTAAAAGTTGCTGAAATTTTATGGTAATTAAGGCGACATTTCCAAACAACGTGTCAGGGATCTTTGATTACTGACTGCGATACCACATTGTGCTTTCAAGGATTTGCAAACGACCGCAGACTTTCCAGCACAAATGGAAGATTTAAAAAACATATTAGAAAAGGTATGATTCGTATTATGTATTAGTATTAGTTATCGTTGTTACCTCATTTCGACTTGACTTACGTAGGATTCGGTGTAGTATTTACAATATTCGCAACCGTATTGTATTCATATTTTTGGGCTGTCCTGAAGATACTGAAGATTTAGAGTGCCCTTCAGTATACCACGTTCATTGCTACTATCACTGTCACAGCAACCTATTTTCAAAAGGAATAAATTTATTGAATTAATATATTTGTAATATATTATATATATTATATATATATACAATAAATTTATTAATAATATATTTATATATTATTTATATATATATTTAAATATATTATATATAAATTATACATAATATAAAATTAAATTATTATTAAATTATTATATATAATATATTATATATTATTTATATATTTAAATATATTTATAATTAATTAAATATTAATTATAATTTTCAACCTATTTTCATTGCTAATCTTGGTAAGAAGGTTCGTATAAACCTTTTTCATAAAGATGGCGACCAGCACGGAAACGAGGCTCGTGGGTCGAAACAAATTCAGGAAAAACTCTTACGTAAACGCTGGCGTGAAACACTTTGCGTATGGCCACAGAAATAACTGTGACATAATATTGTTATGCTGTTCTCGTATGTCAACGGTGGAAAAACTATACATCACCGTAAATCGTCCACATTTAACTAAATATTAGCCACAGTATGTTCAAATGCAGAGGGTAACCGGCCGACGGCCATGTAAGGGCATGAGTTTTCCCTGAATTTGTTTTTACCCACGATTCTAGTTACCGTACAAGCCACCATCTTTATGAAAGAGGTCTATTCCTAATCGTTATTTCGTCGTTGTCTTGCACAGGTGGATGAACTTCACGCTGCTGGACAAAAGCTCACTGCAGAAATGGCCGATCACTCCAACCTTATACGAAGTTTAGTAGTTCGAGCCGAAGACGCCAGACTGATGGGAGACATGTAAGTCATGATCGTGTCTAGTGAGGATATTAGGCCCCATCCGAATTTGATGGTATGATGTTTTGAGCTTCATGCATATATCAAGGGTACCGATATTCAACTTCACATCAAGTTGATGATACGGTATTTATGGTTGTACTGAGACAAATAGTGAGACCTCATACACGATCGCCCCTTACGAAGGTACTAGACGGTAGTGTTGAAACGTTGCATCACGAATGATAGCTTTGTAAGCTACGTTTAAAACTTTTCAAACTAGCGTAACGTCAAACCTTATTCCGCCTTGTTCACGAACCAGCTAAAGGTGAGCCGATGGCAAAAAAATGCCGATATCCGATACCGATAGTTGAAGAACCGATATATACCCACTATCGGCCTATATATCGGCAAATCCGATGTTTCTTTGAGTCGATGCGGTCAATAGACATAAACATATTTTAAGCATAACAAAAGAACAAAATACTCAAATCAATACTTACAGTTGTTAGTGATTATAATAAATGAAAGAAAGAAAGACCACAACAAAATTCGTAAATATTAAAACGTCGATGTTCGAATATAATATTAACATAATATAAAACAATCGTATGTTTCTTTTCTTCTCTGTCAATCAAAAATGTCTGTAGACAGTAACAAGTCCTTACTAGTACCATTTGCAAGCAACTGTGGAGCGTACAAATTTTTATCGTTTGTTTACGTTTTAAACTGATTAAACGACTGGTTTCTGGTTTAGTTGACAGGACATACACCGCTGACCGAATAGATTTGCCGATAGCTGAGCCGATAGTGAATGCCAATCGGCCGATAGCCGATAGTGAAAAAACTTGCCGTATATCGGCTTTGCCGATGTTTTGCCGATATATCGGCTCATCTCTACCTGCTATATCTGTTGCCTTGAAACGTCTTTCGTTGTCTTTTCATTCTTAACTTGTGTTCTGTTGAGGAGTTCGGTCGTAGCAATGAATCTTGAGTAATCAGGACCAATAACTGTAACCACCACGGGTCAGGCATTTCTTTTAAATCTTCTCCTGATTACCCATGATTCACTTCTAGGGCCGAACTCCTTCATTCAGTGCTGTATTTTGCTTTTTCCCCTTTGGCTTCCCAGGAAAAACATGCGCCGTGGTTATATGGAATTATATGATCTTAACCGCGATCTGGTCAACGGCTATAAGATACGATGTAACAACCATACGGAACTCCTGAGTTGTCTGAAAATAGTCAACCAAGTTATCCAACGGGCTGGAAACCTTAGAGGTAAGACCAACGTACTGTTTAGTCCACGAGACCGCTGACTATATAGCAAGGGCCCTCAGAATGTCAATCACTATCTCTTTCAGTATTGTGCTATTATTTACTTTTATTTTCTTCCTGTTAGTTGGCAAACACAAAGCCCACTTGATCTCCTCGTGTCGTCAGGCCATCAAGAATAACAACATGTCGGCATTGTTCAAGATAATAAAAGCTGGCGCGCAATGAACGCGTAGATGCGTCGCATTAACCTTTGCAGTGAGGTGTGCGGAATGTGGTGTGAACAAATGAACGTGTGGTACAAAACAAAGCCTTGCATGGAGGAATGGATCCATCCTCGACGTTTAATCAAACACTTGACTAACTCTGAAAAACACTGATACTGACCATATGCACCAGCAGGCTTAGACAATTTGCTAAATTATGAAAAAGTTTATTTAAAGCTTTGTACAGTACAGATTTAATATAAAATGGAGTGAGTGTAGAATCCCAAATTCTACACCCACTCAAATATCCTTTCTGAATATTTCCTCGAAGATCCAGATTTGCCTGCTACAAATAATTGCCTGATTTCATATCGTGCAGAGAACTGGCACTAACGAATAATTCCGGACGAAAGTACAAAAATATATGGGGTTAACTTAAACATATCGTTGGTCTAGTATCACCTAATTCTGTAAGAATACTTAGGAAACCGATGAAGAGTATGTGGTGGCCCACATACTTTTTTACAGCCGTTCGCAATTATTCGTTTGTGCCAGTCACCGCGCGCATTATGAAATCAGGCAATTACTACTTTTTACCGAACGTGAGATTTATACTTGCGAAATGTTAGACCGATGCCTTAACTCCTTCTTGACCTTATAGGTCCTCACAGACCTATGGAGACTTTAGTATTTTACTGTGCCTAACGCCAGACGATTTTACTCGTCAAGAGGAAAGTCCTCGGACAGGGTTAAAAAGGGACTGAAACTAGTGCAGCGTGTCATGGTCCGTTGAGAAACAGATGTCCAAACAGAGCTCTCCCTCGAAGATTCTTAAAAAATTCCCTAGACGTTGCTATTATAACATATTTAGACCTCTATATTGTTCGGAAAGAGAAGATGCCATCCAGTTAGCTCTGCTGTAACTAGGTTACCTGGAATTAATGCCATGTTGTGATGATATTCATTATTTTACAACTCCTTATACGCTATGCCATAAGCAAGGTGTAATTTACATATCAAATCTTGATATCTCAAAAACGAAGTGAGATATGGAAAAAGTGTAAGAGGTGTTGGGCTATAATTTTAGGAGTTCTTTCATATAAGAAAAACTTGATTTTCCACTTTATATACACTTTAAGGTTAGAGTTATTGTTTGTGTCAGGGACTGGTTCTAATTAATGTGACCGCGTGAGGGACTGAGGGAAACAACCAAAAGAGCTGCCTGTCGGCCATTTTTAGCTTCACTTTTTGACTGGTAGTGGTAGTCAGCCTTCCAGTCTATATAGAGTTTTATGTCGTAATTTAAATCAAACCTCTAAGTCTTGTTTGAAACTCAAACTTTTTATAACTCATTATACACTATGACGTATGCAATCTTGATATCTCAAGAACGAAGTGAGATATGAAAAAAGTGTAAGAGATGTTGCGTTATAACTTCAAGGGTTCTTTCATATAAGAAAAACTTAATTTTTACTTCACATGCACTTTAAGGTTCATATATACTTTTTCCACATGTCCTTCTGTCTCGTTTGCATTTGCTAAACTTCCTTCATATACCTCTCATTTTTTCAACAGGATTTTCAATAACAAGTCATTAAACGGTTTTACGAATACGTTAAATTCCACGTCCTTTTAATTCCCTTTGTGTCTTTCAGTGAATTCGTGCACATGTTTCAGCATTTTTATTTTCAACCCGGTAATCTTCCTTTTTGTCTACCGAAATTATAGGAAGACTCGGAAACGTGAAGTTGTTGGCTTCAGCACTTATTAATATTATCTGGGTAGCCCGTCACTAACCGTTTGCATGCTGAAAATGTGCTTTCGTTGACCCAACCAAATCACTTCACTCTTTAGACTACGTTGATGTTTTGATAGGGGGGTTTTGGGGTCACTTTAGAGGAAGTAGAGCCCTTCCCGCACTGTGTTTCAGTAAAAATTTACTCATATTTCATGATCGATATATTTTGTTTACTTTATTAGAAAATATCTTTCCTTCTGAATGAGTTAAAATACTAGTATAATACTAAAAATAATAAATTAATCCAGGTGAGCGTAGTCTCAGTGAACCAGACCTTCGCCGCTTTTCCCCCTCCTGGATCAGCCAAGGGAAATTTTTGTAAGGCTGCTGAGGGGGATAATATCATAAAGAAGATTGTTTTTATAAAAAGAATTTTTCGAATATTATATTAGCTATGCAGTGTTTAGGACTTTACAGATTCCAGTTTCAGGAGTTCAAAGTTATTTTTTCTCGAAGATTATACCCCTGGACCGCCCCTCTTCCTCCCCTTATTCTAAGAAGGTCTTAGGCCACTTATAATACAGAAAAAAAAACTTTAAAATGCTTTGAGACTGAGTCGGTTTATCAGATGTAACATGATATTATGAGAGAAATGTACACCAGGGTTAAAGTTTGGATTTTTGGTTTGGAGTGTTCTTAACGATTTAAATTTCCTGAAATGTTCTGGTTTGCGGTTTTTTGGAGAGGCGACAAGCAAGAATTATTTTTTTCGTATGGCTTGAAAACCGGTTTAATGAAGCAAGTTGGAAACCGGTTTAATTTTATCGCGCTGTTACGCAACGGAGCATGAGCTGGATCAACGTGCTGGGGTTAAAATTATGATACCGCAAAACAAGATAACCATCACCACCGAAAGGATTAAAACGCCGAAGGAACCGAGTCAACAAACTGAGCAATCTACCTAAGAAGAAATGACCGACCCAGGTTCTGTTGAAGGTGTCGTGCCCGCTAACCCGCCATTTGAGAACCAAGGCGAACAGCCATTTGTAAACAATGCTGACGAGGGCGACAAGTCTCCAGAAAAATCTAATGACTTACAACCAGACAACGACCCAGCACAGGCTGAAGAAACCAATGTAAGGTTAACATTTGTATTTTTTCTGAAGAAATTTACGTGTGCTGCACTTTCACACCGCTTCAGAGATAGAGAAGTTTACTAATACCCAAGAACTCGTTGCCGCATTGTAGACGATATTGTCTGCTCGTTGTTTGCTAAGACGGACTGGTGACTGATATGAAAATTGTGACATCGATAAACAACTATAGAACTACTGTGGGCTGTATTGATTATTTCTCGAAACCGATGCACATGGTATTTCTAACTCTGATGATAACAACTTCGAAAAATTTGCCATTATTATTCTCACAAAACTCATTTTTATTTAACGATCATCGTGAATTTACTTGTGCTTGGTTTCCGAGTAGTTTTTCGAAATCACCAATGCGTAAAGTTCACGTGGACTGTACGTGATACACACGAACAAGTGACTGTTTAAAAATTGGCCTGAGAATATTTTGAAATGAGGTCTCCTAGCATTGTGGGAAGTCTGGGGTGGTCTCGCGCTCTTTCAATTGTAAGGGTCTTTCTCATTAGGGCGGCATAGGTCGTATCACCAATCGAACAATGAATGTCGAACGATGTCCGACTTATCATCAGGCGAATCCTGTTTTGCTTTTTTTTTCTCACGACTTTGCAATTAAAATACACCCCAAAATCGATTCAATCTAAGTTGATCTTTAAGATTTTTTGCTTGGTTTTCTGCTTGATTTCGGAAAATTTAGTCAATAACTACGGCATCGGCGGAACTTCGTATATTGGTCGAGTAATTCCGAAAATTTTCCGATTACGGAAAACCACTTTCACTCAATGCTACATTACTGTCCCTTCTGTTGATTCCAATTGGCACGTGTGGAAGCCATTTTGTCAACCTGACGAAGAAGATTTAGATTTGTGAGTACTTTTAAGTATTTATGAGGCATAGTTGGTGGTATAAACTTTAGTTAAGTCGTTATGCATTCCTTATAACTATTTGATGAAGAATTTTACGTAAAATTCGGTGTTTGTCGTGCTAGTTTTTAAGAACATATCATACCCAACAGGCAACAAACTATAGCTTTGAAGTTCTTCGTATCGACGATATTGAATCATTTCGGAAAAAATAACATTGCTCAAAGTTTCTAAGTGTAAATATTTTCTTCTTAATACTCCTTCGTTTTGTATCTTGCTAGAATTTTTATTCATAATTTCGATCTCCCCCGGGAAATTCGTTGACGAGGATTATTCATAGGAGCTTGTATTCACTTCCAGTTGTTATTGGTATGAAGTGGATTGATTTTGTTCATGTTGTTCATTTTGTCATCCAAATAACAATGTCTTACATATCAGCAAAACAAGTGCTATTTAGTGGGCTAAAGGATCATGTGGATGTTGCGGAATGCCATACTATTTACCTGGTACTCCCGTCGGTAGCTTTTTAATCTCTGGCTTTTGTGGAAAGTTTGTAGGGAATATTATGGCTTTATTTCCTGTCCTTGCACTGAATGTCTTTGTTTAAATCACTTTGTTGTTACTCTGCCAGACCATGGTAGAAACTAGAAACAGGGATCATGCCAACCAGTGATTGGTTAGGGTTATTGTTCAGGGGCTGGTGTGATTCCGGTCCCTAGCTACAAGTGCATGTAGGACCATCTTGGTAACCATATTTACAAAAAAAGGTAACCAGTGCAACTGTGGTATTGTGTGCCATCAATAAATTGAGCAAGCCCATTTATGATATAAACTGGAGTTTTTGTGCAGTGCTGCCAAGATGACCAGTTGGGGCCACATTAGTGACTAGGCTAGTCTTCATTCTTCAACCATGGTAACTCACTTCATTTAAGCAGCTCCAAAATCTTATAATGTGAATTTGTTTCTGGAAAAAATTACTTTCTAAATTGGGAATTTTACTGAACAAGTTGCACTAATTTGAGTTTGTCTTACTTGAGAAAACATGAGATTATAAGGCAAGGTCTTTTACACTCTATCCATATCTCACTTTGTTCTGGAGATATTAAGATTTAATTCATATGTAAATAATGCCTTGGATAGGTCACTGTGCATAATGAGTTAATAAAAACTCATGCATGTCTTTCAAATTATTCAGTTAAATAACTGGAAACTTTGTCTGTTTGGTGTTATGAAGCATATTCACCCAAATTCACAGTTTCACAAGGATGACCAAGTTAGCCAAATGTTGAGGTCAATATGGAATAAAATTAACATCTAGGTTGTTATTGGTTATATTTTCACACACTTTCACCTGTTGGAATTAATGTCAAAGAATGAAGAGAATAATTTAACACTTTGGAAAAAGTGTTCATTGTTCCTTTCTTCAATGCCTGTTGAACCATATTGAAGTGCACATGTGTCAACCTGACTTTCAATTTTTCTCAATTATTTTTGCAGAAGGATTTGAAAATGAGTCAAGAGGATTGTGATGAATTGGTTCTTCGTGCCAGAGGGCTACCATGGTCTGCAACTGCTGAAGATGTTGAAAAATTTTTTACAGGTTACTATCTGAAGTTTCTTTTTCAACTTTGCTGTTATCTATAATTGGACTGTATCATGGAAGTCATAAGATTAGTGATTATTTCACTTTTCCCTAACATCACCATTTCATATGTTTCTGATTTATTTTCCATTAGGATGTGAAATTAAAGGAGGTGCCGAAAATGGTATTCACTTCACCTTTTCTCGTGATGGTCGGCCTAGTGGGGAGTGCTTTATAGAGTTTGCTTCTATGGAAGACTGTCAAAAGTAGGATATGATCCTTTTTTAATGTTAGAATCTTATAACTTGATGATCTACTTTTCCAACCCATTTACTACCATGGCAGATTAGTTGAATATTCACAGTGGATACCTAATGCTGAGACACCTTAGTTTCAGTTCATTGGATTAGAAATATGTTTCTGCCAGTACATTTAAATGAACAAACCTTTGTTATTAATTTATTTCATTTCAGGGATAATCATAGTGAAATGGTCCACTTCTATTCCACCCAAACATTTTTCATGAGTTTTGACTGAACTCAGAAAATCTTAGCTTAGGTTGAGACTAACCAGTCAGAACCAAGTTCCTGAGTTTCTGTATTGATAGAGAAAACATCCCTGGAGATAGCTTTGTACAATCTTGTGGTTGAGATTGGATTGCTGCTTAATGCATGGTTCTTGTTTTCTCAGGGCACTTCTTAAAAACAACGAACACATGGGTAAAAGATATGTAGAAGTGTTTGAGTCTAAACATAGTGAAATGGAATGGGTTTGCAAAAGAATGGGAGTTCAGTCAAAAGAAAAAGATACAGAGACTGTAGTTAGACTACGGGGTCTTCCATATGGTTGTTCAAAGGAAGAGGTTGCCAACTTCTTTAAAGGTATGGTTTTTTAATATTTCATCAGCTGTTTAAATAATTGTTGTGGAATGAAGTTGGTTAATAGTTGTTTTATAGAGTTTAACTCTTGACATTTAAAGTTTTGTTTTTATGTTTGTAAATTATAATGGTTGATTCTGTCACTTTTTAAATTACGTTTCTTTATAACTATTTTTTTAGCAAAACGTATTGTAGTCTTCTCTGTCATTTTATCATTAAGTTGTCTTCATGAAATTAATCCATTATTTTTATTTTATTTTCATCCTTATGTGCAATATTGCATTTGAACAGGCACACTACTAAGCCAGTTATCTAGTTTCTTGTCATATTTAGAGTGGCCAGAAAACTATCTACAAAACATGATTGAAAGATTTTTGCTTTTCCCAAGTTACAGAATTTCTGTAATTACCAAGCCATTACTGAACTTTAGGCTTAGACGGATCTTTGTCTGTGATTTACTTTGCAGTGTAATAACATTTCAACATCAGTTACTCTAAATTACTTGTAAATCCACATTTATTCTTGGTTGCAGAAAAGACTTTGTTACAGAATATCATAACAGTAAAATAAAACAGTCAAGATTTCAAATTGACAAAGCCTGACTACTATAATCTAATCATATATACTGTAGCAGCAAATATGGTTTCTAACATCTATGTACTTGTTGGCTTTTAGTTTTGTTCTTGTATACATAATAAGAGACAAATTTAGTTGTATATTCTGTTAAAACTTGTCAAAATTGACCTTGAGAAGAACCTATGAGTCTTAACTTCCTTTCAAACAACCTGGCCCAGAATTTAAGGATGAGTGAAGGAGTGAGACAGATTGAACTGATCTCCTGCCAATTATCCATATTTTAAGTTTATAATGGCATCATTGTTTCCATTTACTGTATGTGCAGAGGGTTTTATGATACAAAGACATTTTGAAGGACAAACTACTTCAGCATGGTTTGTTGGGATTTTCTAATAATTAAATTGATCAGTATAGAATATGGCTTAATCAGTGGTCAATTTGGACAGGTTTTACCATAAATGATTAATTAATCTGCCATTTTGGAGTTGACGGTTCAAAAAATAGGAAACACATTTAATGTATTCCCTTCCCCAACAGTTTTTATGCAGATGAGAACTTGTTGACTCCAATGGAATTGTGGGTGATATCATGTGAAAACTTTTGTATTATTATTGGTTGGTTAAAGGGTTGGAGATAGCTCCTAACGGGATTACAATCGCCCATGATGAAGATGGGAAGAACACAGGGGATGCTTTTGTGGAATTCGCTTCACCAGAAATTGCTAGCCAAGCAATGAACAAACACAAGGAAAAGATCGGGCACAGGTTGGGAGGACTGGGTCGAACCAGGGACCTACATCTTATAGTTTTTAATGTGGTGGTGTAATTTTAAGGATTTGTTTGTGATAGTCATCACTCCAGCATGAGCGACAGGAAGGTATCACCATGGTAATACAAAGCTGTACAAACTTCTAACCTGAAAGAGAATCATGCTAAAATTTTTTAGAGCACCTATCTTGGTCTACTTGGATAAATTTTATATTTTGAGGAAATAACTAGCAAAACATACAAAGTTTTAGCTTGTGCCTTGCTTAACAGTCAACTTGTGTTGGCTTGCCTTAGCTTGTGACTTAACTAAGCTTGTTCATATCTGATGTCTCTAAGAGCCATTCTCAAATGGATTAGGAAAGAAGAGCAAGGTACTGGTAAGCTTTTCATAATTATAACTTTGCCATAATAACAACTTGCAGTAACTTGCAATCATGTTTGAATCCAATTCACTGTTTCTTTGACATTTCATTTTGAAACATTTTGCCATGGCTATACTTAATGTCCAATTGTTTCATGCTGAAAGTGATAGCTATATTAGATTAAGTAAGTTTTAATTGCAATGTGATGAGTGGAGATTGTGGGCTGATGTGGAAAGAGAGAACTGTAGTGTGTTGCAATGAAGTTCATTGAGCTTTGCACAGTTTTCAGTAATAGTTCTCTAAATAACACTTTTATTTTTGTAATTTCTTGAATTTTTTTTGTAATGTGCTTATTTACTGAAATGGAAAATTTGAAAAAGTGCTGAAACTAACATGGAATTCTAAGTGTGGAAGATTTGAAAAAAACATGAAAGCTGTATAAACTTTCAGTTTGTTTACATTTACACTAATTCTGTATATGTTGGCTTATTCACTGCAAAGTGAGAAGTCTGTTGGTTGTTTTGTTGGTTGTTTTGGGTGGGAGTTTGCAGTGTGTGTTCATCAAGGTAATTTTTAAAAGACTGAGTGACTTGGTTTTTGTTTATGAATGTAATAAATTGTTGTGATAAATTGAAGTTTAACGTAGGTACTCTTTGTTGTTGTAGGTACATTGAAATATTTCGTAGCAGTCGTCAAGAGGCAAGAGCTGCATTGTTACCGAAGCCCAAACCTTTGATGTCTGCCAGACCTGGGCCTTATGACAGGAGAGGGGGATTTGGAGGTTCTGGACGTTTTGGAGGTCAACCAAGTGGATTTGAGAGAAGGTAGGTCGAAACAAGAATGTGTTCTTTTCCAGTCAATGAGATGTTAAGAGCTGTAGCAGCTTCCAGTCGTTTTTATGATTGTATGAGTTGATGACTTGTATGTTGTGTTTTATAAAGTATCCCTCACTTTAAAGTGTATATGAAGTGAAAATTAAGTTTTTCTTACATGAAAGAACTCTTGAAATTATAGCGCAACATCTTTTACACTTTTTCCACGACTCACTTCGTTCTTGAGATATCAAGATTTATAGTGTATAAGTTATAAAAAAGTCACACATATCTACAATTATTCTATTGAATGACTAGAAACTTTGTTTAGGGTTATGGGGCAAGTACTGCCACAGTTTCATGTAATATTATTCAATAACTTCAACAATATTGCTAATTTTACAACAACTCATTATGAAGTGTGACGTATGCAGGGTGTCGTTGACAAATCAAATAAATTTTAATATCTCAATAACGAAGTGAGATATGTAAAAGGTGTAAAAGAAGTTGTATAATTTCGAGAGTTCTTTCAAATTAGAAAAACTTAATTTCTGAGAAAAAACATTGTTTAAAAAAGAACCGATACCGCAAAGTTTAAACCTTGTCAATTCACTTCTCTACCAAGAGTTACCTCCGTAACTACAATTTCCCTGACGATGAAACTTCTTGCTGAGTATATTCTTTAGCTAACGCTAATTTGTCTTCGTTTAGGTACCGCGGTGGACGTGGAGGATTTGGTGGTCCTGGTAATGATTTTGGTGGTTTTGGAGGGCCCTCAAGAGGTGGTAGAGGAGGTCGAAGTAGTTTTGGAGGGGGTGGTGGTAGTTATGGCGGTGGTTACGGAGGTGGAGGCGGAGGTGGGGGTGGATTTGGGAGAGACAGTGGTGGCTTGTCTAAGAGTACAACTGGACACTGTATCCACATGCGTGGTCTGCCGTTTTCTGCGACCGAGGCTGATGTGAAACAGTGGTTTATGCCCCTGAATCCTGTCGCAATCCGAATGGAGTTCGAAACTAGCGGTAGTGGTGCTAGAAGATCCAGAGGAGAGGCGGATGTTGATTTTGCTAGTGATGCGGATGCTAAAGCAGCCATGTCTAAAGATAGGCAGATGATGGGTAAGTTGTTTAGTACGTCTGCTGGAAATTTTAAGAAAATGGAAGGTTTACGCTACAAAACAGTTGAGTACGGAAACTACCGATTTCTGAACCCGATTATTTTATTAGCTGATTCACAGAAATAATCAACCGACTAAATTCGACTAATTCTTAGAATCACCTCTTTAATTCGATGCAAGCAGGCTGAAGGGGAGAAAGTCATACACACAGTTCTGGATGGACTTGGACCTGGACCCATCAGTCCTGCTGAACTTTATGCGACCTGCCAAGATCAATCTGTTGTCTGAAAGTGCTAACCTACGTGGTTGGTGATGTGTCAGGAATCGATTGAGTGAGCGGAGAGTAGTAGTTAGATTCCTCATACAAACCAGCGAGTGCGTGAATTCGTACGAAATCACCTTCCATGGTTTAGTTTGTTAATTTTCTTTGTATGTTTTGGTGTCTTAAGGTCACAGATACATCGAGCTGTTCCTGAGATCAGAATATGATGGTGATGACGACTGGAGTGGTGAACAATCATTTTTCTCTGGTAATGGGATGAACTTTTCTGGCGGTGGAGGTTAGTTATTACTATGCACGATTGTGGGTATACCGAATACTCGTTCCTACAAAGGTGTTAGAACTTACGAACAGGGGAAAATCTTGACCCTTCCACTGGACTGTGATACATGACACTTGTGTCTCTTTGTTTTTTTCCGACTTAGTGTTCGATTTTCGTTTCGTCAGAGCACTGACGCATGCCTTGATGATACTTTGATTGGTAACAAAGTTGCTTGAAACGAAATTAAAATTTTATCGTATATGTGAAGTCATGTATGTCCATTACCTGATTTCAGGTCATGCGGAGAACTGGCACTAACGAATAATTCCAGACGGAAGTATAAAAGTTTGTGGTGTTTACTAAAACATAAGCATTGATCTAGTGCTACCAAATTCTGTAAGATTACTTAGAAAACCGAAAAAAGTATTTGGTGGCATGAAGTGAATGTCATGTCTCAGTTGAGGCCGCTAATTTTTTTACTTCCATCCGAAATTATCCGTTAGTACCAGTTCTCCACGCCACATGAAATTCACCAATGGCGGTCCATTAAGATACGATAAGTGCAAAGTTACAATATTCACCAACCGTTAATATGCATTGAATTGTTGACCACATGGATTTTTTTTCAGGTTTTGGAAACAATTTTGGCAATTCTAGTGGGGGCGGAAATTCTAGTGGTAACTATGGTGGCGGCGGTGGAGGAGATTATGGAGGCGGAAGTGGCGGCGGGAATTTTAGTGGTGGAAACAGTAACTTCGGTAGTGGCGGCGGAGGCGGTGGTAGTAATTATGGTGGTGGTTACGGTGGTGGCTCGGGCCAAGGAGGAAACTATGGTAATCAAAGCAACAATAATATGGGAAGCGGTCCCAGTTTCTACGGGATGCAAGGCAGCGGCCAAGGAGGAGGAGGTGGTGGTGGCGGAATGATGAGTAGTTCCGGTGGTACAGGATATGGTAACCAGGGTGTTGGTGGTGGTAGCCTTCAGTCTGGAGGAAGTAACCAGTCTGGCTACCAACAAAGTTCTGGGTACAATCAAGCTAATCAAGGACAGGGTGGTAACTATTCTACGTCTGCTGGTGCTTTTAATTCTTCCACTACTGGAAGTTTTTACGGACAGGACAGTAAAACCGGAATGGTATCTTACCCAACTTACTGATCCGACGCTGGGTTTGCTAACACGTCGAACGAATGCTATCCTGGTAAAGTCTTTGCCCTCGTTATTTAACAAACGAGAATTGTAAAGGAAAGCAAACTCATGTCTTCGATGCCTTCGAACTGTTCTTCCAAATGGTTAGTTTAAAGTAGGAAAAATTGTAAATAGTTCATTCTTAGTCGTTGTTAATGCCTGTGTAAGTTTTAAATGTACTTTGGTTAACAGTTAGGGTCGTCTTGCTTTGTAAACGACCTATTAATTTATGACAACTTATTTTAATGTTAAGGTGTCTGTATGCTTGTCGTACGTTGGATAGTTTGTGGACTGTAATCCTAGCTGCTGATTATTTGTTACGATTGACGAAATTTTAGTAGGGGATGGATCGCTTTAATCTATAAATACACTTGGGCTTAGTTGTTCTAAAGGTGATTTGGATATTGCTGGATTAGTAAACAATAAATTGGTCGAGAAAATTGTGATATTGCTAGATCACTTAAGGGGTATTCTTGACAAGAGTTTGTGTGAAGAGTTTACAATTGTTCGAGTAATTTCTACATTTTGACACTCGATGACTAACGAGGAACACCTAAACAAATTCATGACCGTTAAATGTATTTAGATGTTGTTATATGGAGCGTTTTCACTCAATCCCCAGAGATTCAAAGAACAACGGTCATGTCGGCCATGTTGGTGTACCCAACAAAAGAAAATAATTAAAATTCTTTTGTTGAGGAACACCAACATGGCGGCTATGACGTCAGGTGAAAACGCTCTATAGGGAAGCTGTTTTTACTCATTGATTTCCCCGCCACAAACAGCATAACGTATATAACAAAACTTACAACGTCAATGAACGCAAAACAACTGTTTCTTTTCTGGAACCATTCAACCCTTTATCAGGTAGGTTCAACGGGGGAGGCAAAGTAAGGGCCTGACGTGATTTTTCGAACCGGTCTCAGGTAAACTAAAATAAAGATTTATATGGAGAGTGAACTTCGTACCGGTCTGACTTCGTACCGGTCTCATGTAATCAGCCCCTTAGTTTCTCGCTAGAAAGATGTCCTACTACCACACAATAAGTAGTTGACATTCTACGAGATGAACTGCGGATTCGAAGCTGCACGTGGCAGTGATTTGGAAACTGTCTCCACTCGTCTTACTTCACGTAATTGTGAAGTCAGTGTGGAGAGATATAGTTCAAATTCTAGAAAATTATGCACTCATAGAAATCAAATAGTAATTCGTATTTTACCAGGAATTCATTTGATTAGTTAGGTTATCAATCCTTTAAAGTTTTGCATGGTGATAATTTGATAACTATGTTTAACTTGTGGAACACCCCACGTTTTATTTTATCGCTAAGCTTTCGACCTGTTGACTCAGGACTTCATCAGAGCAATGCTATTGCGACTGGCTGTGACAGTCTTTCGTTTGGCGTGTTTGTGGTATGTGACAGCAGCACGAATGACGTTCTCCAGGAAGACTTTGAACACACCCCGTGTTTCTTCGTATATCAAACCAGTGATACGTTTCACACCACCACGACTAGCTAGACGACGAATGGCAGGTTTGGTGATTCTCTGGGTGTCGTCTCGCAAGATTTTGCGATGACGCTTGGCGCCACTATTTTTACTTTTTTTCTTCATCCTTTGCCACGTCCAGACATCTTTAGTGTTTAACTTTCTTGTGCCTTCGTTCGATCTTCATGACTACATTGGAATGAATTTTTCCAAATACTGTAGTAAACAAGATTAAAACCGATTCACACTATCTGTTCGGACGGATTCTCTTCATTCTTAAAATGGGATGAACATCTGAAATATTTTGAAGGGAATTACCAGCAACAGCGACATGTGTTAGGCAAAACATTTTTCCTGGTTTCAAGCTATTCAGTTCGCACGGTTTGTCGGCCTCTTGTCTTAATCGAAGCACTTCGTCAATGGCGTCATCACTTAGTCCCCAAGTTCTCCAAAGCTAGCAACACTTTTTAGAAACACTTTACGTGGGTTTACTCTAATCACAGAAACGGAATATAACTCTTTGAAAACCAAATCGTACGGTTGGCACTAATGGACGAAAGAAAAAACCTGTTCCTTTTTCACGCCGGACGACTCCAAAATAGATTTTAGTTCGCCATGCGCTTAATCTTCGTTAGGTCGACGTCATATTGGCCACCATCAGTATAATGACTGAATTTTATAGATCTCGTGCGACATAACGTATGGCTTTTGAACAGTACGTGAGCGATTTCACGTCAGCAGTGCCTTAAACGTCTAGCGAACACTTATCAAGGTCGTCGGAAGATTGCGAGTTCGATTCCCGTCTAGGGTTCAGAAATCGTTTTTGTGAAGTAATGAGCTTGTCGAACGTTCGCTAGTCATCTGATGTACACCAAGCTCCCCCTGTGAACCAAGTTTGTGTTCAATGTGCTAAGGAGTAGTCTGGGGCCAGTCCCTCTGAAAACTGTAAGTCCACTTCAAGGGCCCACTCGAAATAGTAGACCAACCCTAACTTAATTCGGGTAACTTAGTGAACTGCATGTGAAATGTAGTGTTTGATTTGCGTGGTCGTAGATTGTTTTTTGTCTATATAGTACCTCGGTTACGCGAAATAAGAACAAAACCCAAAAAAGACGAAGGACATTCGCTCGAAATGTCAGATTCTCCATTCTTAAGTTCTGTCAGTTTCCCAGCCGTTTTGATTATAATTAAACATCAGTTGATTTGAGGATAGAGGAGGAGTACTCTAATATATAAAATTACATGATTCGTAGGAGTAACATGCAATACAAGCAATTTCTCCCCTGCGCTGCTAAATTTTATCTTAATATCAGTAATACTCTTTCCGTATTTCGCTGCTTCAGCTTTTCGCATTTAACGCTTCTTAGCGGTTTTACAGTAAAGGTGGACACACGATTCCAAAGCCAAGTCACCCAGTTACAATCAGCTGTTGCTGGGATTTTGCTGGTGTTTGTTTAAGTTGGCGTGTAGCACCAGCCCAAACATGTAGGTGGTTTGTTTTGGGTGTTCAGTGAATTTGTGTGAAGGCGTGATCGTCATCTACGGATTTTTTTTATACTTGTTAGGGTTTTTTAAGACTTGTTATGCAGAAGAGGATATAATACCTTGGTCATTTTTTGCTGCGAACCTGCTTAAACTTTCGCTTCACAAGGAAAGTGGAATAAGATTTCGTCTTGACTTAATTTCCTGGTCTCCTTCGTGGGTACCTCGAGCATGGTAGCATTTTATTTCTGGTAATTTTTGTCCAGCTCCTCGGAAACAATTTTATCGAAATCGAAACTTCCCATGACGTCACCTCTTACACTTGACCGAGGCTGCATGTTCGGCTTGCTCCATCGCTTTGTATTATTGTTCTTTTAGCTGTTTGGTAGGTACCGAAAAAAGTTGAGTTATCGTCGCAACGTTAGAGTAACTTGACGAAGCTGTAATCAATCAAGGCGGATATGAGCTTCCTTTTGTAAGTAGGGCTATCTTTGGCGTTCGTTGCCGTTTATTTCGTCTTACACGGGTCGTCGACAAGAATTTCAAGAATATCATAGTAAACGAGCAACAAATGGAATACACCTTCCTTAAAGTCCCCTTTCTTTCTATAGTGGAAGCAGGTCGACAAAGACCTTCAAACCGAAGAAGAATATTCCCGAAGGAACCCATCAATATGATCTAATGAAACATGCGGCTGCCACGTTAGGAAGTGGAAATTTGCGACTGGCTGTGGTTCTTCCAGATGGCGAAGACTTGAACGAATGGGTTGCTGTGAATAGTACGTTGCCCACCTGATTTTCTGCGTGTTTTAGTAGTTTTTCTGCCAAAAAATTGTCATGAGACTGAATGCCTTTCGTCCTTTTACAGCTGTGGACTTTTTCAATCAGATTAACATGTTGTATGGCACAATCACGGAGTTTTGTACGGCAGAGTCTTGTCCTGTCATGTCGGCTGGACCAAAGTAAGTTTTAACTTCGATTTTATTAGTTAACACAAGTTTGTTCTCTCCGAGGGGAAAAGGTGGATTCTTTTGTCTGGTGACGTTTCCCAGGGAGGTGCTTTGGGAAATTTCCAGCGTTTTGTTGAATCTAAGCCTCTGTGTCATGAGCATTTCCTGGCAATATCGATGACAATATGCTACCGTTTGCCTTCTTTTCTCTTTCTCAAATGAGATGCACCAGCTTGAATGTTACAATATTTTTACCATCAACTTTTACCGAAAGGACATCTGTTAAGTAATCAAATAATCCGAAGACAAAATTAGCTATTCACATCGATATTTTGACAGCCGAAATATTAGCTCAAGTAGAGAAAACTATTGAAACATTCAAAATTAAAAAGGTTCGATGTCGGTGTCTTGTGTTTCGATACCTGCTGTACCTCCCGGGAAGAAACAGGTCGAAAACCTCGTTACTGTTAAATTTTAGCGATGAAAAGCTGATGTATTTTCGCTCATCGCATTAGTCAATTTTAAAATCACTCTCTGGTCTCACCACTGTTTGACTTTTGTGTTTATTATTCGAAATACAGATATTATATAAAATTATAATTCTGAAATCATGCAATTTTTACGGATTCACGTTCGATCGACAAATCCATGGATCAATCCCCTCTTTTTTTGAGTTTTTTTTTATTGCTTCATGTGGTGAGGAATGGCAAAAATAATAATGGCAGTTGTTCTGTTTGTTTTGCAGATTAAATGTGCATAACTGAATGATTAAAAAGTAGTCCTTATATAGAAATCTGAACGTCCTAATTAATTTAAGTAGTACATAAGCACTGTTGGATTAAGTCTTTCAAACAATCACTATTTGTGACATTAGTGTTAGGAGACTTTCTGAGAATGGGCGAACCCTCTTGACTTTTCATGGTTGTAAGAGTATTAGTATTAAAAGTAGCTATGCATTGATCAAGCGCAGAATAAGCTCGCCTATTTGATGGCAATTTCTAATTTAATCACTTATTTAGTTCTTAAAGGAACCTTGTTTATTTTTCCATAATTTTTTGAGAGCATAGTGGAGTGATTGTTCTGTTTTCAGTGTTAGGCAGGTATTCCTGGCTATCAGTTGCCAACAAATTTGTTGGTAGTTTAAAATGGGTTGTGGAAGTTAATCTAGATAAATGCAATGGAGGGAAGAAAGTAAACTCATGCTTCAATATTATTACCTCAAATATCATGACCTAACCTCAGAATGAACAGTGGTTTATCAGTGATTAAGAGCTATTTTTATTTTTACGTGTATACATCTAATTTACAAGGTTTACAATGATAAAGTTATATCTAAGACATATTAACTCAAAGTAAGGTCTGTACTAGGAAAAATATTTGCCCGGCATTTTTATACTAAACAAGTGCAAAAAGAGCAAGGTCTGTAGTAACCCAGTGAGGGGAGATGCTTTCCTATACAGACCAAGCAAATCAGTTGTGTAATGATTCATTATATCATTTATGTTCCCTTTCCATTTCTTTTTTAGCTGTTTTCATCTTAAGAATTTGTCATCTATCTTACTTTTAACTTGTTTGCCTCAGCTTTTATTTACAAGATTTTATGGTATAGATATAAAAAATATAGAATGGGTAATAGTAACTACTTAATGACCTCTTAGAAGTGCATGACTGCATGTACTTGCCCTTTATTGTGATTCATATTTTGTGATTTTGATAATGATCTCTAAAATTTTAAGCAGCATTTACGAATTTTACATGCATCTTTGATGCTGTGCCATTGAAGCTATAATTTTTTTGTATTATTTTCAGCCAAATACTTAATGAAGATAACATTTATTTTCTCTCTTTTATGGTACATCATTGATTTTATGATGGCTATTTTATAGATTTCTGTGTAGTAAAATGAACATCATAGCCACTTAGAGACAATCTTTTAGCCAGGTGGCTGTCCTATGGATGGCCATTTTTGAATATGCAAATATTTGGACAGCCTTATTTTATTTCGTTGGCTTGGATGGCCTAAAGAACATTTTTCTCAAACAACAACTTACTGGTTTCTTTGGTTCCTCCTAATGTTTGTTGATTTCTGTCAGCCGTCATTCATTTCAACTATTCTACAGCTTTTGTTACTTACATTTATCAAAAACACAACGGTTTGACAACTGACTGCAACTTGAATGATTGGTTTAACGTATTTGTATCACAGATTGCAGAAACCAAGGATGTGCGGCACAGGGCAAGAAAAACATGCCATGATTTACGAACAAAATATTGACAAATCCATCTGCCATGGCCACCAAAATTTTTTGTGGTCATGCTAAATTTTCCTGTTAGTCATAATCTTCAGCTTACAAGAGATATCACTGGTACCAACACCCCAGGTACTTGAAATTGCAACTACATTTTTCTGGTATGGGAGTGAAATTTTTGGGGTAGTTTCAGAAGTTCAACTAGAACTTGCTTCATCACAATTTCACTGGGTGAACCATAATTCTTGAAGCTTTTAGGCTTTCTTATTTGAAATCTAACTTTTACACAATTTTTCAAATATTTCAAGCTTACATTCACAGAATCCAATTATCTGCTTTCATTTTCAATATACTATAATTTGCGGATTATAAGCCGCACTAGCATTTTTTCATCAATTTTCGAGAAAATTTCATAGATTAGCCACACCAAATTATGAGCTGCATCATCATACAGTTTCCCAAGGGTCAACAATCCAACTGCTTTGCTATCCATTTGTCACTTAACAACTTTGCATGTGATGCTGAGAAAAAGGAAGAAAACTTTTTCAAATGCCAGTAAAATTTGATGATGTATAAACCAACAGCTCAAGGAGTCTGAGCCCTAGTTGTGGTATCATTTAAGAGATAATTTCCTATCCACTTTATAGAGTCTTAAATGACGTCAAAAGCCACTCGTTCGAACCCTTCCTAGTGGTGTGGAAATTTTTGTCGAGTGAGGAGATTTGAGCAGCAATAAATCAGATTTAATTTAAATAGCTCCATGTGCACTTTAAAGGAATAAGGCCCCACTATAGTATTTTACTTTGGCTAGTGGTGCAATTTTACTTATCACGAGGATAAGCCCTGGGCTCTAAAGGGTTTATAACAGTCTTGTAAACTTGAAACATTTTTAAATCTGATACATAGATATGAGTATCACTGGGCAGATGGACAGACAATAAAGAGACCTATTAAATGCAGTGCACCTAAATATATTGACTATCTTATGTCTTGGGTTCAAGATCAGTTAGATGACGAGTCTTTATTTCCTTCCAAAATTGGTAAGTAATATTCTCAAACTCATTAATTCACACAAGAAAAACGCAAGGGAAATCTGTACTGAGATGGTGTTTGGGTATGTAATCTTAAGTAGCGTAACGTTTTGACAACTTTAAACCTGATTTTCTCCTTAAATATGGATTTGTTTGAGAAAGCCATATCAGACACTCAAAAGTTGTGTTTGATCTGATATCCCAACACCTTGAAGTTGGTTAAAAAGCTCAGCTGTCACCTTGTTTTTCAACTCACTTGTCAGTGTTTGGATATCAGATCAAACACTCCTCCTCGTGTTTGATCTATTACATAAAGTACTAATGATGTTAACTCATTAAAATCCCAGAAAACAGTGATGATGAAACAGTTCAAAAAGTTTGCCAAACTTTTTGTCACAGTTCATTGCACAGCAATGAACCATGAATAGCACATGTGTGAAAACATCTTAAGTGCTATCTTGTGTAACTGTATGTACAATATATACCTAGATATTATTGCTAATTGACATTTTATTTTATTTTGCTGATTTCCCTATTCTTATTGAATTTTGATTGATGCTAATGAAATACCATAAATGTTAATGTTCTTTACATTGATGTTATTGAACTTCAGTTTAACAGAATATTTAATTACTTGTTGTAAATGAATTTACTTTTACTGCAATTATAATTTGATTGGCGTTGTTGAAGTTTGAAAGGGGCACTATTGAAGATGACAATTGCTCTAATGAATAGCGCTTTTGCTTTAATGAAGGGCAAAAGATGTACTACATGTGATAATTACACCATCCAAGTTAATAGCAATTAACTTTACTATGAGTGTTTCCTTTTCTCAAGGTGTTCCATTCCCAAAGAACTTCTTGCAGATTGCAAAGACTATTTTAAAGAGGCTTTTCAGAGTGTATGCTCACATTTATCATCAACACTTCCAGCATGTTGTGGACCTTGGAGAGGAAGCACACTTAAACACCTCTTTCAAACACTTTATTTACTTTGTACAAGAATTTAGCCTGGTGGAGAAACGAGAACTGACCCCTTTGCAAGAGTTGATAGAAAAATTGACAAGCAAAGATCGATCGTAGGTGGTGCCTACAAAAGGTGGACCCACCTAATGAGTTTAAGATTGATAAAATTAAAAAATTGTACAGTAAAACTACTTTCATAATAATAGTTTCTGTAACTTAATAGGATAACATTGAGTTGGTTGTTGAGTGTTGAAAGAATACTACAGCCACAATTTTATACATAAAGTATGCCTGCCTAAATAGGGATTAGATGATAGTACTTTGCCAAGAATCCATAAGATCACAACAGTTAAGAGATACAGAACATTTCTGGAACCAACTTGTATGAAACAATTTTATTTTATTTTTATTAATTTTTTTGTTAATAGTGTATCAATTGTTAACTGATTTGTTTTTATAGTGTTAAACAATTATGTAGTTTGTTAGACCAGACAAACAGTAATCTATTTTTACTTTGCAATTGAAAGTAATTTCAGTCACAAATTTATTATTTATATGTAGAATTTTTTTTAAAAATTTTTATCATCCTCCTTTATTTCTTTGCTTACCTTTTGTGGCTATGTACAGTGGAGAAATCTTTTTTCAAGACTCTTTGTAAAGCAGAAGCAGATGATTACTGTAATAATACCCTGTATAGGTATCTGTATGGACATTCTTGAGGACTGTGATTTTTTGTAATAAAGGACAAGGAGCCAGTCATTATTTATGGAGGAGGTGGGGGTAAATAATTAACTTGAAAGATAAAATAACCTCCACTCCCCTGTGAGGCCTAACAAATTCAAGTGACCCCCAGAAAATGACTTCTATTTTTTGGGAACCCCCCAAAAAAGTGCAGTATGTATCATTTATTAAAGAGCATACTGTAGTAAACTAGTCTGTAGCTAATGTTGATACTGATGAACAAAAATACTGAAAATGTGTATCAACTTTATACTCCTAGATGTGTCAAGGTAGTTTGCATTCTACCTACAATCTATAAATACCAAGTTGGGTTTGATATTGTTAGTTTTGAAAATTGTAAATGAAAGTTGTTCCACAGAAAATTTTTCTTTGCTCAATCAAATTCCCACTGCAAAACTATTTTTGCTATAATTGAATGATTTATTTTTCACTCCCCCTTAACTCATTCCTGTCCAAGGACTTTTCCCTTGACAAGTGAAACGGTCTGGCATTAGCCAGAGTTAAATACTAAAGTCTCCATAGGTCACTGAGGATCTATAGGGGCAGGAAGGAGTTAAG